>ML777840.1:664466-751565 GCA_009831015.1 Picea engelmannii
AACAAAGGGAGTAACCAGGGAGAAACTGAGTTCTTGCTCAGTTTCAGTTGGTCTTCAAGAATGAAGATGAAGATGAGAAATTTTCCAGGTCCAAGAAGGTTCAAAGTCCAACATATACAACAGTGGTGGAGTTGTTGAGACCGGTCTCCAAGTGGGAGATTGTTGGTTGTGGAGCTTGATTATCTTCCCGATTTAGAGGTATTTTACTTTCAGCCGTGTTTATACCCCATGAAGTATTTACACCCCAGAAGTATGTACACTCTTCCATGCAGGGGAGTGCAAAGGGGGGGTACCCCCTCTGCGGGGTCTTGGGGGGATATCCCCCCGGCTGGGGGGTCTGGGGGCAAGTGGGCCCCCAGAGAAAAAACTGCCTTGTAAAAGTATATTGTAATTTCATTGTAAATCTGGACCGTTCATTATAAAATCGCAGATCTAACGATAGAGAATATGTTAGGGTTTTTTTCCCTAGAAGGAAACCCTCTTTTATGAGGGAAATGTATTGAGGCTATGTATGTTGGCGAGTATTATATTCTGAGAGAGGATATTGTGAGAGAAAGAAGAGGAAGTTACAGTGGGTTTTGTTGTAGGTTGTATCCCTTCATTTTGTTGAATAATAATAAAGAAAGGACCTGGCAATTTATCAGGTGGACGTAGCCCACACTGGGTGAACCACGTAAATCTGTGTCTCTCTTGTATTGTGTACCTTCTGTGTTTTATTTCCGCATTTGTTTTATTTTATTGCTCTGTGGTCCTGTTTTTCTAACATCATAACCAAGGGAAAGGGGGTCTCATCACAAGACAACCTTCTCATCTTCATGTAATGCTTGTGGGTAACACTGTCACCATTGGTCACCATGCTAGGGCAGTTTCCCCCAGCTATTATCTTGAAAGAATAAGAAATAAGAAAAAGATTGAAGGCGTGGGGGATAAGAAAAATGAGAATTCTTTCATTCTTTCTCTCTTGATTCTCGTTTCTCATATTTTCTCTGCGAATATGTAGTCAATTCCTAGATAGATCTATTTTGTGCAGTTTTAGCAAATTTACATGATATCAGAGTCGATGGACTGCTAGGGAAAAGACACACCAAATTATTTTTGCAAGTACTGAAGATTGAAGACAACAGAAAAATGGAATTTCCAAAATAATTCATTCTTACATTGTACAATTTCTTTGCATGGAAGGAGAAGATTATAATTCATCTTCGAGGCATAGGATTATATCAGTTAACCATGAACACAGATACAGAACCATCATCAGCCATAGAAAAATTCAAGTATCTAAATCGAATGGATGAAGCGTTTGGAACAATTTGCAATCTCATTTCTCCTGAGCTCCTCTTTCACATATCCTCTTGTAAAACCCCCAATGAATCTTGGACCACCATGGAAGGGATTTTTTGAAAATAGGAAGAGATGAGGGGACACATGCTTGAGGTGGAATTTCTCACATTGGATCCAAAAACCTTCGACAATATCTAATATTTCTTTACCAAATATAAGGATTTTCTATCGCAACTCAAAGATTCCAGGGTTGATAAATCTGAGGAGAGAAAAATGGTTCTCACCATTCTCTCCATACTTTCTCTAGAATACTCAATATTTGTATCCACATTTCATTCAATTAGGTTCGCCTCTGGATCTACCTAGACGATGCCCTCTCTTGAGGTCATTATTGAGTCTTTGACACAAGAGCAGAACAAGATCATCAATATAGGGAAAATCAAAGGCCTAAAGGCACATGCACTTACTGTGCAATATGGTAGCAGTCATCAATATCATAAATATAAATAAAAATACAAAAGGAAAGCACATGCAAATCCAAATAAGGAAGGGTACTCAAAACCCTTCAACGATGCCTCCGGATCCAAAGGAGGAAAGGGAAGAAAAGGGGAGAAATGCAATTAATTCCATAAAGGATTCCATCCAGAATCTGCATGTATGCATAAAAAGATAGATCTAATGACCCAAATACTTCAAAAAAACAATCTTGGAGATCACATCCCTGAGGGTGCCAAGAAGAAGAAGCCATAAGATCATAATCCCAAGAAATATAAATCTAGTCATGCTTTGATTGCCATTAAATCCTCTCTCGATGCTTCGATCGTAGATTCAGGTGCATCACACCACATGGATGCCACAAAATAAGTCTATTCTTCATTGGATACATGCAAAGGTCCTCCTATTCTGATGGGGGACAACTCTCTAGTAGAGATCACCGACAAAGAAGGAATCATACTCACAAATAAAAGCTTCGAGATTGTGCTACACGTTCCCAAACTTTTTGTCAATATTCTCTCGATGTATCAGATGACTAACTCTAACACCGAAAAGAGAGTCATATTCAAACATGATGCAGTGGATATCTATGACATGCAAACCAATTCCAGGGTTGTTATCGGTGAGGTAAATCATCAATCTAGACTCTACACATTTTTTGAATTTATTGAACTAGATTTTGTATTACTGCTTACCGATCCTCATGAATGCAGTAGGATATGGCACGAAAGGTTTGGGAATTTAAATTTCAGATATATGAAACAACTTAGCAATAAGGGAATGGTTGATGGTCTACCTGACATCCACTTCTCCAAAGGAATTTGTGAGGGGTGTGTTCTTGGAAAACACCCTCAAGAGAAATTTGACAAAGGAAAGACTCAGAAGGATTACTTTCCTTTAGATCTGATCCATAGTGACCGCATAGGCCCTTTTATGCATCCATCAATTAGTAAATCAAGGTACCTGCTCATTTTTGTTGATGATTTCTCACACTTCACATGGATTTTCTTTCTTAGGAAAAAATCAGAGGTATTTCAACACCTCAAATATTTCAAAGCCCTTGTTGAGATAGAATCAAGAAAGAAAATCAAAGTCCTCCTAATAGATAATAGAGGAGAGTATGTCAACCATGAGATACAAAATCATTGTCATGAGGTAGGGATTCAATTGCAACACATGGTTCTGTATACTCCACAGCAAAATAGAGTTACTGATAAGAAAAATAGATCTCTAAAAGAGATAGTATCTTGCATGCTACATGCAAAGTAAATTCCACAAAGATTATGGGTTGAAGCACTTAATTGTGCAAGCTACATCCAAAACATATCTCCCCATAGATATGTCAATGATAAGACCCCTTACAAGGATTGGAGTGGCTTCAAACCAAACATGACCCACTTTCATATTTTCGATTCACGTGCATGGGACAAGATTCCTTCTGAGAAGAGGAAGGAACTTGATCCATAGAGAACATAGAGTATCCTTTTTTAATACCCTGATGGTTTGAATGGATACAAACTCATTGATATTTCCTCAAACCGGATCATCATTGAACGTAGTGTCCAATTCGAGGAAAGTGTCTTGCATGTACCTCAACGACCGCATGCAGACACTTTTGTTCTTCCACCTGTCAGAGATGATGACCATGCACATGCCGACTCTTCTTCAGATGAGAGTTCTGATTCATAGGATTTAGACGATCCATGTGAAAATTCGGTATAGTCAAATGCAAATTCAATGCATCTAGATGTAGATGCAGAGTGAGAGAAGAGGCCCAAGTGGGCCAAGACTACTCTTCAGGATGCAAGGGATTTTGTTGGGGATCCAACTAATACTAAGAGGACTCGATATGATTTCAAGAAGCCTCCTCTTGCACTCACTTCCATTGAACATATATCACCCAGGAATAATTTCTTGGTTTAGTATTCAAATCCATAGTATTATGGAGAGGCTGTTGGAAATCCCTTTTGGAAATCTGCCATGCAAGAGGAGCACAACTACCTCCTCGAGAACTAGAGTTTGGATATGGTTCCCCTTCCTCTAGGAAGGAAAATTTTCAGGTGCAGATGGGTCTACAGGACCAAGAGAGCAACAGATGGACATGTTAAGATACAAAGCCAGACTAGTTTCCAAATGATTTCAACAGGTGCATGGCATTGACTATGATGAGAACTTGGCTCCAGTAGTGAAGATGGATTCCATACATTTGGAAATTTCCATTGTGGCAACCAAGGGATGGGAAGTCCATCAAATGGATGCAAAAAATGCATTTCTTCATGGAGATCACTCTGAGGAGATCTATATGGAGCATCCCCAGGGATTTATGTAGGATTCGTCTTTGGTCTGTAGACTAAAGAAGTCTCTTTATGGCCTCAAGAATACCTTGAGGGCATGGTATGCCGATATGGAATCCTACCAACTATCATAGAAATTTGTAGGTTGTAAGTTAGACCCAAATGTTACATGCTCGGGACAACTGATTCACTTATACTCCTAGTTCTATATGTTGATGATTTTTTGATCATCGGTTGATCGACTTTAGTAATTGCTGCAGTCAAGAGGATTCTGCATGATAGGTTATTCATGACGGACATGGGTCCACTACATTTATTCCTTGGACTCGAGATCAGTCAGGATGCTTCAGGCATCAAAATGTATTAGGCCAAGTATGCATGAGATATCCTTGAGAGATTTCACATGACAGACTGCAAGTCTTACCCGACTCCTTGCTTACCAGGATTCAAACTTGAGGATGGCGGGGATACTCCACTGGTTGAAAAAACATTGTACATACAGGTAGTGGGGAGCTTATTGTATCTCACACACTCCATAACAAACCTGTCCTATGCCATTGGAGCAGTCCCCAGGTTCATGCAGGAGTTTCATGAGCTACATTTGAAGGATGCAAAGTGTATCCTTCAATATGTACATGGCACCATCACCTTTGGGATTAACTATGCAAAAAAATCTACGTTGGACCTCATCGGGTTCACTGATTATGACAGTGCTGGAAATAACATTGATAGCAAGTCCAAATCTAGTTACTTACCTAGTCTTGGATCCAGGCCTATCTATTGGTTGAGAAAGAAGTAGGATGTTATTGCTCTATATTCAGTCGAGACAGAGTACATAGGGGTAGTTAACCTAACCATTCATGCTATCTGGCTACAACATTTTCTCACTAATTTGGGAATTCAATTTCATCGGTCAATCGTAATATGGTGTGACAACCAAAGCACTCTAACATTCTGCATAGATCCATTTCATAGGCAATGAACGAATCAAATAGAGATCCACATGCAATACATCCAGGAATTAGTACATGAGGGGATCATCGACTTGCAATATTTTCCTTCAGCAGAATAGACTGCATACATCTTCACCAAGACCTTCATTGAGAACAAGTTTCATTCTATGTGAAATCGTCTTGGAGTGAAGGACACAGATTCCTAGCAACTGTCAGTTCTTATTTTTACATACATTGTACTTTGAGGGAGGGTTTTACCCATGGATTTTTCCCTCTTTCCTTATTTATTTCAATGTATATTTTGTATTTGGGTACCTAAAATGGCCTCGTTTCCGGGACCCATTATTTATTTTCACCATAGTGATGTTCAAGGGGGGTGTTGGAGATGCTTCACACACACCTAGGATTTATTTTTCCTAAGGTTTTCCTTATTTTTATGAGTCATCATCAAATATCCTATATTTTAGAGAGAATATTCCTCTAGGAGAATATTCTCTTTGGTTCACACTTTAGTTTGATCAGTTGAGTGGAGTCTAGATGCCACATTGGGATTATGACCATGCAACATTGGGATCATGACCAACTAATGCGCATTGTCCTTGGGATCATCACAAGACTAGCACATTACTCATGATTCCCTAATCTCCTCCTCACTTCACTTTGTTTCAGTCATTTAACTAAAGATTGAGAGACTAGTTAACTTAGACTAGGCGATAGTTCACTCTTGTAACTGCCTTAGAGACTAGACTAGGTGGCAGTTTACTCTTGTAACTGCTGGTGTGTGTCGAAAACACTCGATACCACCACTATGGCGCATTGGCTTCTCCCCCAGTGCACATTAGTTGAGTTATACATAGTGTATCATGTGTAAATTATCATTCATTCATTTGGTTAATGAGAATTCTTCCATTCGTTCTCTCTTGCTTATCTTTTCTCATATTTTCTCTTCAACTGTGTATGTCAATTTCTAGCTAGATATATTATGTGTGGGTTCAACACATTTACATATATTATCTTTATCTCAACAGATGTTTTAGATGATGACTCTGTTGTGGGATATTTGTTGGCTGAGGAGATGAGGAGAAAATCTAGTCAAGAAACCTCAACTTTAGAGGAGATGGTGATTAGAGGTCATCCCAAAGATCAAAATTAGAGATGTTATTCATGATCTAATTCAAGAGACAGAAAGGGTAGAGAAAAATGTTGGTACTATGGAAAAACAAGGAATCTCAAGAAAGATTGCTAGAAAGGAAAAGAATCTGAGGAGAACTCTACAAAGGAAGAAAATTTGGCTGCAACAAATTCAGGTATGGCTGATAAAGCTTTATCTGTTTCTAGTCGTTTACAATATCATAAAGAATGGAAGTTTGATTCAGGGGCCTCTCACCACATGTGATCACATAGAAATCGATTCACATCTTACCAATCTTTTGATGAGGGTGTAGTGCTTATGAGAAATGGTATTCCCTATAAAATAGTTCGTGTTGGCAGTATTAGAATTAGGATGTTCGATGGTATTGTTAGAGAATTAATGGATGTTAGATATATAGCCGAGTTGAAGTTGAATTTGATTTCATTAGAGGTTTTGGATTCTGATGGATATGAGTATCAGTTTAGTAGTGATGAAGGCAGCAAAGGTTGATAATATTTATTGATCCAGGTGGATATCGGTGGCCACCCACCTATTTCAACTAGCTCACATACAAATTTCATCTTGGTAGCTTCAATTTTCATCTTGGAAATTTGTTTCTATCATTTTGGGTGCTAAACTTTTGGGGCCGTTTTGAGGCCCTATACAACATTTTTAGAGCCTGCCACAATCACACAATAGAAAGATTCAGAGTGTGATGACATAATGTTTTGTCCTTGGATAGACTTTTCAAACAGACTATTGTGCGCCTAAAATGAATATTGTATGCACAAGTTATGACCCTGGGAAGTTGATGTACCAACTTAACCCAACGGGTCCCAGATGTCTTTTGGTGTGTCATATCCTAGGGTTAGGTTTTTGGATGTCTAGGATTTTGGAATTCATGTTTGATGTAAAAAGGCCTTTGGAGCCTCATTGTAATAATATTCTTGTGAATGAGTGCAACTGTAACATATCTTCTCAGAGATAAGACACCATAATTCTAGCAAGCTTGTTTTAGTCTACATTTTATAGTTTCAACATATTTCTCTATTGAATAGAATCCAAGTTTTACTCTATATATGCTATTGTTCATTGTATATCTATGTTCAAAATATAGATCTGTATTCATTTCATTTGAATCATAAAATATGGATAAGTTGTATCAGAGCAGTCTACTCCTTGTCATTATTAGTGCATGTCCCCAACGAGGTTAGGGTACAGAGAGTTGGGTCTCGAGCTTGTTTCTCTTGAGGAAAAAAGATCTCGCAAGTTCAAGAGACATTCCATGTCGGGAGAAAATAAAGATGATGGGATAGAATATCCTTTCAAATAATTTCTCACGAAATCCCTCGCACAACAAAGGGGCGAGATGATGGAAAGTTTTGCGCAAATCCTTTGATGGCTACCAATGGGCAACACATCTTCCTCGAGCGAAGGAATCAACTTCTTCAAGGTACATATCAACTTTGATATTCCTATATTTGAAGGTTAGATAGATGCATATGTTGTAGACAAATGGTTGAATCTACTAGAAGGCTATTTTTATGTCCATAACTTTTCCAATAGAGAAAATATTACATTTGTGTTCCTCAAAGTCATCCCCCATGTCAAAAATTGGTGGGATACTTTATGTGAGAAAAAGGAAATAGAGGAACCTTTATTATTTATAGTTGCACTCACCTGGGAGTCCTTCAGGGATTGTATTAAGGAAAAAATCTACTATGTTGGAAGTTATGACAACCTGTATAGAAGATGGACCACACTCTGACAGGAAAGGGACCAAACAGTGCTAGAGTTCACAAATATCTTCCATACCTTGCACACCAATATAGGTATCAAAGATTCTGAACGACATCTGGTGCTCAAATACCGTGGTGGTCTGCATAGATACATCTAGATAGAAATTGATTTTCTGGACATCTTGTCCTTGGGTGTTTCCTATCAATATGTTGTTAAAATCGAGTAGAAGCTTAAACAAAATATGCGGTAGTTTGGGTCTAGGAACCCCTCACAATAGAAGAAGGGAAAGGGAAGCCCCAACCCGTAGAAAAAATGGAAGAAAAAAGATGGATAGCCTCAGGAAAACCAATCTAAGATGCAAATAAATAAGGACAATGGAAAGACGAAGAAAAACATTGGGAAGTGGTGTGACTTACATAAGAGCCCCTGGAATAACACTGCTAATGTCCTCTCAAAGAAATCACTGGTGGCTGAGGTGAAATCATTTAAATCAGATGCGGGTTCCGACTCAGAGTTAGAACCAGAAAAGGGGAGACATATTATTAACGTAGAATCTAGTGCCATCATTTCTACCACCAAGATCCAACCCGGTGAACCTGATGAGCCAGAGGAAGGCGAGGGATTCGTTCATTCACAAATGTGGGTGAAGGGAACTCCATTGCACTTCATCATTGATAGCAGTATCTAGAAGAACCTCATCTCAGTGGAGATCATCAAGTAGTTGGCCCTGCCAAAAACGCCTCACCTGCAATCATACACCATCGGATGGCACCACCAAGGAAGTGATATTTACGTCAATCCAACAGTGTCGCTTGTCCTACGACATCAATCCCTTCAAGTATGAGGTATTGTGTGATGTTTCTCCCCTTGAATTTTGTGATGTTCTTTTGGGACAACCTTATTTATGGAAATGTCATGTTGTATATGAGTCTAGGCCTCACAATTTTATTATTACTTTGAATAGGAAATTGTACAGGATACTCGAGTTAGTCCCACCTTCTTCCCTTTCCTTGATCTCTGCCAAGAAATGTAGGAAGCTGGTCTCTTAGACTGGGAATTTTTTCTTCTCAGTGATTCGATCTGAAAGTGAGTAGAAGGTTGTAACCACATCCATGGCCTCTACGACCGATCTCTTCATGCAGTAGAATAAAGTGGATAAGTTCGTGAAAGAATACAAAGACATCTCCTCCTCACTCACTTGGGTACCTCTACACATTCAGGGAAAGAATTCAATCGATCTGAACCTTAACACACCTCTACCCAATGGGCCAGTCTATTGCCACTCTATGCTGGAAAACTAGGAGATTAAGCATCAAATCTAAGAACTTATCCAAAAGGGGCACATCCAACCCATGTCATCACTGTGTGGAAGCCCAATCATGCTTGTGCAGGAGAAAGATGAGACCTGGAGACTCTGCATTGATTATCAGGTGTTATAGAAAGATTTTCCTCACCATTACTATATTTCACAGAGGACCTTTTTCCATTTCCCTATGCAGACTTGTCATCTCTTTTTGATGAATCCACAGCCAAAAATACATATTTTTCCACATATACATGCCCTATCTTCTATACAACATGTGTAAACGCATGTTGATCCACTACAACCCATGTACATCAATATTTGTGCCAAAAAATTCAAAAATGGAGTCGGGTTTCCATGTTACGACAAGAGATCTATGATCCTTGGCCTTCCACATATTGGAAAAATTCCGAATCGGCCCTTCAGTTGCATTTTTAAGACTATAAAAAAACAATTATAAGCTATGGAAAAGAGGAGAAAGAATTCAACTTTAAGAGCAAAGTTACTCTGGAGAAATTACTTCATATTGAGTCTGCATCCTTTTGTCCCTCAAGTCTGAACAAAGTGTTCAACCCCCAAGATCTTTCCCTATTGTTGAGAGAAACTCATTGTCTCTTTTCTATGAGCTTGCCTTTGGTGGAGGATTGAAGTGGTGGAGGCCCAGTTGGAAGGAACTTGGTTTCTTGGTTTTGAACCATGGCGACACAGAAGTCTGTAATGTTGTCAGTTTTGCTGATCATTTATTAATAGAAATACTCCTTTCCTGTCCTATTGGTATCATGAAAATATATGATTATTATCCATGGGCATGTTTGTAATGTTTATTAATGGATTATGCTATCTGATTTTCTAACCCCTTTTATATTATCACTATATACTTGCTCTGTTTGTTTGTTAAGACCATGTTGCAGGTACAAAGATTTGGGTCAAAGTGCTCAACAATGGAACATTATCGAACGTTGGAATGAGGTAGGCCTCTTTCTTATCTTGCACATTAGTTTGTATAACATATGTTGGAATTGAGTCGATTTCCGCAGTCATACCTATCTGTTGTGGTTTACCCTTGGACATAGAGAGTTTTTCCCTCGTAACAGAATTGGAGACTCTACTGGGGATAGATCTTCCTTCTAAGGGTTGAAGTAATTTTTCTTCTTTCATTTCTCTTGTTCCTTTGTGTTTCTTGTCGTATCACTTCTTGACAGATTTTGTTCACTCTGGGTCTAAGTTTTCATCCTTTTACTCTTGCCTGGCCTTGTTTTAAATCCTATATAGTCCTTTTGCCTTGACAGTCGTATATACATGCGTGTTGTCTCACTGCAGGCTGCATATATACACATTGTTTCCTTGAACAGTCACATACACCTTATTTCCTTTCTTGGTTGCTTGGTTTGGTGGTTGCTAGGTGGGATTTGATGATTGATGAGCTTTATTAGGTCTCTGTAGTTCCTGTTGAGATTCTTTAGGATGACAGGAAACCTGTTTGGAGTTGAATTTTTGGGCGTAGTATTTCTCTTTGTTTTTCATTTTTTGATTTGTCCTTGTACTCTGGGTTGTTTTCTTGGATGCTTGGTATTTTGCTTGAGTTATTTCTTTTATACACAGTATAATTTTATATATCAGGTTTCTTATTAGTCCGTGCATTTTCTTTTTTAGTATATTGAAAATACAAAAAAATAGGCATTTTACATTGCTTGGCATTTTTGTCTTTTGAATATTTATCATTAGCTTAGTGCATTTAGTGCATTTTACTTCTAAATTGCAAACTTGAAATTGAAAATTTCACTGTTTTTATACACATATCATTCATTGAAAAAGTTAAGCATAGACTTTGCATTTTATTCATATTTATTTTCTTGTAGAGTCATAACACCATGAGTTTCACTTCCATACCTTTTTGAGGAATCACAACCAATAAAATGTACGCTTTAAATTAAAATTGATTAGTCATGATTTTATTTTTTAGGGTGCACAAACTAGTCTAGGATTTAGTGCCTTGGAATAGAATTTTGTGAGTAAACTTCTCCAAGGCAATTAAATCAACATATGTGTCTGAGACAAGGAGTTGAGAAGTCCATTGTATAATTGGTAATATCAGGAGGCTCTGCTCACACCGGAGTTAATCACAAGGTCACGTGAAGTTAGTTGAAGGGATAACCCTTGGATACTCGTCTAGCATTAGAGATATTTCTGTGGATTTATTCGTATTTGGGGATCTTGCTAGTGCCCATACCTCCTTGAGTGGTGGTACTTTCAAGGTTTTGGGATTTTCTAACCTTCCCATATGATGATCCGGACTTATGACTACTCACATGTGCATCAATTATACAATGGTTTATTAGTTTCTTGACTTAGGTATCTCATAGGTTACCTGTAGGGGTTATTCTCCTTGTATCTTGGGTCAGATAGGGGTCGGATAGCACACAACCTTTATGGAGGATTACTCTCCAGGGGGATCTGACCGACTGGTTGTTAAGCTCGTGAGGGCCCCTATAACTGATTATGTTACCTCCAAACTTTAGTGGGGAGTCTCAAGTACCTCTTTAACAAGGCATACCTTCTTTAGCAAGGGAGGCCACTCAACCACTTTACCCCATTTGCATGCATATTGGTCCTTTAAATTTTTGGTATGCTCTTTGACTACTAGTTGGCCTTAGGATATATTTTTATTTTGTAGAGTCATAATTCTTCGTGGAGTTGGACCAACTTCCTCGCTGGTCCCGTCGGTTGTTACAGTTACCACCGGTTTTAGAGTTCTTGCCTTCTAAAATGCGTAGAGTTATCAAGCATGGTACACTCACATCCAACTTTCATACTTGTGGTTCCACAAGGATGAGTATTGATTCTAGTCTTCAGAACATTGAGAGCTCTTTGAATCCCATACCCACTATAGTTAATGGCACCCCTTCGACTCCTACAACCGCTACAGTTGTAGTGTTGGAGGCTTATACCAGTACCATGGATCTCCCTATAGTTAATGCTTCGTCTCTTTCCTCAAACCATTTTGGGGGTTTTGGTCACTCGCCAAGTTACAATTTTCAGTCCATCCCTATGGCTTATAGCCCATTTTCTTATGGTATTCCTAACTTCACTTCGTCATTTTTGACTGCCATCCCAGTTGCTTGCCCTAACACTAGCATTGGACATAGGGGCACTACACCTCCTTACACTCCATTTCCATTTGGTGGTTCTCATATCCCGCAAATGAATCCTAATGTAGGAAATGTCCCTGATCTTAACCCCGAGTCTAATCCTTCTATGACTGGATGGAACAACCTTGATGGTGGACAAGTTCCTCTCTATATCCCTACCTCCTCGGTGTTGATTCCAACCAATACTTTTGGCATGAAAAATCCACTTCAATCCGTCGGGTTCCCACCTAGAGGAGGTCAATTTTACAATTTGGGAAACCCCCAACCTGAATCCAATCCGGTTGGGGACAATTTTTATATCCCCAGTCCAGATCTAATCTAACTGGTGGAAATTTTCATAATCCTTATCAGAACATTCCTGCTGGAATTATGCCCAATCCATCTTATACAAATCATCCTGGAGGAGGACCTTATAATCCTGTATAGGGTTTTGGTACAAGGGAAGACCCATGGTTCAATTCCAAGAGCACACCAAGAAGCCCTAACTACTGGCCCTTTCGGCAACACCTATGAAGTAGATGCAGTCTCACCCGAAGTAGCTATGGGGGGGTTGCATGACATATATGTCTACAACCAAATGGGATATCAAGTGGATCCAATACAAGAACAATACAACATTTATATATCATTTCTGTTGGCACAGGGGCATACCTAGGCTTCAGCTCCAAGAGCACACCAATAAGGCCTAACTATTGTCCCTTTCGGCAACACCTGCGAAGCAGATGCAACCTCACCCGAAGTAGCTATGGGGGGGTTGTAGGAAAGAGATGTCTACAACCAAAGGGGATATCAAGTGGATCCAATACAAGAACAATACAACATTTATATATCATTTACTAGTTCAGATCTACTTCGTAGAACCATCTATCATATCTAACAGGGTAATGCAATAACAGTATACCAAATGACAAAGAACAAAACATCAATTGCACACACAACAAATGATATACGTGGTTCACCATATCTCTAGGGACACGTCCATAGAAATGTTCTTTATAATATATTAAGAGGAGTCATATAGTTCTTGTTTGCGCTCTCAGCTAACAGATCTTATTTCTTCTCCTCTCTGCCTCTCCCCTTCTTGCGCACCTAGCTGCATGACCGATCTTTGCACCCAACTAAATATATTACTATACTAGAAGGCTCTACACTCAACACTTATCTCTCACACAATAGTACTCACTCAATCACACAATAACAATGAATCCTCAATCAACTTAGTACCAACACCAATAACAACAACCCATCCTGGGTCCTTTAGACCTCTATTTATACATTACAATCACTCACTGACAGCCTTAGGTTGAAACCTAGCTGTCAAAACCCTATATACCAAAACCCTAGGTGTCTAAAACCCTAGGTCAACTTGAGCCACATTTTCAGGGCTTCACCAACCTATCTTTCCTTCCTTCTCGTGCGGTGCTCCAAAGCATCCAATAATGGCTTTTTCCGCTTACTGACTTGTCCATGATCCATCTTCCTTGTTGATCTGTCATCCTCGATCTCCTCGTCCAACGTCTTGCTTCCTTTTACTTTGTTTTGTCTTTTCTTCTCTTTTACTCACTTCGACCGAGTAATAGTCACTGTGTCTTCCGCATAGTTAACGTTTTTCCTTTTCTTCCTTGATCTTTGCTTTCTTCCATAACGAAGGGCCAACATGCCCCCAACACTCACCTGTGACTCATCCTGAGACACTTCATATATGATCCCTCTTATTTGCTTTGTCTTCAGACTACACATGGCAGCCTATGCTTCCAGCTTTGGCCCTCCATTCCTCCCTTGTGCAGACTATCTTTTCTATTTCTAGTACCCAATTTCAACTGCACCTGGCACCTAAACCTTTTTTCGCTTGTTTTTACTGAGAGATGTGAGGCAGTTGGTTGTCATAATACAACTTCAATCAGCTCCCGTTCACCAAACCTTCCTTCCATTCTCCATTCAAAGTCTTCAACTGCGCATCTCATCCTTCTGTAACATAGGTGACTTGGTATGGCCCAAGCCAATGCGTTCTAAGCTTCCTAGGATGCTTCATGAACTTACTATCATATACCAGTACTAGATCACCTTGCTTAAATACCTTCTTCTTGATGTGTTTGTTGTGGTAGGCCTTCTCTCTTTCTTTTTGGACCTACTAATGAAATCCTATCTTAAATCTATCTTCCTCCAGTTCGACCAACCGTGCAAGACTCTCTCGAACAACTCTAGTGTTAGCCTTATCTGTAAAGGAAGCAATTCTTAATCTTGGTACCAAATATTCCATTGGGATAATGGATTCGAGACCATACACCAATTTAAAGGGGGTCTACATTGTTAGATTCTTGCAAGTGGTTCTATAAGCCCATAATATTGTTGGTACTCTTAAATCCCAGTCATCTCTATTGGCACTGCAAATATTCATTAGAGTTGTCTCCAAGATCTTGTTGAATGTTTCAACTGTCCCATTTTCTTGTGGATGGTAAGGTGTGCTCTTTTGATGGTGGAATGTAAATTCCTCAGTCAAGGCTTCAATTGTTTAATTAATGAAATGTGTGCCTTGATCGCTCATAAGGAACTTTGGGCATCCAAACCTAGTTATGATGTCATCAAATATGAAGCACGCATCTGTAGTGGCACTACAGTCCTTAACTTCTCTTGCTTCAACCCATATAGTCAAGTACTCTGTCGTAGTACTTGTGTACCTTGCTCCTGTGCGCTTCCCTTATGGGTTAATAGGTCCCACAAAGTCAATGGCCCATTTCTCAAATGCTTGTAGGGTCAGTTATAGTGCTAATGGTATTTCATATCTTCTGGATGGTTTCCCAACTCTTTGGCATACATCGCAGGATCTGTAATAGTCCTTAGCATCTCTATGTATGGTAGGCCACCAAAGGTTATCTCAAAGAACCTTCTATGCAATGGATTTCCCTGCGTAGTGTCCTCCTGCAATGCCTTCATGAGCTTCGGTGAGGATCAATGGTATTTCTGCCTCCATAACACACTTCCTCAATATCTCATCAGGTCCCATCTTGTATATATGTCCCTCTATAAGTGAAAATTATGCAACATGCACTACTAGTTGTTTCTTCTGGGTGATTGTATATTCACTCGGGGCCATTCCTATTCACAAGAATTGAACTATCTCTCTAAAGTGGTCATCAATATTTCTAATGGCTAGAATCTGTGCATTTGGTAGTGTATCCTCCAAACTAGTAGCCTCTTCTCCATGTTCCAAACTCGATAAGTGGTCAGGACCTTTATTCATTCTCCCTGGCTTAACTACGATCTCAAAATCATATTCCTAAAATAGAAAAATCCGTATGCATATTCTTCCCTGCAACACTGGCTTTTTGAATAGGTATTTCAGCATAGAGTGATCAAAAAACATTTTAAAGTGTCCTCCCAACAAGTAGTGGTGGAACTTCTGCAATGCATACATCATGGCTAACCCTTCTCTTTCAATGGTGGTGTAATTGATCTTAGTTGTTGATAACTTCCTACTAGCAAAGGATAACGGGTGGTCGATGTCTCTTGTTCCTGGTTATGCTAACACAAATCCTAATGCAATAGAATATGCATTGACATGCACGTGAAACTCCTTACTCCAATCTGGGAAAACCAGAATAGGCATAGTAACCATTTTCTATTTCAGTGTGTCGAAGCTCTGTTGGCATTCTTCTGTCCAATGAAATTAACAGTCTTTCTTCAAAAGCTTCTCCATGGGTGTTGTAATCTGGGCATAAACTTTAATGAACTTCCTATAATATCCTGTGTGTCCCAATGCAGTGCACAACTGTTTGAATGAAGTAGGAGGGGGTAGATCAACTATGATGGAAATTTTAGATGGATCTACCAGCAATCCCTGCTTGGATACAATATGACCTAACAACACTCCAAATGGTGAAAATAAAATGCACTTCTTCAGGTTTAAGGCAATCTGACACTGCCTGCACTTGTCCAACATTAGCCTTAAACATTTGATATGATTTTTCAATAAACTAAAAATAGTCCAATCATCAAAGTATGCTTCTAGAAACTTGTGTAGGAACGCCTTGAATGCTTCAACTACCACCCTGGAAAACATGGTAGGGGAATTCTTCAATCCAAACGACATTACTATATATTGGTAGGATCCCCATTCTATGGAAAATGTGGTCTTATGGAGATCTTCCTTGGCAATACAGATCTAATAGTATCCTGAAAATTGATCTATAAAAGAATATACTTCCTGACCTCCTACATTATATAACAATTCATTGGTGAATGGCATAGGGAAGGGGTCATGCAAACAGGAACCATTCAACTTCCTGAGATCTACACAGATCTTGATCTCTCATGTCTTCTTGTCTTGTACCACCATAGGGCTAATCCATTCTAATTCTTTGACAGGTTCTATAATCCCTGCTTCCAACATTCTATCGAGCTCAATCTTCACTTTCTCCTTATATTTAGGGTTCAATATTTAGGGTCTCTGTTTGACTGGTCTTGCATTTGGTTTCAAAGGGATCCTCATCTCTCTCATAGGCACTTTAATTCCCCTCATATCAGTGAACTTGGTCAGAAACAAGTCCTGATATTCATGTAATAACTCGATGATCATTTCAATAGTGGCAACATCCCAATAATCTCCAACATTTGCAAGCTTCGGTGTTTTCTATGTTCCAATATTGACTTTCTTAATCTTGATCGGTTGTCCAATAAATGGTAGCTCAACTCCTATTCCTTCCACATCTCTTTGGCCTTCCTAGGATCATTGTCTTCATCAGCATTGATGTGGTAACAACCTTGTAGTTTCTGGAGAGGCATAGTCCATTCATCCTCTTCTTTCGCCAAAGGGAGGTTAGATGCCTCCTTGAATACTTTCCGTCTTACAATCTATAATGCTTGATCTACTTTAGGATGTTGGATTTAGAATAAAAAGGTAGTGACAAAGTTCTGAGTCATACCTTCCCAATTTGTATTGATGAGGCACAGTTCTTCTTGAAGGTACCAATTGATAGCGATAGTGTCCAACATGTTTATAAATTTGTGCACCCACTTCTCTTGAGGAATATTTCTCTAGTATTCCTTGCAACTTCACACATGGTCTTTTAGGTAGCTTCGATCTATGTAGATAACTTTGCAGCCATCTACTTGCGTTGAGAACTGTGTTGTCATCAGAGTACGACATTGTACCCATTATGTAATGTTGTTTTTATGTGTCCCCCACCATCTTGTTGGTGTGGCTTTCAAGGCCTCATCCATTGCCAACAATCGTTGTTGCGTTGGTACACTTTCTTCAAAGTTTGACAAGAAGGTTTCTAAAGGATTCAAACCATCAAAGTTGGGTAAGTTACTTACTATTGTGCCAATCCAACGTACTTCTTTGGTTAATCTAGCACATATCCTTGTATATGCTTTGTACATTTTGTTCTGCCAGTTCTCTAGTTCTGCTTCTGAATTTGATGAACATGCGCTGTCACTTCACCAGCTCAAATTTCCATCCATAGTAAGATTAATGTAATCCTGTTGCCTGGCTGTTAATTTGTATATATTTTATAGTTCATATGTGCGGTCTTCTTCTATGATGGGCTCAGTGTATTGTTGAACTTCATCGGGATCTAACGGTGTGATGAAACTAAGGCCATATCCTTCAAACATCATTCATATTTTTTTTAAATCAACCACAATGGAATTATTGAAAGCATAATCAATTCCTAACAATGCAGGGTAAGGATAGCTATCATCAACTATCTAAATCACCTCGAAGCCTACAAACGTCCTCACTCTGTCGATGTCCACAGGGACATGTTCCAATCTTCCTAAGGGGCTTATTTCTTGATGATTAGCCATCCTAAGCCTGATAGGGGAATATATCATCTTATTTTTTCCCATCAGTGCCAAGGTTTTCTTCATCATAACATTAACCTTTGACCCTAAGTCGAGGATCACATAGTCTCTATCATACTCTCTAATCTGAGCATTTTGATGCAGTTCCTTATTTTTCCTTCTCTTCTTGGATAGTTGTTGGATTTACTCAGTAAGGGATCTACCCTACCTATCTCATACCGTTTGACCAAAATTTTCATTTCTTGTATATATTTCTCATGTTTAATCACCTCTATAAACATATACAAGAAACTGACAAGTTTACTTGCCTCTTTTCCATCTCTAAGCGAAGCAGACTGATCGAATCCCAGAGGCATTCCACATTATCTTACTTCTACTCATGTCTTCGATGAAGATCCTTGGTCTCCCCTGAATTCTCTTCTTGCCTCCTCAAACATTTTTTTTTCTTTCTTTGCATCAAAAGTTTGTGTCTTCTCTGCAACTTTCCTGACTCCTAATTCTTTTGTAGTCTTTCCTTGGGTCATTCTATCCTCTCCTATAACAATGACTCCTCTATTGATAATAGTGAATCTAGGTTTTTCTCCGCGAGGTTATGCTTTGATTAATTATATCTGCGGGTTTTGTTGAGGTCCCTGTTTCTCTCTAAGTTTATCCAGTAATGTTGGACATTCCTTGCTAACATGCTCGAAAGTGTTGCAATAGCTGCAAGTGGTACAAGGGTTCTGATAGTACCTTGCCAAGTGTCCTAGTTGTGCATAGTTACAATAGATTATCTATCCTCGACCTCGACCCATACCTCCTCCTCTTCCTCTTCCTCGGAATCCACCACAAGGGTTGAAGTTTCCTCTCCCACGAGAGTTATACTGTGTAGTGTTTTCTTCTTGTTGTACTTCACCTTGAATCTTGAATATATCCCTTGACCTTTCATGCATGAGATCGTAAGCCCTAAAATTCCTATCATCATGTCCCACGTACTTACAGAACCTGCAATACAAATTTTTGGGTGTCTGAACATATGTTTGCATGTAGTAACACTCACCAGGGTGATGTTTATTTTTGCATACCTCGCACCAGGGTAGGGTAACTTTTTTCAAGGGTATTAGAGCTCCAGAGGCCAAGTATTCATGGAATAGGGGACAATGTTCCTTGTCATGGCCTTTTGATCTGCATCTGAGACACCATATGTCTTCTCTTTTATCGTTTCCCTTGTCTTTCTTCATATCTTCGACCTGCTGAGACAAACTAGTTAGCTAACTCAAGATTTGACTCATACCTGAGCTGGATTCTCCCATAGGGGTTGATTCTAGCTTCATGGAAATATCCAGCACCTCAGCCTGCAAAGAAATATTTTGTTTCATCAAAGGAACTATGATGTGTGGTAAGAGGGAATCAATGAAACATTCCATGTTCTACTCATCTAGGATTTGGAAACTCAGATGGCCTGTCAAGGTCTTAAATCTCTGCTTGATTTCTTTTAGTTTTGTAATGCACTATGATTATGACTTAGGTTTCTTGAATTCAACAATTATCAAAGTCTTAATAGCATTTAGGGTTTTAGGTGTAGCTCCTTGGATAAATTTCGTATACCAGCTCAGTGCGCGATCTCTTAGGGTAGTGTTGAATTGAGCTAGTTTGACAGCTTCATCGGTGATATTCTTAATACTCCACACAGCTTCACATAGAAACCAGTGTTGTTCGGGATCTTTAGATCCATCTGCTCTAAAGGTGGGTAACCTCATCTCTTCTGCCATAGATCTTCCTAGGTTTCCTGACTGAGTATGTGATGGACTACTACTGACAATGCTTTGATGACTTAGGTTACTTTGGTTACTTAAGGATGCTAAAACAACAGGAAGAGCACTGGTACTTACTTCAAAATTCTATGCAGTTAATGAAGTTTCTGGCTCTTATCGGCGAGGCTCCTCTGCCCTAGTGGATTCTGAATGATCCTTGTCTATCATATCTGACTCTTCTCCACTGTAGAAACCCTCATCCAC
Organism: Picea engelmannii; assembly: GCA_009831015.1. Lineage (NCBI taxonomy): Eukaryota > Viridiplantae > Streptophyta > Pinopsida > Pinales > Pinaceae > Picea > Picea engelmannii. The sequence continues at coordinate 684,616 of ML777840.1, forward strand.
GTAGTTCTGCTTAAACAGGTTTGCAAGATGAAATTATCTGAACGCTCTCCTAGTGCGCGTATGTGCAGCCTCTATGTTGTTGTTGCTATCCGAATTCTTGAACATTAGCCTTTTTGGATCCATATAACTATTGTATCTTCAAGATGTTCTTCTCATGCAATAGCATCTTGATCCTCAACTTTAAAAATGTAAAACAATTCCTTTGGGTCCCTTAAAGAAATATCTCTCGGCTTGGCTATATGACTCTACTCTATCAACAACAAACTCGATGATATACCCTCCAATGGTACTATCAAACCAATGATCTACTGCTCTTGACACGACATTATCAACTCTCTTGACCTTCTTGATCAGTGTCAACGTCCAAACCACAGGTGGCCTAGATATGATCTCAAATTGGGTATCTTCTAACCTAGATAGCCACTCATATAGCTCCTGATGGATTCCTCGAAAGAAAATTCCATGTATATCAGTAAAGATATATCTCTCCAACCAATCCTCTATACTAAGATTAGGGTTCTTGTTCTAGGCTTCAGCGAAGTCCTTTTCTTGGTCTTCTATCCACTTCTAAATCTCTATCTTCTATGGAAACCACCTTGACATTCCCTCAAGAAGATTCTTGTCCTGACAACAGAACCATTTGTTGGCACAGGGGCAGACCCAAGGTTCAGCTCCAAGAGCGCACCAACAAGCCCTAACTATAGGCCCTTTTGGCAACACCTTCGAAGAAGATGTAGTCTCACCCAAGGTAGCTATGGGGGGGTTGCAGGACAAAGATGTCTACAACCAAAGGGGTTATCAAGTGGATCCAATACAAGAACAATACAACATTTATATATCATTTACCAATTCAGATCTATTCTGCAAAACCATCTATCAAATCTAATACAATAATTCAATAACAATATACCAAATGACAAACAATAGAGCATCAATCACATAGATAACAAAATATATACATGGCTCACCCTCTCTCTAGGCATATGTCCGCAAAACTATTCTTTACAATATATTAAGATGAAGCATATAGTTCTTATTTGCGCTCTCAGCTAGAAGATCTTCTTTCTTCTCCTCTTTGCCTCTCCCCTTCCTGTGCACCTAGTTGCAGGACAAATCTTCACACCGAGCTGAAGATATTACAATACCAGAAGACTCTACACTCAACACTTTTCTCTCACACAATAGTACTCACACGATCACACAATAACAATGAATCCTCAATCAAATTAGTACCAACAACAATAACAACAACCCATCCTAGGTCCCTTAGACCTCTATTTATACAGTACAATCACTCACCGACAACCTTAGGTTGAAACCTAGGTGTGAAAACCCTAGATACCAAAAACCTAGGTCAACTTGACCCACGTTTCCAGGGCTTCGCCAACCTGTCTTTCCTTCCTTCTTGTGTGGTGATCCAAAGCATCCAATAGTGGATTTTTCCACTTGCTGAGTTCTCCATGATCCATGTTCCCTGCTGATCTTTCATCCTTGATCTCCTTGTCCAACGTCTTTCTTCCTTTTACTTCATTCTATCTTTTCTTCTCTTTTACTCACTTTGACCCAGTAATAGTCACTATGTCTTTCGCACAGTTCATGTTTTGCCTTTTCTTCCTTGATCTTCACTTGCTTCCATAACCAAGGGCCAAAACAGGGCTATGGTTCTTACTAGAATCTTGGATGGGCTGCAGTTCCACAAACACCATCTTTCGTGGGAGGTTGGGGCTAGATATCGCAACCCTGTCTCCCTTTTCTAGCCATGCTCAATCTGCCAGAATTGTCTATGTTAATGAACAACCCAGTGAGCCCTGATCCCACATGGCCCCCCATCCCCACAAAACTTCCTTCAGACATTCCAAAGTTTGAAGGCAATAATGGAGAAGACCCTGGTGATCACGCCACTACTTTTCACCTTTGGTTCTCATTGAATTCCTTGAACCATGATAGTATTAGATTACGATTGTTTCAACGCACTCTCATTGGAGTTGCCTCAAAATGGTATATTGAGCTACCTAGGGTGACATATGGGTCATTTAATCAGTTGGTGATGGTCTTTATCAACCACTTTCAATTTCCCATTCGTTATGATGCTAGCCTCGAACATTTGTCAGATTTATGCCAGGACGCTACCACTCATATCTTAGATCATATCCAGGAGTGGTGTAGGCAAAGGTGGTTGATTAAGACTCCAATACCCTTGACCTTTCTCCTAGAATAGTTCCTAAAGTATTTTCACCCTCCTATCTCGAAGGACATTGCTACTTCTATGGTCTCCAATGAGGAGGTAGCTATATTTAGAGCCCAACAGTTAGACTTAATATATGCTCAGTCTGGGATGTTATATCACCTTCTTTTGAAGCACCGCGGTCAAATTACGATCCTAGGAAAAAACCCGGACCTCATGCCGATGGAATTGTAGGGTTCTCCAATGTAAAGTCCGCAAAATCAACAATGAAGTCTACCGGAGGACCAACTTCATTTGGGTCCTCTAAACCCACCCAATCGGTGGATGTATATTTCATGCAATCGTCAAAAAACCCAAATGGTGACCAACAACCAGATGGGAATAAAAGGAAAGGTCGAAACAATCGTAAGGGTGGGAAAAATGGTAACAAATCTAAGGACAAACATAATAATGGGAAGCAGAATGATAACACTGGAGAGGGAAAGAAAGAGAAATGTAAGGTGAAGTTTCCTTGTAAATTTTGTACCGATGACCACCTTACACATTTATGCCCTAAGCTCGCGGAAGCTGCGAGGCTTTTGAATCTACCGCCTGCTGTGCTGACAAATCCATTCCCACATAACCAACACTTAGCCTCAAGCTCTGCAAACGCCATAAATGAGGCTGGTGGGAGTTAAAACCCACCGCCACAAGATGGTGATCACGTATGTATCAACATGGTTGATGCAAAAATTTATATAGCCACCCACTCTTGATATTATAGCTCTTCACAAGATAAATCTGGTTTAGAAGCTCCTCCTCCTCCTCTGGAGATGAACTTACAGATTGAGAAACCAGAGACACCACCTCGTATTATGAAAGGAGTACTTAAGCTCTCTACCCACAATCCTAATGCTAGAGTCGCCAAGAACTACTCTATTGCTGAGGACCTGGGCCAAACCCCTTGTGCGATGTTGGATTTGGAGGTAATCCAAATGTGTCCCTCACAGAGGAATGCCTTACTCTCTTACAATACTAGAGGGCTCTACACTCAACACTTATCTCTAACACAATAGTACTCACTTGATTGCATAATAACAATGAATCCTCAATCAAATTAGTACCAAAAACAATAACAACAACCCATCCCAGGTCCTTTAGAATTCTATTTATACATTACAATGATTCACTGACAACCTTAGGTGTCAAAACTCTAGATACCAAAACCCTAGCTGTCTAAAACCCTAGGTCAACTTGAGCCATGTTTTCAGGGCTTCGCCAGCCTATCCTTCCTTCCTTCTCATGCGGTGCTCCAAAGCATCCAATAATGGATTTTTTTTCTTGCTGAGTTGTCCACGATCCATCTTCCTTGCTTATCTATCATCCCTGATGTCCTCATCCAATGTCTTGTTGCCTTATACTTTTTTCTATCTTTTCTGCTCTTTTACTCACTTTGACCCAGTAACAGTCACTATGTCTTCCACACAGTTCATGTTTTTCCTTTTCTTCCTTGATATTTTCTTTCTTCCATAACCAAGGGCCAACAGGCCCCCAACACTCACCTGTGACTCATCCTGAGGCACTTCATATCTGATCCCTCTGCTTTGCTTCATCTTCAGACTACACAGGGCAGCGTGTGCTTCCAGCTCTAGTCCTCCCCTCCTCCCTTGTGCAGACTGTCTTTTCTGTTTCTGGTACCTAGTTTCAGCTGCAACTGGTACCTAGACACTTTTACACCTGTTTTTATTGAGAGATATGAGGCAGTTGGTTGTCATAATACAACTTCAGTCGGCTCCTTTTTACCAAACCTTCCTTCCATTCTCCATTCAAATTCTTCAACTGCGTAACTCCTCCTTCTGTAACATAGGCGACCTCGTATGGCCCAAGCCAATGCGTTTTGAACTTCCCAGGATGATTCATGAACTTATTGTCATATACCAGTACCAGATCACCTTGCTTAAATTCCTTCTTCTTGATGTGTCTGTCGTGGTAGGCCTTCTCTCTTTCTTTCTGGACCTGCTGATGAAATCTTGCAATAAATTTGTCTTCCTCCAGTTCGACCAACTATGCCAGCCTCTCTCGAACAACTCCAGTGTCTTCCATATTTTTAAAGGAAGCAATTCTTAATATTGGTACCAAATATTCCATTGGGATAACGGATTCGAGACCATACACCAATTTAAAGGGGGTCTGCATTGTTAGCTTCTTGCAAGTGGTTCTATAAGCCCATAATATTGTTGGTACTCTTATATCCCAGTCATCTCTATTAACACTGCAAATCTTTGTTAGAGTTGTCTCCAAGATCTTGTTGAATGACTCAACTGTCCCATTTTCTTGTGGATGGTAAGGCGTTCTCTTTTGACGGTGGACTGTAAATTCCTCATTCAAGGCTTCAATTGTTTTATTAATGAAATGTGTGCCTTGATCACTCATAAGGATCTTTGGTCATCCAAACCTAGTTATGATGTCATCAAATATGAAATGCACAACTGTAGTGGCACTACAGTCCTTAACTTCTCTTTCTTCAACCCATCTCGTCAAGTAATTTGTCGTTGTAATTATGTACCTTGTTCCTGTGCGCTTCCCTGGTGGGTTAATAGGTCCCACAAAGTCAATGGCCCATTTCTCAAATGCGTGTAGGGTCAGCTGTGGTGCTAACGAAATTTCATCTCTTCTGGATGGTTTCCCAACTCTTTGGCATACATCGCAGGCTCTGTAATAGTCCTTAACATCTCTGTGTAAGGTAGGCCACCAAAGGCTAGCTTGAAGAACGTTTTGTGCAATTTCTTTCCTTGCTTAGTGTCCTCCTACAATTCCTTCATGAGCTTCGGTGAGGATCAATGTTATTTCTACCTCCATAACACACCTCCTCAGTATCTCATCAGGTCCCATCTTGTATATTTTTCCCGCTATAAGTGAAAATTTTGTAGCATGCACTACTAGTTGTTTCTTCTGGGTGATTGTATATTCACTCGGTTCCATTCTTGTTGACAAGAACTGGACTATCTCTGTGAAGTGGTCATCAATATTTCTAATGGCTAGCAGATGTGCATTCAGTAGTGTATCCTCCAAACTAGTAGGCTCTTCTCCATGTTCCAACCTCGACAAGTGGTTAGGACCATTGTTCATTCTCCCTGGCTTAACTATGATCTTAAAATCATATTCCTAAAATAGCAGAATCCATCTGCATATTATTCCCTCCAACACTAGCTTGTTTACTAGGTATTTCAGCATAGAGTGATCAATGAACATTTTAAAGTGTCCTCCCAACAAGTAGTGGTGGAACTTCTGCAGTGCATACACCATGGATAACCCTTCTCTTTCAATGGTGGTGTAATTGATCTCAACTGCTGATAGCTTCCTGCTAGAAAAGGATAACGGGTGGTCGATGTCTCCTATTCCTGGTTGTGCTAACACAACTCCTAATGCAATAGAAGATGCTTCGACATGCACTTGAAACTCCTTACTCCAATTTGGGAAAACCGGAATAGGTGCAGTAACCATTTTCTATTTCAGTGTGTCGAAGCTCTGCTAGCATTCTTCTGTCCAGTGAAATTGACAGTCTTTCTTCAAAATCTTGTCCATGGATGTTGTAATCTGGGTATAGCCTTTAATGAACTTCCTGTAATATCTTGTGTGTCCCAGTGCAGTGTGCAACTGTTTGAATGAAGTAGGAGGGGGTAGATCAACTATGATGGAAATTTTAGATGGATCTACTAGCAATCCCTGCTTGCATACAATATGACCTAACAACACTCCAAATGGTGAAAATAAAATGCACTTCTTCAGGTTTAAGGAAATCTGATACTGCTTGCACTTGTCCAACATTAGCTTTAAGCATTTGATATGATTTTTCAATAAACTAAAAACAATCCAATCATCAAAGTATACTTCTAGAAACTTGTGTAGGAACTCCTTGAATGCTTCGACTACCACCCTGGAAAATATGGATGGGGCATTCTTCAATCCAAATGGCATTACTATATATTTTTAGGATCCCCATTCTATGGAAAAGGTGGTCTTATGGCGATATTCCTTGGAAATCCGGATCTGATGGTATCCTGAAAATTGATCTATAAAATAATATAATTCCTGACCTCCTACATTGTCTAATAATTCGTCAATGAATGGTGTAGGGAAGGGGTCATGCAAACATGCATCATTGAGCTTCCTGAGATCTACGCAGATCCTGATCTCTCCTGTCTTCTTGTCTTGTACCACCATAGGGATAATCTATTCTGATTCTTCTACAGGTTCTATAATCCCTACTTCCATCATTTTGCTGAGCTCAATCTTCACTTTATCCTTATATTTAGGGTTCAATATTTAGGGTCTCTGTTTGACTGGTCTTGCATATGGTTTCAAAGGGATCCTCATCTCTCCCATAGGCCCTTTAATGTGTTGGATTACTGAGAGGGAGGGTGAATCAGTAATAGAGTAATTATAATCCTTTTTCTTCAAATGTTATATCAATGTACAATTATTATCCAATAATGAGCAATAATAAAAAAAAAATCACACACATACACAATACACCAATGTTTTACATGGAAACCCAAATTGAGAGAAAACCATGAAATGATTTTTCTTATATATATTGAAGAATTACATTCATTGGAAGCACCAACTTCCTTTGTTTTCCAGCTGCAACTAGAAGGAGGCTCCAACCCCCTAGTTTCTCAGGCTACAACCTGAGGGAAGCTCCAACTCCCCAATTCTCTGGCTACAACCAGAAGGAGGCTACAACCCCCTATGTTCTCTGGATACAACCGAAAGGTGGCTACAACCACCTGTCCTTTCCCCATCCTACAACCCTGAAGTAGAAGTAGAATGATGGAACCACTGTCACACTATCACTATGAGATATACCACTGTAAACCTGTACCAATAAATTTGAACGATGCATCAACCATGCATCAACCTGTAATCAACCTGTACCATAAACAAGTGCATCAACCATGCACCAACCTGTACCAAACAACCTGTAATCAACCTGTACCATAAACAACTACATACAACCATGTACCAAGTATGTACCAATCATGTGTCAACTACTCATCAACTATGACTCATCAATATGTACCAACATCATCAAGTATACACCTCATGTATGTGCCAACTCATCAACTACTTGTCTCAACCATGTACTCAACATGTACCTCAACCAAAATCACTCATCAATTTCATCATCCAAATATGATTTGTAGCTCTGTAATAGACTTGGTGTATATGATCACATTCCTGCAAAGATTCCTTAACTTTAACAACAAGAGACTAACATTTTCATCAAACTTTTCTTTAGTCTCACATGCCTAGTTTTGGATTAGTCAACAACCCTAACTTGAAGTAATCATAACTTTGAACCTGTAATGTATAAATATCTAAAACTGATACACAATTTTCTTCAGTATGTTTTATGAAATTCCTCTAGGTGTCACTACTTGGAACCTCACATAAAAGGAGTTATAACAAAAATGACATGCCTTGTTGAATTCTGGCTTATTCTAGAGAGAGACCTTGTAGAGAGTGCCCCACACGAAATAGTCATTGAATTGATATGAAAATGTTACAAATAATACTACAAACTGTTCACTAACCAACACATTTGGTCTCACTAAATTTGGATCTATTATGAAGCAGTTATGATGTTTTTACCAGAAACACTTGTTTTTGACTAGTTTCAGGACTAGCCACAAACCCTATTTTCCACGGAGTGTAACTCCCAAAATACAAAGACCCACAAGATGAATTTTTTACCAAAGATACTTGGGTATGTTTTATCAATGGAATATAAATTTCATAGTCTGAATCATTATATAAAAGTAGTTATAGTTAAAATGGTGAGATGGCCTATAAACAACATACCTTAGAAAGCACAATCAAAAGAATTTATCCTTCCTTGCATTTCGGGCTTCTTTTCTTCACCTTCCCTCAGAAATTCAGCTTAGATATCCTTGGTTAACACAGACACCTATAGATATTCAATATGATCAAGTGTGATTAGAATGAGAGGGCCTTGCCTCTTATTTATACTCTCCAAGTAGCTTCCTTAAAAACATCTTCTAGGTCACTTGGCCCACTTTCCTTATTTTAGGGTTAACCCACTTCTAATTTCTCCATTAAATTTATTATTGAAATAATTTATTTTGTATTCACTTTGAATTATAATACACTAATCACTTCACTTAATTATTTACCTTTTAAAATCTCTTAAACCACTTTGACTACTTTGACCTTTTGGGGCTTCTAGATGACATATGAGGGTCCTCCAACTTCACAAGGCCATAACGCTCAATCCGTGAGGAGTTATGTGAAATTCCACATACCACCAGAAATGGAATGACATGTAATATCCATCTAGAATAGTATTACCTTCAAATATAACAAAAATCATACTTTTATCTAGCAAACAAACTTGGGTCCGTTACCCAAACCTGGGTTCTCCAACTTCACATGGTCATAACTCTCTAACCGTGAGGAGTTATGTGACGTTCTACATACCACTAGAAATGGCATGACAAGCACTATCCATCTAGGAAGGTTTCCTTGACAAATTAATTGTCCTTCATCTCATTATTCCACAATTAAGCATGGGTTCTCTTACTCCACAAAGGGTCTTCCCATGAGGACTTTCACCATAAGGGGACCACTTTGGAGTTCATCCATATTTAATTCTTATAAACCATGACAAAACAATAATGAGTCATATTTCCATCAAACAATATTGGGTCCATTACCCAAACCTTTTTGCTACGAGGGTTTCTTCAAGGGTTGACATCAATGACAACCAACCTTAATCAACAATCTCCCCCTTTGGCATTGATGGAAACACTCTGATGCAATAATGAAATCATATCACTCATGCTCCCCCTGGAACCATGCCTCTATCCTCTGCATCTAATAAATCTGCCTCTATCCTCTACATCTGATAAATTTGCCTCTTTCCTCTGCATCTGATAAATCTCTCCCCCTTTGTCATCAATGGAAAAGGTATCTTTCCATCCGGGGTTTCTCCCCCTGATTGAACTATCCTCTTATGGTGCTTTCTCCTGTACATCTAAGAAATATAAGATAAGCATTCAAAAATCATTCATTTTGGAGTATAAATAACTCCAGGTCTTTGGCAAAGATATTCAAAGGCTTCCCATGGAAGTGGTTTTGTAAAGATGTATGCCACTTGTTCTTTTGTGCCCACATACTCAACTCTGATGTTCTTTTCTACAACCTGTTCTCGTAGAATGTGATACTTGATTGGAATGTGCTTTGTCTTGGAGTGCATCACCGGGTTTTTTGAGATACCGATGGCACTTGTATTATCACAATATATTGGAATGGGCTCATCATACTCAACCTGTATATCTGTCATAGTTTGTTTCATCCAAAGAACCTGTTTACAACATGTTGTTGCTGAAATATACTTTACCTCGACTATAGATAGAGATAATAATGATTTTTTCTTTCTTAGCCATGATACCAAATGCTCACCTAAGTAGAACGCTGCTCCACTGGTGCTTCATCGGTCATCAATACAACCTGCCCAATCTGCATCTGTGTAGGCAATAAGTGATAGATCTTTTCCTTTTGGACACCATAATCCAAACTCTTTTGTTCCTTTGATATATATGAAGATCCTCTTTACTGCTAATACATGTGATTCCTTTGGTGCTGCTTGAAATCGTGCCACCTATCCAACTGCCTGCATTACATATGGTCTGGATGCTATCACATATAGTAGGCTGCCAATCATTGACCTGTATTTCCTCCGATTTGTAGACTTCGAATCATCATCTTTGTTCAACTTACAACTGGTTTGTAATATTCCATTCCGAACCTCTTTAGCATTTCTCTGATATACTTGGTTTGAGAAATAAAAATTCCTTGGTTTCTTTGACGTATCTAAAGTCCCAAAAATAAGGATAGTTCTCCAAGTAACGACATTTCAAATTCATTCAGCATGTCTTTTGCAAATTTCTAGCTTAACCTGTCAGCATCACTACCAAAAATAATCTCATCAACAAAAACTTCAATTAATAAAATATTACCTTGACTTACCTTGATGTAGAGGTTGTTGTCTGCACTTCCTTTTCTGAACGATGCCTACTGTAGATACTTATCCATTCTAGAGTACCATGCTATAGGAGAATGTTTTAGACCATACAAGGCCTTCTTTAATTTACACACATAGTCTGTGTTCTTTGAAAACTTAAATCCTTCTGGTTGTTTAATGTAGACTTCTTCTTCAATTTCCCCATTCATAAAAGCTGATTTTACGTCCATTTGATATACATTAACATTTTTGGATCATGCATAAGCTAAAAGCAAACAGATTGCTTCCATTCTAGAAACTAAGGAAAATGTCTCTTCAAAGTCGATTCCTTCAATCTGTGCATATCCTTTACATACCAATCTATCTTTGTTCCTTGTAACCTATCCATATTCATTCAATTTATTTCGAAAAACCCATTTTGTGCCAATCACATTCTTATTCTTTGGTCTTGGAACCAATTCCCAAGTGTCATTTTTCTCTATTAGATCCAATTCTTCATCCATGGCCTTATTCTAAAATTCATCCTTGATGGCTTCTTAAAAATAGTTTGGTTCAATTGTAGATAAGAATGCTAGGTGTGTTTGTTCTGGTGAACAAATTTTTCTTCTAGTCTCAACTCCTACATCTTTGTTTTAAATGATCTGATCTGAAGGATGATTCTTTTGTACTCGTTTTCTAGGTGTCTTTGGAGATACTTGTTGAACTTGTTCTTTTTCTTCTGTTGGATTCTTTTCATCTTCATCTTTCTCTTCTACTTCTTTTTCATATTCTTCTTCAAAAAGTTGTTCCATTGATTTGTTTTCTTCTTCCTTTGATTCTGGTCTGCCTGTTTTATGCCTGTTTCCACAACTTTCTTTAATCTTAGATTGTAACACTTGCATTCTTTCCTTGTACTTGAGTAACCAACAAACATTCCTTTGTCCACACGAGAGTCAAACTTTCCCATTCTTCCATCTTCTCTTTTGATGTAGCATTTGCTTCCAAAAACTATGAAGTGCTTCACATTTACTGGTCTTCCTTTCCATAGCTCATAGGGAGTTTTATCAGTGTTATTTCTTAGCATTACTCTGTTTTGAATGTGAACTATTGTATTCACTGCCTGTGTCCAAAACATATTTGTCAACTTTGAACCCATTATCATTGTTCAAGCCATTTCTTGTACTGTCCTGTTCTTTCTTTCAACAACTCCATTCTATTGAGGTGTCCTAGTGACAGAGAATTGCCTTTTTATTCAATGATTTTTGCAGTAGTCCATAAATTCCTTTGAGGTGAATTTTCCTCCATTATTTGATCTTAAGCATTTGATTCTTGAATCCATCTCATTTTCAACCATTTCCTTTTAGATCTTGAAATTTTTAAAACCTTCTGACGCGTTCTTGAGAAAGCAAATTGCAGTCATTCTTGTATAATCATAAACTAATAACATAAAGTATCTCTCACCTTTTAATCCTTTTTTTGTAGTTGGTCCAACTAGATCAGTATGCACAATTTCCAATGGTTTTGTTGTTGAATATTCCTTTGATTTGAACCTGGTCTTTGTTTGTTTTCCTTGTTGGCAATGCTTGCATAAAGTGTTGGTTCGTTTCGTGATCTGGGGCATTTATTTGACTTCTTATCTTTTGCTAACTTTGACAAGTTTATCAAAATGCATGTGACCCATTCTTCTGTGCCATATCCAACTTTCATCTTCCTTTCCTAGACAACACTTTTCATTTCCAATTTCACTTAACATATATATGTTGCTTGAAGTTCTTGCAGCTGTAGAGACCAATTTCCCTGAACCTTATTTTCTTATCTCACACTTTTGTGAATAAAAAGTAAATTTATGACCTTGGTCACACATTTGACTCACACTTAAAATATTATGTTTCATATCTTCTACTAGTAGAATATTTTCTACCTTTTAATTCTTGTTCCCAATTTGGACTGTGCCTTTTCCAATGATTTTGGATGAATCATCATTTCTGAAGGAGACTGATCCATAATTTTCCTTTCATAATGTAAGAAACTTGTCTCTATCACCTGTCATGTGTTTTGAACATCCATTGTCAACATACCAAAAACCGTTTATTTTGTTTAGCATGTAGAGAAACTTTGCATTATTCATTGCTATACTGATCTTGCTTTCTTATCCATGTCGTTTTCTAAGGTTCTTGTTTGTGACTCTATTGAGGTTCTTTAGGAGGGACTGTCATTCTGCAATCTTTGGCCATGTGTCCAAAATTTTTACATTTGTAACATTGCACTTCAGTGCTCAAAGACTTAAACCTGTTGTAACTTATTCTCTGTGTTTCACTAAGTCTTCTTGAATAACCCCTTTGTGTATGTCTCTCAAAGTAGTTATTGTTCCTGTTGTTAGCTCTGCAATTTACAAATTTATGTCCAAAATTATTACATGCATAACATAAACCAAAAATATAGTTTGATACCTGGTAGTTGAAGATCTTATGAAAGGAGGTGATCTTACGAATCCTTCTTCTTCTTGAGTCTTATCTATTTGTTGTTGATTCTGAAATATGAATCTTCTCGATGGAGGAGTGTCCCTGTAATCTTCCTTGTATATATTTTTATCCCCTTTGATTGTTTCTGCATAGATTTTTGGATTTGTTTCTTGCTCTGTTGTTTTCGAGCTTGATCCCTTTTCTTTCTGATTGTATCCAAGTTTGGACTTGTCAAGATGAGATTTTTGACTACTGATAATGTTATCCAAAAATTTTGAGCTATTCTGCATATTTTTCTTTTGAATATCCTTTCTTAGTGTGAAAATCTCTGCTTTCAGGTTTCTAATGATCTCGTCCTTTCCTTCTAGCTGTTCTTTGAGTGCTTCTTCAATTATTTTATCTTATTCTATTTGAACCTTCAATTTTGTGATCATTTGTTCTATATCTTAAGTGTCTTTTTTCTTATCTAGTTTTGATTGTAGTTTATTGTTTTTCTTCTTTTCTCTTCTGATAACTTCTATGGCACTCATTAATTCTTCTCACAAGTCAACTTCTACCTCTTCAATTTCTTCTTCATATGATTCTTCGCATTCTTATTTGGAGTCTTCCTTATCAGAGTCTTCCACTACCATGAATATAACTCTCACTATTTCACTGTCACTGACTTCATCTTCATCTGATGATGAGATGTCTTCTTTGGTGAAAAATCTTTTCTTGAAAACTTTCTTTGTAGTTATTTTACCTTTATATGTTTGTCTGCCTTTTGAGTAACCTTCATCATTTCTTTTTTTCTTATGAGGACATTTCTTATCAAAATGACCAATACCATCACAATTAAACTAAATTAAAGGAATCTTACCTCTATACCTACCATTGGTTCCCTTGTTCAGTCTTTTGACGAAGTTGGCCACTTCTTCATCATCTTCCGAGACGTCATTACTGCTGCTATATTATTCTTGTTCATTTTTCTTTTTCTTTGTTCTTTTGGATGATTTGAAGCCTGCTTCTTTTACCTATAGATTTTCCTATTCAGTTCTCATCTCATATGTTGTGAATATTCCATGTAGTTCATCAATGCTTATTGAGTTTAGATCTGATCTTTCTTCTAGTGATGATATCTTAAGGTTGAATCTCATAGGAAGAGATCTTATTACCTTTTGAACAATTACAGATTCTTCGATTTATTCTCCCAATCCTATGATTGCATTCACTATTTCATCGACTCGTAAGAATTAGGCTGAAATATATTCATCTTCCTTCATTTTTAGTTGTTCGAATTAACCTCTATAAGTTTGAATCTTTACTTCTTTGACTTTTAAATCTCCTTCATAAATATTTCGAAGCTTGTCCCAAATATCTTTAGCAGATTTACAATGTGCAAATTTGGTGAATACCGTATCATTGATACCATTCAAAAGTGCATTTTTAGCTTTGGAATTATTCTCACCAAGTTTCACTGCTTTGTCATTTGTTGGTGGAACTGATGGTGTTGTGTGTCCATCTATAATTGATTGCCAAACTTGAAATCATTGTGCCTGTATATGTGTCTTTATCCTTATGCTCCAAAAAACATACTTATGTCCATAAAATTGTGGTATTCCATTTTTATATGAGTTGGTACTCTCCATGATCTACCTTTTAATGGTTAAACTGATTTCTGAAGGAACCTGCTCTAATACCAATTGTTGGATTACTGAGAGGGGGGGTGAATCAGTAATAACGTAATTATAATATTTTTTCTTCAAATGATATATCAATGTAGAATTATTATCCAATAATGAGCAGTAAGAAATAAACAATCACACACATATACAGTACACCAGTGTTTACGTGGAAACCCAAATCGGGAGAAAACCACAGAATGCTTTTTCTTATATGTCTTGAAGAATTACATTCATGGGAAGAACCAAATTCCTTTGTTTTCCAGCTGCAACTAGAAGGAGGCTCCAACCCCCTTGTTTCTCAGGCTACAACCTGAGGGAAGATCCAACTCCCCAATTCTTTGGATACAACCAGAAGGAGGCTACAACCCCCTATGTTCTTCGGCTACAACCGGAAAGTGGCTACAACCACATGTCCATGCCTCATCTTGCCACCCTGAAGTAGAAGTAGAATGATGGAACAATTGTCACACTATTGCTGTGAGATACAACACTATAAACCTATACCAATAAATCTGAACCATGCATCAACCTATACCTCAACCTGTAATCAACCTGTACCAAACAACCTATAATCAACCTGTACCATAAACAAGTGCATCCAACCATGTACCAAGTATGTACCAATCATGTGTCAACTACTCATCAACTATGAATCATCAATATGTACCAACATCATCAACTATACACCTCATGTATGTGCCAACTAATCAACTACTTGTTTCAACCATGTACTCAACATGTACCTCAACCAAAATCCCTCATCAATTTCATCATTCAAATATGATTTGTATATCTGTAATAGACCTGGTGTATATGATCAAATTCCTGCAAAGCTTCCTTAACTTTAACAACAAGAGACTAGCATTTTCATCAAACTTTTCTTTAGTCTCACATGCCTAGTTTTGGATTAGTCAACAACCCTAATTTAAAGTAATCATAACTTTGAACCTATAATGTATAAATATATGAATCTGATACACAATGTTATTCAGTGTGTTTTATGAAATTCCTCCAGGTTTCACTACTTGGAACCTCTCAGAAAAGGATTTATATAAAAAATGACATACCTTGCTGAATTCTAGCTTATTCTAGAGAGCGACCTTGTAGAGCATGCCCCGCACAAAATGTTCTTTGAATTGATATGAAACTATTACAAAGAATACTAAATATTGTACCCTAAGCAAAAAAAATTGTCTCACTTAATTTGGATCTATTATGAAAAATTTATGACGTTTTTACCGGTAACACCTGTTTTTTACTAGTTTCAAGACTAACCACAAACCCTATTTTCCATGGAGTGTAACTCCCAAAATACAACGAACCACACGCTGAATTTTTTACAACAAATACTTGGGTATGTTTTATTAATGGAATAGGAATTTCACGGTATTAATCATTATATAAAAAATGTTATAGCGAAAATGGTGAGATGACCTATAAATAACATACCTTAGAAAGCACCATCAAAAGTATTTATCCTTCGTTGCATTTCAGCCTTCTTTTCTTCACCTTCCCTCAGAAAGTCGGCTAGGATATCCTTGGTTACCTCAGACACCTATAGATATTCAATATTCTCAAGTATGATTAAAATGAGAGAGCCTTGCCTCTTATTTACACTCTCCAAGTAGATTCCTTAAAAACATCTTCTAGGTCACTTGGCCCACTTTCCTTATTTTAGGGTTAACCCACTTCTAATTTCTCCATTAAATTTATTATTGAAATAATTTATTTTGTATTCACTTTGAATTATAATACACTCATCACTTCACTTTATTATTTACCTTTTAAAATATCTTAAACCACTTTGACTACTTTGACCTTTTGGGGCTTCCAGATGACATATGAGGGTCCTCTAACTTCGTAAGGCCATAACTCTCAAACCGTGAGGAGTTTTGTGACATTCCACATACCACCAGAAATGGAATGACATGTATTGTCCATATAGAATAGTATTACCTTCAAATATAACAAAAATCATAATTTTATCCATCAAACAAACTTGGGTCCATTACCCAAACCTGGGTTCTCCAACTTCACATGGTCATCTCTCTCTAACCGTGAGGAATTATGTGACATTCTACTTACCAACGAAAATGGAATGACAAGAACTATCCATCTAGGATATTTTCCCTGACAAATTCACTATCCTTAATCTCATCATTCCACAATCAAGCATGGGTTCTCTTACTCCTCAAAGCATCTTCCCGTGAGGGCTTTCACCATAAGGGGACCACTTTGAAGTTCATCCATATTTACTTCTTATCAACCAATAAAAATCAATAATGAGTCATATTTACATCAAACAATATTGGGTCCATTACCCAAACCTTTGTGCTACGGGGCTTTGTTCAAGGGTTGACATCAATGAAAAACAACCTTAATCAACATACTGCCCCTCATATCAGTGAACTTGGTCGAAAACAAGTCCCGATATTCATGTAGTAACTCGATGATCTTTTCAATAGTGGCAACATCGCAATAATCTCCAACATTTGCAAGCTTCGATGTTTTCTCTGTTCCAACATTGACGTTATTGATCTTGATCGACTGTCCAATAAATGGTAGCTCAACTCCTGGTCCTTCCACATCTCTGTGGCATTTTTTTTTTCTGCTATGGTCACCTTCCTAGGATCATCGTCTTCATCAGCATTGATGTTGTAACAACCTTTTAGTTTCTAGAGAGGCACAGTCCATTCATCCTCTTCTTTCTCCAAAGGGAGGCTAGGTGCCTCCTCGAATACTTTTTGTCTTACAATCTGTAATGTTTGATCTATTGTAGGATATTGGATTTCAAATAAAAAGGCAGTGACAAAGTTCTGAGTCATACCTTTCCAATCTGTAGTGATGAGGCACAGTTCTTCTTGAAGGTACCAGTTGATAGGGATAGTTTCCAACGTGTTTATGAATTTTTGCACCCACTTCTCTTGAATATTATTTCTCTAGGCTTCCTCAGAACTTCTCACATGGTCTTTCGGGCAGCTTCGACCTGTGTACATAACTTCGTAGCCGTCTACTTGCACTGAGAACCGTGTTGTCATTAGAGTGTGACATTGTACCCATTCTGTAATGTTGTTTTCATGTGTCCCCCACCATCTTGTTGGTGTGGATTTCAAGGCCTCATCCATTGCCAACAACCGTTGTTGCGTTGGTACACTTTCTTCAAAGTCTGACATGAAGGTTTCTAAAGGATTCAGAACATCAAAGGTGGGTAAGTTACTTACTATTGTGTCGATCCAGCATACTTCTCTGGTTAATATAGCACATCTCCTTGTAGATACTTTGTACATTTTTTTCTTCTAGTTCTCCAATGCTTCTTCTGAATCTGATGAACATGCGTTGTCACTTTGCCAACTCAAATTTCCATCCATCGTAGGATTAATGTAATCCTGTTGTTTGGTTGTTAATTTGTATATGTTTTCTAGTTCATATGCGCGGTCTTCTTCTCTGATGGGCTCAATGTATCACTGACCTTCACCAGGATCTAATGGTTTAATGAACCTAAGGCCATATCCTTCAAATGTCATTTGTATTTTCTTTAAATTAACCACAATGTAATTATTGAAATCCCAACCAATTCCTAACAATGCAGGGTAAGGACAACTATCATCAACTATCTCAATCACCTTGAAGTCTGCAAACATCCTCTCTCCATTAATGTCCACTGGGACATGTTCCAATATTTTGAAGGGGCTTACTGCCTACTGATTAGCCATCCTAAGCCTGATATGGGAATAGATTATCTTAGTTTTTCCCATCAGTGCCCAGGTTTGCTTCATCATGACATTGACCTCTGACCCTAAGTCGAGGACCACATAGTCTCTATCATACCCTCCAATCTTAGCATTCAGGTGTAGTTCCTTATTTGTCCTTCTCTTCTTGGATAGTTGATGTACTTATTTATTCATTAAAGCATATACCCTACCTATCTCATACAGTCTGACCAAATTTTGCAGTTCTTGTATAACTTTCTCATGTTTAATCACCTCTATAAACGTATACAAGAAACTGACAAGTTTACTTGCCTCTTTTCCATCTCTGGGTGAAACAGACTGATTGAATGCCAGAGGCATTCCACATTATATTACTTCTGGTCATGTCTTCGATGAAGAGCCTTGGTCTCCCCTGAATTCTCATCTTGCCTCCTCGAGAATTTGTTTTTCTTTCTTTGCATCAAAAGTTTGTGTCTTCTTTGCAACTTTCCTGACTCCTGATTCTTTTGTAGTATTTCTTTGGGTCATTCTATCCTCTCCTATAACAATGCCTCCTCTATTGATAATAGTGACTCTAGGGTCTGCTCTGCCAGGTTCTTATTTGATCAATTGTATCTGCAGGTTTTGTTGAGGCCCCTGTTTCTCTTGAAGTTTAGACAACAATGTTGGACATTCCTCGATAACATGCTCGAAAGAGTTTCAATAGCTGCAAGTGGTACAAGTGTTCTGAAATTCCCTTGCCAAGTGTCTTCACTGTGTGCAATTATAACATATTATTTGTCCTCGACCTCGACCCATACCTCCTCTTCTTCTTCCTCAGAATCCACCACGAGGGTTGAAGTTTCCTCTCCCAGGGGAGTTATACTGCATAGTTTTTCCTTCTTGCTTTACATCGCCTTGAATCTTGTATATATACCTTGACCTTTCATGCATGAGATTGTAAGACATGCAAAACCTATCATCATGTCTCATGTACTTACAGAACATGCAATAAAAATTTGTGGGTGTCTTAACATATGTTTGCATGTAGTATCACTCACCAGGGAAATGTCTATTTCTACATACCTCGCACTAGGGTAGGGTAACTTGTTTCAAAGGGATCAGAGCTCCAGAGGCCAAGTATTCATGGAATAGGGGATAGTGTTCCTTGTCATGGCCTTCTGATCTACATATGACACACTATATGTCTTCTCTTTTATATTTTCCCTTGTCTTTCTTCATATATTCGACCTGCAGAGACAAACTAGTTAGCTGACTCAATATTTGACTCATACCTGAGTTGGATTCTCCCATAGGGGATGATTCTAGCATCGTGGAAATATCCAGCACCTCAGATTGCGAAGAAATATTCTGTTGCATCAAAGGAACTCTGATGTGTGGTAAGAGGGAAACAATGAACCATTCCTTGTTCTGCTCATCCGAGATTTGGAAACTCAGATGGCCTGTAAGGTCTTAAATATCTGCTTGATTTATTTTAGTTATGTAATGCATTGTCATTCTGACTTAGGTTTCTTGAATTCAAAAATTAGTGAAGTCTTAATAGCATTCATTGGTTTAGGTGTAGCTCCTTGGAAAAATTTCGTATACCAACTCAGTGCGTGATCTCTTAGGGTAGTGGTGAACTGAGCTCATTTGAGAGCTTCATCAGTGATATTCTTAATACTCCACATAGCTTCGTAGAGAAACCAATGTTGTTCAGGGTCTTCAGATCCATCTCCTCTAAAGGTGGGTAACCTCATCTCGTCTGCCATAGATCTTCCTAGGTTTCCTAACTGAGTATGTGATGGACTACTAGTGACAATGCTCTAATGACTTAGGTTACTTTGGTTACTTAAGGCTACTGAAACAACATGAAGAGTACCGGTACTTACTTCAATAGTCTACGTAGTTAATGAAGTTTCTAGCTCTTCTCGATGAGGTTCCTCTATCCTAGAGGATTCTGAATGCTCCTCGACTGTCATATATGCCTCTTCTCCACTGTAGAAACCCTCGTCCCCATAGTTCTTCTTAAACATGTGTGCAAGATGAACTTCTCTGAATTCTCTCCCACTGCGCATATTGTTTCAGGATAAATCTGTAAGTGTAGACACAAACCGATCTCCCTAGATCCACCTAGATCTAGAACAAAACAGGACAGAATAATACACTTTCCCTAGATCTAGCCTATTGAATGAACTAAGAGATAAGGATTATGGACATACCTTATGAACGCTTTCCTTAGGTCTCTGTTGTTCCAAGATTTTCTCCAATGCTCTTGCACCATTCAGATCACAACAGTACAAACCAATCGAAGTAAAGGCAGATTAATATATTCAACAACTAGTCTATACATATGATAAAGGAGTTATGTAATAAAGTGACATCATCTTTATGGGAAAGGGACATATTAATGTATTGAATTAATTGAAAGTGAAACTTACAACCTGAGCCTTGATGTCATAGGTATCCTTTCGATGGCTCCTAGTTCTGACACACACACTTGCTCATGCATGAAGAAAATCAACCACTTTTGATGACCTTGTTGTTGTCTCTAGCTGTTGTAGCATCAATCCTCCATACAGTCTTGCACTAATTCTCCAATCAATATCTTGCTAGCTTGCTTCCTAACCTTTTCCATGAGAAATCTCCTCAATATATAGGAAAAGATAGATTAGTTACTTGGATAGAAATGATCCCAAGATATCTGGAATGCCAGCACTTAGATAACCATTCGTTATCCAACTCATTCTTCTTGAATATTCCCTTCTAGAAGGCTCAAGAACTTCATCTTTTTCCTCTTTAAGAAGATGTTCGCACCCTAGCAGTTAGGTACAGTGCGAACCCCTCACACTCCATCTTAATGCAGCCTGCGAGAATCAGGCATTCTCGCAAGCAAGTATATAGGTAGCCTGCGAACTTCTTTGAAAAATATGATTTCTAGAAACAAATAAGTGTAACTTTTCTCAGGAAAGTATTCTTAGTGAAGAGCTTGATTTTCCATCATCATAACATCATCACAATATGATCATGATGACCAAAATTGTGGATAACACATATGCCCATCCTTTGTGTCACTGTTGCTATCCAAATTCTTGAACATTAGCCTTTTCAGATCCATCTAACTACTATATCTTCAATATGTTCTTCTTATGCAATAACATCTTGATCCTCAACTTCAGAAAATGTAAAAATTTTCCTCTAGGTCCCTTAAAGAAATATCTCTCGGCTTGGCTATATGACTCTACTCTGTTAACAACAAACTCGGTGATATACCCTCCAATGTTACTATCAAACCAGTGATCTACTGCTCTTAACATGACTTTATCAACTCTCTTGACTTTATTGATCAACGTCGATGTCCAAACCACAGGTGGTCTAGATATGATCTCAAATTGGGTATTTGCTAACCTAGCTAGCCACTCATATAGCTCCTGATGGATTCCTCCAAAGAAAATTTCGTGTATATTAGCAAAGATATATCTTTCCAACCAATCCTCTGTACTAAGATTAGGGTTCTTGTTCTGAGCTTCATCGAAGTCCTTTTCTTGGTCTTCTATCCACTTTTGAATCTCTATCTTCTATGGAAACCACCTTGACATTCCCTCAAGAAGATTCTTGTCCTGACAACAGAACCGTTTGTTGGCATAGGGGCAGACCCAGGGTTCAGCTCCAAGAGGGCACCAACAAGCCCTAACTACTTTCCCTTTCAGCAATACCTTCAAAGAATATGTAGTCTCACCCGAGGTAGCTATGGGGGGGTTGCAGGAGAGAGATGTCTACAACCAAAGGGGATATCAAGTGGATCCAATAAAAGAACATTACAACATTTATATATCATTTACCAGTTCAAATATACTCCACATAACCATCTATCAGATCTAACATAGTAATGCAGTAACAATATACCAAATGACAAAGAACAGAGCATCAATCACACACACAATAAAATATAAACGTGGCTCACCCTCTCTCTAGGTCTACATCCACAGAAGTATTCTTTACAATATATTAATATCAAGCATACAGTTCTTGTTTGTGCTCTCAGCTAGAAGATCTTCTTTCTTCTCCTCTCTTCCTCTCCCCTTCCTGGGCACCCAACTGCAGGACCAATCTTCACACCTAGATGAAGATTTTACAATACTAGAAGGCTCTACACTCAACACTTCTCTCTCACACATTAGTACTCACTCGATCACACAATAAAAATGAATTCTCAATCAACTTAATACCAACAAAAATAACAACAACCCATCCCAGGTCCTTTAGACCTCTATTTATACATTACAATCACTCACTGACAGCCTTAGGTCAAAACCTAGTTATCAAAACCCTAGGTGTCTAAAACCCTAGGTCAACTTGACCCATGTTTTTAGGGCTTCACCAACTTGTCTTTCCTTCCTTCTCGCGCAGTGATCCAAAGCATCCAATAGTGGATATTTCTTCTTACTAAGTTGTCCAAAATCCATCTTCCTTCTTGATCTGTCATCCTCGATATCCTCGTCCAACGTCTTGCTTCCTTTTACTTCGTTCTGTCTTTTCTTCTCTTTTACTCACTTTGACCCAGTAACAATCACTGTGTCTTTCGTGCAGTTCACGTTTTTCCTTTTCTTCCTTGATCTTCAGTTGCTTCCATAACTAAGGGCCAAAAAAGGGCTATGATTCTTACCAGAATCCTGGATGGGCTACAGTTCCACAAACACCATCTTTTGCGGGAGGTTGGGGCCAGATATCGCAACCCCGTCTCGCTTTTTTGGCCATGCTCAATCTGCCAGAATTTTCTAAATTAATGAACAACCCGGTGAGTCATGATCCCACATAGCCCCCCATCCCCACCAAACTTCCTTCAGACATTCCAAAGTTTGAAGGAAATAATGGAGAAGACCCTGGTGATCACGCCACTACTTTTCACCTTTGGTTCTCATTGAATTCCTTGAACCATGATTCTATTAGATTATGATTGTTTCAATGCACTCTCATTGGAGTTGCCTCACAATGGTATATTGAGCTACCTAGGGTGACATATGGGTCATTTAATCAGTTGGTGATGGTCTTTCTCAACCACTTTCAATTTCCCATTCGTTATGATGCTAGCCTCAAACGTTTGTCGGCTTTACGCCAGGACAGTACCACTCATATCTTAGATCATATCTAGGAGTGGCGTAGACAAAGGTGGTTGATTAAGACTCCAATACCCCCGACCTTTCTCCTAGAACGATTCCTAAAGTATTTTCACCCTCTTATCTCAAAGGACATTGCTACTTCTATGGTCTTCAATGAGGAAGTAGCTATATTTAGAGCCCAACAGTTAGATTTAATATATGCTTAGTCTGGGATGTTATATCACCTTCTTTTGAAGCACCGCGGTCAAATTAAGATCCTAGGAAAAAACCTGGACCTCATGCCAATGGAGTTGTAGGGTTCACCAATGTAAAGTCCGCATACTTGGCAATGAAGTCTGCCGGAGGACCAACTTCGTCTGGGTCCTCCAAACCCACCCAGTCGGTGGATGTACATTCCATGCAATCGTTGAAAAACAAAAATGGTGACCAACAACCAGATGGGAATAAAAGGAAAGGTTGAAACAATCATAAGGGTGGGAAAAATGGTAACAAACCCAAGGACAAAGATAATAATGGGAAGTAGAATGATAGCGTTGGAGAGGGAAAGAAATAGAAATGTAATGTGAAGTTTCATTGTAAACTTTGTACCGATGACCACCTTACACATTTATGCCCGAAGCTCATGGAAGATGCGAGGATTTTGAATCTACTGCCCATTGTGCTGATGAATCCATTCCCACATAACTAGCCCTTAACCTCAATCTCTGCAAATGTCGGAAATATGGCCGGTGGGAGTCAAAACCCACCACCTCAAGATGGCGATCATGTATGTATCAACATGGTCAATGAAAAAATTGATATAGCCACCCGCTCTCAAGATTATATCTCTTCGCAAGCTAACTTTGGTCTAGAAGCTCCCCCTCCTCCTCTAAAGATGAACTTACATATTGAGAAACTAGAGCCACCACCTCATATTACGAAAGGAGTACTTAAGTGCTCTACCCACAATCCTAATGCTAGAGCCACCCATAACTACTCTATTGTTGAGGACTTGGGCCAAAACCCTTGTGCTATGTCTGCTTTGGAGGTACTCCAAACGTGTCCCTCATAGAGGAATTCCTTACTCTCTCCATTAGGAGATCTTGAACCTAGTGGCTCAAAAGTTATCAAGTTTGATGTCACGGATGTGAAGCCTCACTTACCTTACCATATGGCTTTCCAAATCCACGTGGAGTATTCCAAGTATACCATTAAACGTGCGATTGTTGATGAAGGTGCTTCCACCTGTGTGATGTCCCTGGTCTGTTGGAAAGCTCTTGCTTCTCTAACCCTTTCCAAGTCATTGAACATGTTGACTACATTTGACGGTCATTCCTTCTACCCTCACAATATTCTCCCTGTATTTTTGGTCCAGTTAGGTGGGAAAATAGTAGAGGTGGAGGTAGAGGTAGCTGATGCACCTCTTGATTATAAACTGTTACTAGGTCTCAATTGGACCTATGCTATGGTCACCGTCATATCGTCCATCTTTCGTACTATTTTTTTTCCTCATAAAGGGAATATCGTGACCATCGACCAATTATCCTTTGCGTACTCTAGTCCTAACGCATCTGTTGGACAGTCGATCCACATGATCGACAATTCTCAACCAAAAACTGAGAATATCCGTGTCTGAATGTATTCTTCTCTCATGGGTACTTTCGAATTCTCAACACTGATTCACCATGTTTACGCCATGTCTAGTAGGCATGTTTCATCAGGGAGGTCCATTCCTTTCTGAACTTCCTATCTTAGTGATCCATGAGCCCTACCTTCTCCGATTTCATCGTGTGAAGGTCAGTCGCATGTTGGCATGGCTATGCCACTATCGGTGAAAGATATTGCATATCAAGTTGTTCTTGACTCTTCTGCCTATCCCGATCCTGTTACCTCGTAGATGGACGAGGATGATCCTATTCTTAGGCATGTATGGTCCACCTCATTTTCTTATTCCCATGATTGGTTAGATGAGAATTTTCCTTCAGATGAATCCAACCTCAAAGCCATGAATGGTTTCGAGAGACCTTGCGATGATATGCATCATCGATCTTATTTTCTCCCAAGTCTTGAAAGAATCAAGCAAGATGACTTTCAGTCTACCTTAATTGAGATAGTCGGTCACATCGTAGTTCCACTCGATACGCATGAAATTTATGCTGAAGGAAACATGGAGAGTATTTATCCTATCATCACGATCGATATCTCTTGTACCCCTGGAAAAATTGAAAGCATAAATATAGGTGTGGATTGTTGGCCAGAAGAAATTTTGATATACACCAAACTCTTTAAATAATTTCGAGATGTATTTTCTTGTTCGTATGAAGAGATGCCAAGGACCAACCCTCATATTGTCGAACATGAGATTATAACTTATTTGGATTCTAAACCTATTTGACAACGTCTTAGATATGTAAATCCTAGGAAGGCCCCTACTATTAAGGCAGAGGTGGGGAATCTACTTAATGTTGCCTTCATATACCCAGTTCCTATGATTTAATGGGTATCCAACCCATTTCCTATGAAAAAAAAGAAAGGAACCATCCATGTGTGTATGGAATTTCGTGACCTAAACAAGGCTTGTCCTAAAGATAACTTCCCCACTCCTTTCATTGATCAGATTCTTGATGAGTGTGCGGAAAGCGAGATATTTTATTTTATGGATGGATTTTCAGGATATAACCAAATCTAGATCAAACCTGAGGACCAACACAAGATGACATTTATATTTCCTTGGGGTACTTTTTCATATCGGAAAAGGCCTTTTGGCCTTAAAAACGCCGGAGCAATCTTCCAACGAGCCATGAATTTTGCTTTTCATGAACTCAAGAACATATTCAAAGCCTAACTTGATGATCTTGCTGCTCACTCTCGCAAGAGAGTGGATCATGTTATGTACCTTCGACTTGTTTTTGAAATATGGCGTTACTATAGAATCTGGTTAAACCCTCACAACTGCATCCTTTGCGTTAATTCTGGTCGTCTCTTAGGATTTTTAGTTTCCGAGACCAAGATCATGGTAGATCCTCTTAAGGTTGAGGCAATAATTCAGTTCCCTCCCCCGCGCACGATTAGACAAATTCAAGGTTTATAGGGGAAAGATAACTTTCTACGTCGGTTAATAGTGAATTATGCCAATATCACTAAGGGTTTCATGCACCTCTTGAATAAAGACACCCCTTTTATCTAGGGTGATCGAGCCCAAGAGTCTTTCGATGCTTTGAAGAAAGCCTTAGTATAGACCCCTTTACTGAAGTCTCCTGATTATAATAGAGATTACTTACTGTATATTTCCGCGTCTGAAGACATGATTGGTATGGTTCTAGTTTAGGCAGATGATGAACTCCATGAGCACGCCATCTACTCTCTTAGTTGAAATTTAGTCAATCATGAGATTAATTACTCTCACATTGAAAATCTAGATTTGGCTATCGTTCACGCAGTCCAACGCTTACGTCACTATATATTACTTTGCAAGACTATGGTGGTTGTTGATGTCAATCCATTTCAATACATTCTTACTAGGCGTATCATAGGGGGGAAATATAATAAATGGATTGTCATCTTAAAAGAGTTTGATCTCGACTTTGCTTCTGCCAAGTCCAAGAAATCACTAGTCTTCGCAGAGATAATATCCAATTTTCCATGATTAGATGATGATGTTATCCATGTTGATCATTTACGGTCGAACACATTTTCCTTGTCTTGTCGTCCGACCCCTAGTATGGAGACATCGTTTTATATCTTCAAACCTTGAAGTTCTCTCAACATCTCTCACGGGATGATCGACGAGGTATTAGATACCAAGCCAAAAAGTATGCCATCGTCGTTGACACTTTGTATCGCTGAGGAATAGATGATATCTTGCTTCGTTGCTTGACTCACGGGGAGGCTAAGTCGGTCCTAAATGAACAAAGGGGATTGTGGTGGTCACCTATCCGGGCTTGCGACAACCCAAAAAATATTGTGAGCCGATTATTTTTTTCCTACTATATTTAAATATTATATAGAAGTAGTTAAGAAGTGTCACCCCTTCTAGGTGTTCACTTGGAAAATGTGCTCACATCCAGCCCTTCTTCACCCATTCATTACTGTCAGTCCCTTCACCAAGTGGGGGGTAGATTTCTTCGATTGCAACCCAACTTCGGATGGGGGGAATCAACACATTATTTTGGCCATCGACTACTTTACTAAGTGTGTCAAATCCATGCCTACCATAAAATACGATGGGAAGACTGCAACCTTCTTCATGGTCAACCAAATTATCGCCCAGTTCAGTATCCCAAGTGAGATTTTCACTGATCATGGTAGTCACTTTCATAATGAAATGATGGTAGAACTAGCATCTAAGTTGGGGTTTAGACATGGTCATTCATCTCCTTCTTACCCTCGGGAAAATGGAAAAGTAGAGGCCATCAGCAAGTCTCTCAAGACCATTTTGCAAAAAACTGTCAGTCGGAGTAATTCCAATTGGAGCATCATTCTATATCCCGCGCTTTGGGCATACTGAACCTTGGTTAAGACTGCCACCAGTTTTTCCCCTTTTTAGTTAGTGCACAGTGTGGAGTCAATCCTTCCTGTTGAATGCGAAATCCTTTCTCTCAAGTTGGCAGTGGAGATCCTACCTAACACTTCAGATTTAGAGCGATGCCTTGTGCACTTAGAGAGTCTTGACGAGAAACATTGGGATGCCTTTATGACCATTGAGGCAAATAAGAAATGTGTCAAGGTTCAGTAGTACAAGTCTGTTTGTTCCCGATTATATGTTGAGAGTGACTTGGTCCTCTTGTATGATCAAGCCAAAGAACCACTAGGGGAAGGCAAGTTTAAACCCATGTGGCACGGTCCTTACATCGTTCAACGTGTCCTATAAAAAGGAGCCTTTGAATTAGAATATTATGAAGGGAATAAGTTGGTCGATCCCAGAAATGGGCTCTACTTGAAAATGTACTACTCTTGAGCCCTAGGCTTGGGCAGAAATCTTTGTATATTAATGTAAATTTAGTGTATATACATCTTTGCTATCCTTTTTTTTTTATCTTTGACTTGCTTATTGAGTTTTCCCTTTGTTGGAATATGTCAATGGAGTCTTTGGTCTACCTAGGATTGGCAGATGGAGCCAATCTTCATACAAAGAACTTGGCTTCTGTCGCTTGGGTGGTTTACTCACCTGAGGGTCTGCTGGTGTCTTCAGGTGGAATATGCCTAGGGCCATCCACGAATAATGTGGCCGAATATAGCGTCGTCATAGAAATTTTGCACCATACTATCTCACATGGTATTCATTCTTTAGAAGTTCGCTTGGATTCCCAGTTAGTAGTATGTCAATTGAACGGTCGTTACCATGTGTGTGATCCTAATTTACTCCGTCAATTCCTACGGGTACGCATTTTAGAACGATGATTTGATTTTATTACATATTATCACATTCCTAGGAGTTCTAATCATGTATCTAATGCCTATGCTAATTACATTTTAGATTGGCATTTGTCACATTAATAAAGAAAATAAAATTGTCACATCAATGTACACATTGTAAAAAATAAGTAAACCCAAAGATCCCTTTTTATATATTTCAAAATATGGTGTTTATATTAAAAAATTGGGGCTAAAACCCTCAATACACATATACAGCCGATATACATATCCAACGACACCTATGCCTATGGCACCAGGTGTGTGTCATGGTAGAAAACCACGGTATTTGCAAGATGCTGAAAGAGTTGTACCCATGCTCTAGGTATACCAACCACTCGTCGCTGCATGGCTTGAGGTAGATCCTCTACCTGAACCATTGGAATTCTCTGTGTCAAACGAGACAAGTTTCCCTGCATGTTTTGTAGAACTCTCTCCTCTTCTCCTCCCACCACCTTGTCTCCCTGGTCCCTCCATCTATGTCGAGGGAGTCCCTCTGGCCGTCATGGACCCACGTCTGCAATTACACAAATTTCTAGTTAGTATGTAAGCACCATCCAAAAAAATATTTTTGTTCCTTAAATACAAAAATACAAAAAAAAAATGAAATATTTAAAAAACATTTTACCTATGTCACCGTAGGCAGCCCCTGGTGGAAGTGGCATATCTAGATCTCCTCTGAAATCGATCCGCGCATACGGATAGTCATCCATAGAAATGACTTGTCGCCTCCACCAGAAGAAAAAATCATCGTTGTAGGGTGTTGACACTCTACCTCCCCCCTTCCATCTCATGACCTCGATCCAGTGCACCATAGATGGATCGCGTGGTCCTCTAGGAAGGATATCCACTCTAGGTCCTAGACCTAGAACCCACTTGAAAAAGAAGCTGCAAAGAATAGAGGAAAACCTAAAGTTTTGCTTACTCCCCTGCTTGGACTCTGTCAACTGACCTTTCATATTGGTCAGTAGTGAGGCACACCAGTCATAGATAGTGGGTATCACACAATCTACTGTGTAAAACATGAGCGACCTCAATGCCTGGTGCAACGAAGCCGAACCTATAATCCTGGTCAATACAAGCACAATGATCTTCAGGCTGAGGTTATTTATTGCCCGGATAGGGACTTGAATTCCCACCTTAGCGGTCCCCGCTACACAGTGGGCATCGATATACTCCTCGATCTTCATCCCACTCCATGATTTGTGTGACTTGAGGTTTACAACCTCTCCTCGGCATGATAGACCAGTCAAGAATTAGATGTCATCTACTTTGATTCTCAATGGTTGTCCATCAAGGATAAATCTTTCACTATCAGGATCCCAGTAACCCACCAACATCTCCAACAACCTCACTTGGACCCTCATTCCTTTGAGATCCCAAAACTTATACAAGCCACATATTTTTAGAGCTGCTTGAACCACTAGATCTAGATCCATGGCTGGATCTACCTCCTCATTCTCTCTCTCTCTCCATTCAAGGAACATTCTGCAAAAGACAAATCAAATTTTGAGTTAGAACCCTTCTTTTTGGCCATTTGTGTACATGTACGCAGATTCCCTTGCATACAGTCGCATGTAGGGCTTAATATATGCCCCCTATGGTTCACACAGTCGCATATACCTCATCGTATACACGACCTAAACAAAGCCAGCCCATGTACACCAAAATTCTTAATTTACACCCTCAAAAACTAAAAACTTGAAACCTAATTCAAAAATGCAATCCACTGAATTTAAAGAGGGTGAGATGTAGAGTTACCTAATCCAAAAGGTTTGTGATTTCATCGCCTGATGCTCCCGCAATCGCCCATTGAATCTTGGAGGTATTTTTGGTCCAAATTGCACTATTTGGGTAAAAATCAAAATGATACAGTAATTTTTTATTTTATTACTATTTATAAGCTATTTTTACCCACTTTATATAGTTTCATGTGATTTGTTTTCACCTAATGGACTAATACAAAGTGATTTTGAGTTGGCTTTTGTAGTTTTGACCCAGATTACTTGTGGATTTCAGTGTTATGATTGGTCGTTTGTCACCTCAGGCAGGTATTTTCATAACCTAGCATATAGGATAGGTATCTACTCCATCGAACATTTTTTCATTATCCGTAGACTACTGCTTTTTACGCCTTAGGTACAGACCCATTTATTGCGACACAGAACCTTATGTCTGTTATAAGTAGTGTCGCTAATAAATGATAGAGACTTACCAAACATGGGTGTCCTAGTTAGATTTTCTATTTCATTTGGTGCCCATGTCGTGTTTTTCCTTAGGACCGAGAGTCCATTATAACCTGATACATGACTTTGTGATGAACCTCATTTCTCACTCATGCGCATGCAGCCTTATTCCCCACAGCCAAAAACGAGTCTTAGTTAAGCTCTTTTCTGACTCGTCTAAAAAACTGAAAAGATTGTCGAGTAATTTTTCCCTTTCACACTCATTAAATTGGAATTTGAAAGGTCATGAGTCTTAGTTAAGCTCTTTTCTAACTCATTACCAAAAATAGAAAATATCGTCGAGTGAAATTGTCTTTTTCACACTCGTAAATTGGATTTGAAAATACATCTATTTGACACAAGTTTACCCCTTTTTCACAACAAATAGACAAATAGACATAAAAAATGACATTTTTTGGCATTAAGCTATGATTACATTTCATGCCCTCTCTTGCAGTATTGATCCTTTAGCCAGTTCTCTCTTTGCATTATAAAATTGTTCCCTAAGCAGTCTTTACATCCTCAACCAAGCAGAGCCTTGGTTATATCCTTCACAATTTGACACCCTATACCATGGAGGAAACATCACCCCAAGTGTCCATCTCCTGAATGCATTTCCTTGCATTGAGCATGGGTACATTCCACTGCTGGAACTAGTTTTTCTTACTTGTGACACTTGTTTCCTCCTCTGTATCATAGCATTCATTTGTTATGAAAAAACAAAAAAAGACGGGAGAAAAGGGAGTACTATATTATATTTGGCAGCAGTCATGTCACCTTTGAACATAGCACAAAGTTATTGAGTCCTTCTATCATCATAATTTTGGGTTTAACATGGCCTTAGGAAGCTGATCTCATTACAGATTTTTCTCTACCGACTAGTTACTCTTACAGTCCCCATAGAGAACATTATCGATGCCTCCTGCATCTGATAGTTATATCATTGGGTCCATGTTGTCGGAGTCTACCATATGTCTCATGCTCTTGTTCAAAGGAAGTCTATCAACCTGTGTCAGCCACTCCTTAGAAATATTGACTTTTCATGTCGGCCATACCCTCTGTTTGTCTCAGAATCACATGATACTATGGTCTTATCATGCAACCTGGCCCTACTTTCATCATGGGTAGGTCACCTTGAACCCAACAATCAACATATTATCATTGGTCGTTGAATGGGTGGTTTCCCTTGTGTTCAACGACAATACATCTATTCACACATTGGGATTTGTGCAATGTCTTAGATTCCATTAACCTTATTGGTGGTTTCCTTGCCTTTGTTAGCAGTTTTCATCATTGGCTTCTATTCAGAGGGTCTTTTTTCATGTACCGCTTGCATTTGGTACACACGAAAGATGCATAAGGTCGTTGCTTCGTGAACATGTTCTTCGTCCGATATCCAACAAATTATGAAGCTCCTGCTTTATTCCTCATGCTGATTGATGAGAGATGCCTTAATGTTCTCCTTTTAGCAGGTCTCTTTCCATAGACTTCATCTCATTTATTTTGGATATGGGACCTAGAGTTTTATGAGTACCTTGAGGCTTGCAGTCATTAGTGGCAGTCTCTCTCTCCATTGATAGATGGGAATACATCAATGCCTCCTGATCAATGGATTCCTCAAGTGTTTGACACTGACTCCTTTATTCACACTTGTAGGAATGTACTCAGTTCCATGATACCTACTTTCATTATTGGTAGGTTGTCTCGCGTTTGTTAAAGGTATACCTCAATGGCTGGTAATCAAACGATGTCTCATTGTGTTTGACCTGAACTCCTTTATTCACATGATGTAGACTTGCACCCTTGGTGGATAGTGTAGAAGACTTGAAGACATCTCTATGTGGCTGCAAATTTCCTGAGCTGGTGCTTCCTTTTTATTGGACCAGTACCTATATGACTTCAGTGATCATGGGAGATCAAGATTATACTCCATGGTATACAGATATCTTCATATTGGTTTTGAGACTGGTTTCACTGGGCCTTGTTCGTGACTATGATAGCTTTTGGCATGTAACTGCATTTGTATTTTCCTATTCATGTCCATGAAAACTTATTTGGTATATTTTCCACATGGATCTGCATTGTATTCTTGGTAGACATGTATGAAAAGTTAGTACAAAATGTAATGAACAATCGAGTTCATCTAGATGGTTATCTACCACTCCACTCCTAGGTTATTTATAACGTATTTCGTCCATCAAAGATACTCCTCTGATATCACACATTAGGAGGCATTTTTTATAGCAAGATTTGCCTCACCATTACTATATTGCACAGAGGGCCTTTTCCCATTTCCCCATGCAGACTTGTCATCCCTTTTTGATGAATCTAGATCCAAAAATACATATTTTTCCACATATATGCACCCTAGCTACTATACAACATGTGTATACTTAATTTTCTCCACTACAACCCACGTACATCGAGATTTGTGCCATAAAATACAGAAATGGAGCTGAGATTCCATGTCACGACAGGAGATCTCTGATCCTTGGCCTTCCACATACTGGAAACGTTCCAACTCGGCCCTTCAGTTGCATTTTAAAGACTATAAAAGCACAATTCTGAGCTATGGAAAAGAGGAGAATAATTCAACTTTAAGAGCAAAGTTACTTTCGAGAAATTACTTCATATTGAGTTTGCATCCTTTTGTCCCTCAAGTCTGAACACAATGTTCATCCCCCAATATCTTTCCCTATTGTTGAGAGAACCTCCTTGTCTCTTTTCTATGATCTTTTCTTTGGTGGAGGATTGAAGTGGTGGAGGCCCAGTTGGGAGGAACTTGGTTTCTTGGTTTTGAACCATGCCGACATGAAAACCTATAATGTTGTCACTTTCATTGATAATTTATTAATAGAAATACTCCTTTCTTGTCCTATTGGTATCGTGAAAATATACGATTATTATCCATGGGCATGTTTGTAATGTTTATTAATGGATTGTGCTATCTGATGTGTTAACCCCTTTTACATTATCACTATATACTTGCTCTACTTGTTTCTTAAGAACTTGTTGCAGGTACAAAGCTTTGGGTCAAAGTGATCAACAATGGAACATCATCGAACGTTGGATTGAGGTAGGCCTCTTTCTTATCTTTCACATTAGTTTGTATAGAATATGTTGGAATTGAGTCGATTTTCACAATCATACCTATATGTTGTGGTTTACCCTTGGCCATAGAGAGTTTTTTCCTCATAACACAAGACCCTAAATAAAAACACAATCAGGACTCGATACCTGATTCCCAAAATAGACGATATCCTTGACCAACTCAAGGGGGGCAAATACTTCTGTAAGATTGATCTGAAGTATTACTACCATCAGATCCCAATATAGTAGACAGATTTATGGAAAACTACCTTCTAGTGTGAAGCAGGTCTTTTTGAATGGTTGGTCATGCACTTTGGTTTGAAGAATGCTCCAACAAATTTCATGAATATGATAGACGATATATTGTGGAATTTCACCAATTATTTTTTGGTGGTGTATCTGGATGACATCCTCATCTGCGACAAGAATTGGGAGGAACACTTGTAGCATATTCAACAGGTTCTTCACACTCTATGGAAACAAAAGCTATATGAAAATTTGGAAAAATGCTCCTTCAACATGGACAAGGTCCAATACCTAGGATACATTGTTGATGAGCATGGGGTGCATGTGGATCCATCCAAGATCTAGGTCATTCATGACTGGCCAACCCCAACCACACTCACTGAGATTTGAAGATTTTTAGGCCTTGCCAATTTCTATCATAGGTTCGTGTTGCGATTATCTCATATTGCATGGGCCCTCAACCAAGTAACCAGGGGTAGTGGTAAGGAAAAAATTTTGTGAGGTCTGTCACAACAACAAGCATTCGATGAATTGAAGCAACGCTTATGCTCATCCCCAATGCTCTCATTACCTAACTTGCAGCAACCCTTTGAGATCGAGACAGATGCTTCAGACTATGATGTGGCTACAATTCTCACTCAACATGGACACCCCGTGGCCTATCATAGTGAGACACTATCAGATGAATTACGTAAGTACCCTACTTATGACAAAGAAGTGTAATCCATTGTGAAATCCTGTCGCTAGTGAAGGAATTACATTCTCAGGAAGGAGAAAGTCATCCACATCGATCATAAGCCACTGTAGTTCATGTAGACACATGGAAAATTGCAAAATGAACACCATCAGAAGTGGTCCACATACTTGTAGCAGTTCCATATCAACATAAAGTATAATACAAGAAGCACCAACAGCATCACTGATTTCATCAGTCACCCACCAGTTGTATCACTCACCACGGTGCTAAACTCGTGTAGCCACGAGACCTATGGATGGCCGCAACTCTATGAAAGAGATCCTGACTTCACTGCCACCTTCCATATGTTGAGAATAAACACAACTGCCACTGATTTACATCTTTAGGATGGGCTTTTGTTTCTTTTGGGCCATCTCTACATTCCATCAAATGAGCGGGAGAAGCTGATTTAGGAATCCCACTACAGTCGGGTGGCATGAAACTTTGGTGTAGAAAAGACAGTGGAAATGTTGCAAAAAAATTTCTATTGGATGAAACTTTGACAGGATGTCAACAAGTATATTAGGTCCTACACTTCCTATGTCATTTTCAAACCGATCATTAAGAAACAATGCATGTACACCCCTCTGCCCACTCCTAAAAGGCCTTGGGAATCCATCTCGATGTACTAAATGTCGGGACTTCCATCAACCAAGAGAGTAAATGAATGTGTTTTTGTAGTGGTTGATCATTTTTCTAAAATGCCAATTCTATCCGCCTACAAGAAGAGCATCAAAACAGAGGCCACTGCCAAGATCTTCTTCAAATGAGTGTGTTTACACTTTGGGATACCACAAACCATCATCTCAGATCGGGATTACCAGTTCCTCAATACATTCTGGTCGAGCCTCTAGTCACTGTTGAACACCAAGCTCACCAAATCCACTTCCTTCCACCCCGAAATGAATGGCCAAACCGAGGTCGTCAATTAGATGATCGTGCATATCCTGCGCATGTACAATTCCAAGAATCCTCACACATGGGATGAGAGTCTTCTCTATGTTCAACACAACTACAATAGATCCATACATAGCTCAACCAACCACAACCCTTTCAAGAGGGTTTGGAATTTCAACCACTGGGTCCCATGGATGTTGCACTACCCCTTATGGTAGACTCTTCCCATGCTCAAACTGAAGCCGAAAAAGATACCCAGGTAAACTCTTCCCATGCTCAAACTAAAGCTGACAAAGCTACCTGGTTCATTGAGAAAATCCAGCACATATGTCAATAGGTTCAATATATTTTTCATAATTCCAATGTCAGGTATAAGCAACGCCATGATTAACACCAGGTGCCACACAAGTTTCAGGTGGGAGATAAAGTTTGGTTGCACTTGTAGAAAGAACACCTTAGAGGACCCCATCGAAAGCTTCATCCACTCCACTATGGACCTTGTACCATCACTAAGGTTGTGGATGACAATGATTTTGAGCTCAACATTCTGATCTTTCTTGGTTTGCACCTATTGTTTAATGTGGACCTCCTTCGTCCATACTTTCCACCATTATTGGACACCTCAGAGGAAGTAGAACAAATGACACCGACAAAGCTCAACCATGACTGTATGGAACAAGAGTCCACTGAATTGATCATGGACACATAGGTCAAGGGTACTTACCAACAAAATTTTTATCTTTATCGTGTTGTCAAAGCAGGGAAACTCTTGCACTAAGGAAAGTGCCTCACCCGGGACCAAATTCAATAGAAATTTCCTCATTTGATAGGGGAACTCAATGCAATGGAGACCATTGCTTCCTAAGGGGGGAGGATTGATCCAAGTGGATATTGGTGGCCACCCACCTATTCCAACTATCTCACATACAAATGTCATCTTGGTAGCTTCAATTTTCATCTTGACATTTTTTTCTAGCTTTTTGGGTCCTAAACTTCCGAGGCGGTTTTGAGGCCCTAAATAAAAAAATTCGGGCCTGCCATAGTCAAACTATAGACGAAGTCAAAGAGTGAGGACATATGTTTAGTCCTAGTATAGGCCTTTCCAACAGGCTATCATGCACCTAAAATGGAGATC
The DNA here is from genome assembly GCA_009831015.1 of Picea engelmannii. Classification (NCBI taxonomy): domain Eukaryota; kingdom Viridiplantae; phylum Streptophyta; class Pinopsida; order Pinales; family Pinaceae; genus Picea; species Picea engelmannii. Next base: position 721,461 of record ML777840.1, read on the forward strand.
ATATGCATAAGTTACGACCTGAGGAAGTTGATGTACCAACTTACCCCAACAGGGCCCACATGGATTTTGGCGCTTCGTCTCCTAGGGTTAGGTTTTTGAATGTCTAAGGTTTTGGAATTCATGTTTGATGTAAAAAGGCCTTTGGAGCCTCATTGTAATCATATTCTTGCTAATGAGTGAAATCGTCACATCTCTTCTCAAAGATAAGCCACCACCATTCTAGTAATCTTGTTTCAATCTACATTTTACAGTTTCAACATACTTCTTTATTGAATAGAAGCCACATTTTACTGTATCTCTATTATTGTTCACTGTATCTCTATGTTCATAATATAGATATGTATTTATTTCTTTTGTCTCATAAAATCCATATCATTTATAAGATGGAAGCCAGTACTGAAGTCGCATATGAGGTGATAAATGTATCTTCTTATTTAAGACAGAATAAATAAGGTCATATGAGAAAGAAATAATTGCAGGTACTGGTAAGCTGTAAATCACTTCCAAAACTAGAATATATATTTTTTAATTCCTACTTGTTTTATACCTCTACTAGTTATGATGATGGAGAAAAGGGATGAAGAGTGTGGGATCCTACTTCCCACAAAATTGTTGTTAAGAGATATATAGTGTGTGTGGAACAATGAGAAGGGTTTGTTCAAGATCACAACGAAAGATTTTTTTGCATGCTAAAGGATTCATTGTATGGTCTAATGATACACAAACAACTATACAAGAGGCTTGAATCCTTCATGGTGAGCCAAATTTTTTCAAGGGGTAATTATGACTATGTTGTTAATAGTACATTCACTACCCTGATGTTATTTCTTGATCATATGCTCATTGCAAGTCGAAGCATGGTTGAGATCAGTGAGATACATGGAATTTTAGATGAAGGATCAAGGAGCAATAAAAAAAAAATGAGCATAGAAGTACACATAGATGGTATACATGGTAAGTTGTGGTTATCACAATAGAAATCGATACTGATGAAGTTCAGTATGAATATTTTGAAAAGTATTAATATCCTTGTTTCTTTCCATTATAAGTTCTCAAGTTTAGGGCCTGTTTATAAACAAGAAAAGGTTATGTCACATATACCATGTGCCATTTCAGTAGGAGGTCTATTGTATGCGATGAAATGGTTAATACCCGATATTTCACTATCAATTGAGGGTTTTAGACACATGGAAAATTCAAGTGAAACAATGAAATGGGCGCTTCAGAGTTTTAGAGGCACAAGTGTCACCTATAATGGTTTCGATTGTTTAGTCCGTGGTAATTGTAATTTAGATTTTGCAAGTATTTTGGATATAATAAAATCTACCTTAACATATGTCTCAAAGCATAATTTTGGAAGACATGTTGGAGGTGTAGTGATCTCTGAGAAAATCCAAACTCGAGCAAATCATACAAATGTGTTCACAAAACTAGTGCTATTAGAGAAGCTGTTGTGGTGCTTAGCTTCTCTTGGCTTGCATCATAGGTGATGAATAAACTAGACATGATATTCAAGTAAATTGTTTTCAAGGTGGAGATTGTTGATATGCCAAGCAATTTCCCATGATTTTGTGGATTATAGTAGATTTAGTGGCTCTTTTAAATCAGTTTGTTGTTGAAACAAATCACCCAATTTTTGGATCCACTTTAATGTAATCAGTTCTATGTAACTATTTGAGAGATACTATAAATCCATGTACACCCATAGAGGCTTGGGGGGTTGAGTGTGAGTGATAAGCCTAGTTTGGCTGATGTAATATCTTCCTTGAATGATAAATAAACCAAATATCATTGTCCTGTGGATGTCTCCCTGTATAGGGTTTTACCACGTAAAATTGATATGTGTTAATTTGTGTGATTGTTGTTGTTTCTGGTTAATTTTTACTTCCATTGTACAACATAGGTTTGATGACCTCTTAGAAGGAAACACATATTCTTAACCATTAGACCCACTCAAGTTATATTAAAATATATACATCTTTTTCAAGAAATACTTACATATGACATATTTACAATGAACATTGAGACATGGGTTATTCTTACAATGCAAAACTACATATGCATCAAGGCAACCGACATTACAATTGAAAAAAACAAACCACTGAGTTGACCATTGACATTGCCATCACTAACTTTAACCAATACAAGAATTAATTCATCTCCAAAATGCAGGCATCCTTGAAATCAAAGGGATCACATCCTTGAAATCAAAAGGATCACAACGGATGCAAAACAAAATATTAGAAGTGTCTTATTCCATATGCATCAGTTGTTCTCGGTATTCCGAATCACTAATAGGGAAGGCCCGTGAATTGCCATCAAAATCAAAGAAAAGGGCCAACACGAAAAGGGTAGGGAATACAGGCAATGTTCTCTATGGGGGCATTGGTAACACACATTCTAATCGATGCCTTTTGATTTCCGAGGCCATGATATTGATGCCCATCGCGGATTGCTGAGGCCATGATATTGATGCCCATCGCTTGCCCAGACTGTGAATATCGAAACGAGTGAAAATAAAACTATAATTATTCAATAGTGGATAAGGAGCTACTTTGATCGACAATTGAATGACAACTGAATGCGTGCCGAAACCATATCGATGGAAGGAAGCGTGGACATAGATTTTCTATAAGCGTTGGTTAGCTGTTCTATGAAATGATTACTATTTTTTGTTGTTCAAAATCTATTTCTGAATACAAAAATGGATTCAGCATGATGAAAAACTCTCTAGACACTCGAATTTTACAGAAATAATCACTTAAATCTATGAATCCAACAATTTCTCGTCGGATTTCAAAGAAATATCCCGGAAAAAAATGATCATTTCATAGAATCTTTAGCCTACAACGTTTCTATGTGGTCTCAACTATATAGCAAAGAGAATGAAAGTGGTATGTCACAAAGCATTTATATCTTGGTGTAAATGCACTTATAAATGTCACGCAGACTTTCATAGCTTTGATATCTTGATGTAAATGAACTTATAAATGTCACACAGACTTTCTGCATGCTATTCCCATAAAAGGCAGGTAGGTATGGTTGGAGTAAGCTCATAATTTGTTTGTGTTGTCTAAACATTAGATTTTTTGAATTTTTTCATTGGAACATGGGTAAATAGATTTTGGCTAAATCACCATTTTTTGTTGTTTGAATTGCATTTTTGAATGCATAAATAGATTCAATAGCCTAAAATATAGAGGGGGCACTTGAATTACATAAATTCAATCACTCAAATCTGAAATTTCAACAATTTTAGATCAGATTTTAAAAACACTGCATCACTACTTCACATTTATGAAAACTAAACTGAACCAATACTATGAAATTTTGTCAAGTTTTTGCCTTTTATCCATGATGTGAAATCAATGTGTGTTATGATATACGTTGTTTATAAAATGCACAAATCTGGTGGTACCCTAGTCTAAACTTTGTAAGCTTTTACTTACTTTTGGAAGTATTTTAGGACCTTCTTTTTTTTAAATAGGTCAGAAAATTAGAAAAAAAGTTGGAATGACAAATTTCACTGGTTCAACATACATATTCCCTATACCTTATGTTTTATGATTATGATTTTTAAGGATGCTAAATAATTTATGCATTCAAAAACATTCAAAAATACAATTTAAGGAATGTGAAATTTCAATTTTGTCAACAATCAATTATCATAATATACCTGTAATAATACTAAAAAAATTTAAAGCCACTCTTCTAACCTGAAAAAACACATCACTTCTTTCACATTTATAAAAAGTGAATTGATCCCCGTAGTTTGAAATTCCGTAAAGTTTTTGCCTTATCCATGATGTAAAAGGAATGTATGTTTTTTGATATGCATGGTTTAGAAAATGCAGAAAGATGGTTACAGCTACAAACACTTAGTTTTATTACATGGCAAACGAGTGCCCCTTGTGCAATGATAGAATCTGTCCTCGTAGCATAGACGAGTGTCCTCTATGCAGGGATGGACGAGTGTTACTATAAAACAGAACCTTGATAGGGTTAAGGTGGTTAAGGCAGTACAAATGGTAAAATTTAAAAATGCTATAAATAAATAAATAATTTTTTTTTGCTGAGTAAAGTCAAGAAAGATTATATGTGTTGTCCTTAGAATTTAGAAATCTATATAAATCTAACCAGTACCTTGAGCCTCCTATGATGGATGGTTTAGATATATATAAAGGACAAAATAAATAATAGCTTTGTTACAAGTATCTAGGGTTAGGGTTACTTTGTTGTTGGTTAGAAAGTTGGTCATTGTATTAGTCATCTTATAAGTATATGTCTAAGTTGAATAGGGTTACTGTATTAGTCATTTTATAAGTATATGTCTAAGTTGGATAGGGTTATGGTTACTTTGTTGTTGGTTAGACACATGAGGAGTGTATTTATTTTTTTAAGTGTAAAAGAAGTAGTATGAGAGAAATTGAAATTTGTTAAAATAATAGACAAATCATTTGGAATAATAAAAAAGACTCTTTTCAAAGTTTGTCGATGCACTTAAAATTTTTAGAAAGTGCTGATTGTCATTAAGTTTTTTTGGTAAGCATTCATGGTACTTAAGTCTTCTAAAGTGCCAATGAAAAGAAAGAAGTTTTTGACAAAGCATAGATGGAGAAATTTCAAAGTTTGGAAATGAACATTTTGTGGAAAGCACCAAACATGTTGTTTTGAAGTGGATTCATGAAAGTGAAGTTTTTGGACAAGCCGTGAAGAAGGTGAAAAGATAATTTTTTTGAAATGTGCCAATACAATGCATGAATTGAAAAAGAACAGAAGAGTCTTTTTTGAAATCTTCTTATGAAAACTAGGGTTTTCGAGAAGAATCGAAAAAAGTCAAAAAAACATTTTTTGAAATGCGTTCATACAATCGACAAATTGACAAAGTGCCTCAGAGCCTTTTTTCAAGTTCATTGATGGAAACAGAGTTCTTAGAAAAGAACATAAAAAGGTCAAATATATGTTTTTTGAAATGAAGTGATACAATGCATGAATTGGCAAAGTGTTAAGAAGTCATTTTTGAAGTTTGCCCATGAAAATAATGTTTTTGACGTGTCATAAATGGTCAAAATATAATGTTTTTTGAAATGTAATACAACACTTCTCATAAATAAATCTTAGTCATAACAAAGGAACTTTCAAAACCATGTATGTCCAACTAAAAAATTTGTTGCAGAACTTGAAGCCACTTTGCATTCAAGAATAATCTCTATGGGTGATTTGTAAAGTGTCATGGATATGGATATTCCACTGGGCAATTCATCATAATAGATCTAATAAAATACTAAAATCTTCACTCTGAAGGTTAATTTCCTTTAGATATTATATTCTTTAATCACTGGTTTTCTGTTTGAAATGTATAAAATAGATTAAATGCAAAAAATAGAGAACATAAATAAATAATCACACACCATCCACAAATAAACACAAGATATAACCCGAGAAACCCAATACGAGAGAAAACCTAGCTAGAAGGTGAGGTCACTCTACTCTCTTTTCTTCAAATGCAAGTACAAAGAAATAGAGACTCTTTGTGGAGTTTCCTTTGACATTGTGGCCTATATGGTTACTACAAAATCTCTCCTCCCATATTATTCTCTCAAAATACCACTCCTTGGTGTTCTTCTCAACTATGGAACAAATACAATGTTAAAGAATGTAACCCGGTCTCCTCTTAGTTGCCTGGTATTTTACATCATCCATCTAAGGGTAGGGTTTTTTGACTTCCTCAAACCTCAATTGTAATAAGATTTTGGACCTTCTAGAATATTATTGAAATTCCATACGTGGCTATCCGCATATGTATGAGTAATAGGGGTGGATGTGGCATCCACTTGTACCATGGTGGTCAACACGGTAGGTCAACATGCAAGAGGCATAAATTTTACTTACGAGCTTCGATTGATGTTATTTTTGCACCATTGGAAATGTCTCGATATGTAGAATAACGTCAAGGGGTCTAAGATAAATATGTGAAAGGTTTGACCCTAAAAAATGTCATTTGATGCCTCAAAATGGATCATAAAGGTTTCAAAGCCCAATTTTTTAAACCAAGACCTACCATTAAAATCAATGGGGATGGATCAACAAGTTTCACAAACAATTCTCAAGGAACACATTGTCATATCTTCCAAATATAATATTTTTCTTAATTATTTCTTAGTAACATTAAATAATTACATGGAAACCTTGTCCCAAGATTCAACCATCTATCATATTACATTAAAAGACCTACTCTTTAGAAGAGTAATTAGGATTGCTACATATCATGAATTATGGATTACATATTTGAAGGACAAAGTTGAGGGATATGCTTAACATTTTTCTTAAATTGTAATCTACAATGTACAAAGTAGCAAAAGAAAAATTAGAAAGTCCAAGAATTGTAATTTCCAATGAGAAGCAAATAACTTGAAAAAAAAAATTGCAACTCATTAGCTATATATTCACAAGAGAACAATTTCGATAAGGGATCATGCTTTCTTGTAATATTTTACAACTATTTCTAATATTTTAATGAGAAGTGCTCAGATGCATTTTGGAGGAAAAACAATTTATCATATGTAATATGTGTATTGTGAAATGCTTCCAATTTATGTATTGTCGTTTCTAATTCTATAAAGACATATTGGTCATTTGATAGAGTGGTGTTCTATGAATTTTATAGCTTTACATATCACTAATTTTTCTATATTATTGTTTTGAGTTGATGAATGGATATTTGTGAATTATATTGTTGTTTCAAACTAATCTATACATTTATATTGTTCATGTATAACTAATTTCTACTTTTCTTTAATAGTTCATTGTTTTGGAATGCAAACATGAGTTACTAGTTTAAGCATTTGACCATTTAGTTTGTTTTCTTATAGTTAGGATAGGTTAGAGTAACTATGATTTTAGTATTAGAATAGTTCATTTTTCATATTGTATTTTGCATGTTAACCACCCATATGTGTTCATTTCCAGTGATTGCAACTAAACCAAAATATGGATGGCTATCCTATACAAAATGGTTAATGGTCAAACAAACCCCAAGAATATGGCATTTGTTGTAGCTGGGAACGCAAGTTAGTCTTATACTTTATCTCTTGAATTTCCATTGGTTTAAAATTATGCCCTATTACATATTCTCTTGGAATAGCATGTAACTTTTACTTCATCTCCATTTCCACCCAACATTAAGCTCAAATGTGAAATGCTTGATATTTGACATTGTTTTAAAAAACACAATTGAAACTTTGAAAGCATAAAGAGTAATAACATTACTCCATGTATATTGAAGGTATCAAATCTAAATTTTCTTGGACAATATGCCACTCAATAAGGTTTTCAATTCCATTAGAAAATGTTAAGCTATGAGAATAATTGTAATTCCTTGTTTGGAGGAAAAAATAAATCAATTTTCCATATGCATTAGGTTGAATTGTAATAATATTTGTTAATTCTGAAATGATGGAAGGTTGTATGTTACGATTGAATCTTTGATCACTAGAAAAATAATTTCAATTTTTATTTCCCTTATTAGAATCAATATGAACTAGTTAATCAAATATTTAATTTAGTTGGTTACCAGGTAGATTGTTGTTAGAACAATTTAAATCTTTGAGTAAAATATCATTTGCATTCACCTAATCAATCAAATCAATATTCATTGCATGAATCTAATCAATTTCAAAAGTATCTATAGACTTCTCCCATATTGCTTGACAACAGTAAGTTTATAGAATCCCCTAACATTGTGAACTATCTACATAAGTCAATTAATTTATACTTGATATCAAGATGAATCGTCCTTGTCTATGGACACCTAGATTTGATGCATTTATTTGAACAAAAAATTGAAATCCATTTTGAGTCTGGGAAAATATTCTATTTTGCTAGAGACATAATTTATGTAACCTCATATTCATACATTTGCACCATGTTTTCTGATGTTTCTTAAAAACAAAGACCCACATTGATATAGTCTTGTATGTAATCATAATTGTATATCATATGTATTGAAATTCAGAACAATACATGTGATGTTTGTACATATTTGTAGAATAATCCACCATAAAAAGATATGCAAAAATTGAACAAACTAAAAATCGCCTTGACCCCAAAGTAGTTTCTAAATTTAGTTTTAAATTAGTTCCCTGCTACAATCCTTGAGAAATTATTCCATGGGCCAAAGAGAAAGGATGATTATAAGGATGGAAATTATAATTAAAATGTAGAAACTTGGGTTAATCTTACTAGTCCTTAATATGAAAAATGTAAAATGTTTGGCGATATATTTGTAAAAATATTGAAATTTCTAAGGATTTTATATAGTTTCTCTAAAAGTTTGACAATTTTTAAGGTAAAAAAAATTATTCTATGGAATTTGGGCGAATCATTTTTAGAAAAAAAGGGAAATAGGTGAATATTTTCTTGGGAAAAACAATGGAAAATTAGCCCATTTGCAAAATTTGGCCCCTAAAATCATCTATGCCAAATAGACTTTACTAGAGATCAATCTCTTTATTTATAATAAAATAATATTTCAAAAACCAATATAAAACATAAATTTGTATAAAGAAAAAATATTAAAGTTGAAAAAGAAATCTACATATTACTATGATTCTAGTTGACTACATAACTCAATTAAAACATACTCAACATCATAGTTATCCCACTGCTCAAACAAATCTTCACAAAGGTGAGTGTGTGGGAACACATGCTAATCCATTGGCAAACTCAAAGATTCCTTTCTATTTATGAACTATTGAATGTATATTTGTATCTTTGGAACAAGCAACTCTAGTCGATGCTCTCTCTTAACTTCATTAACATGATATTTTTTTATATGACCATGTCGTACTCTAGTTATCCCTCTGACATAAAATTCATAGTTTCTTGCAATTTGTTTCAACTCTTAAATCACTTCATCTATAGCCCAAAACTATTCAAGATGACCAAAAGTAGAAAAGTGATTATCAGACATAACATTGTTAATAGAATTCCAAAAATTCAAACATGATGACCACTCATCATTAACCTAAATCACTAACTCCATAGACAAATACTCCCAATATTGTGTTTCTCTTTGTATCCTAGTTATGTCATCATCTATGAATGTTCTAATTCGATGTTCTTCTTCGCCACAAGACTTTTTAATCTCCTTAATACATTATATCTGATTTTTCACTTTTGCTTGCTTCTCATTCCATTTCAAACTTATTTATGCACAACAAATAGCTACAATGTTTCTTTCTGAAGTTTTAATATATTTTCCAAAAAAGTTTTTCTTATCTTTTCATGATCTCATTTTCTTCCAGAACATCATCAATAAAATTTGTTACAACTTTTTGAGATTCTTTATAATAATTGGCTTGATTCCTAAGGAATGCAAGATCCTTTTTTATATGTTCAACTTCCCTCTAATTGAATATATCTGTATCAATACTAGCATGAGAAATTTCTACCTGAACAAATAAAAATTCACTCAACGTTTCCTTCTTTCTGTCCAAGAGAGGCTCCTCTATAATACAAATTAAAACACTATCCACACTTATCTTTCACTTCCTTTATACTCTTTTGAAAATAAATTGTCTTCATTGATTATAGGCAATGAACTCCATATTATCAAATTCATCCAAAGGATCAAGGATAAGTTGGTCTCCCCATGATAAAGTGTTTTCCAAGCTTCTTGTAGTTTGAAACTATTCCAACTTTGGTTCCTTCTCCTTGTCAATTTCTTGAGTTTCCACATGTCATTGAATCTGACTAGTTCCCTTATGAACAATTTCCTCCTGTGATTACTTTTCTTTTTCAATTGCTTCAGTTTCCATAGGTTTCTTAGTCTGACCAATTACCTTAGCATCAATTTCCTCCACTTTTCCATTTTCCTGTAAATTTCTTCAATTTCTATAGGTTTCTCAGTCTGATCAATTCCTACATTCTCAACATCTCTCTATACTTCTTCTCCTATTTCTTGTTGAAAATTATTTTCCCATTCTTTCTTGATTTCCTCCATGTGATCCTTTTTCCCTTGACTCTTCAGAAATACCATTAAGTTGTTCCTCTTCTCATTTATTATTTTATAGCTCCTCCTTTTGATACTTCTCTTGCAATTCTATTTTCCTATGGTCAATCTCTGCATTTATTCTCTACCCCTATAACTCTTCTTGAATGATATTTTCTTCCTATTTCTATAGTAATTCTTCTTTTGTCTTTCATTGAAGTTCATATTGTTGCAATAATATAGCATGTTAGTTATGGGTTTCTTTGACCTCAACTTGCTCCCTTAATCTGATCTGTTCTTATCTTGTAACCTCTTCAACTTCTCTTCCTATGTCATGGTCCCAAACTAATTTCATAGATAAACACCACAACCAAGTAACCATTATTTGATAAAAGTAAAGATATATGACTTATGGTTATAGAACTAATCATAAGAAACATATGTTGAGTAACTTACCTGAAAGTTGAAGGAATCAACTTACATGTGACACTCCAATCCTTGATCCTGCATGCCAGAACAAAGTGTGGAGGACAACTCTCCTCCAAAATATACCATTAGTCATCATGAATGAGAGCCCTTGAGCCCTCAATCCACTACTATTCCAACTCTTCTTATCCCTATCCTCAATTTTCCTAAGAAAAATGAGATGCCCTTTTTCTCCTTCTTTTTCGTACTTATATAGAATCTATCCATGGTGAAGAACCCGATCCCTAGGTTCCAATTGTTATTATTTAATTTTTTCTTTCTTTATGTATTTTGAGCTTCCTAATCATGAATGAAGAGAAATGCAAAATCATGGAGTGAATGAATAATACATCACTTTTGTTCCAATGATAACCTTGATATCAAGTATAGACCAATCGAGAGTGGATTATTCTTACCCTTTCTATAATAAACCATTCAACTATTGAAAGGTTTCAGTGGCACCTATCTCTAATAAATCAATGAAAGGAAGAAGGAACAAAGCTTATTTTTTTTTAAAAGATTGATATAAATGTTTTCTGTGGCCAGTTTTAGGAAATTGTATTGGGCCTTGTCATCAATTTCTGTGATCTTTAAAACCAATTTTCAAATTTTCAAATTATTGTGGGATCCATGGATATCTTTTATTGTGAGTAATTAGTGTTTGAAGGCATCTACTTATAGTTTTTGTAGACCAAGCGTTGAAGAAGAATGTCGACTTAGGCTCTAGAGATCTCTTTCAAACTGAACTTGCTTGAAGTTGGAATATGAAATATACTCCTTTCCTTATTCAAAAGGAAATCATTGAGGCTTGAATACAAATTAATGTATGAGCTACCATTGTGGAAATAGAAACAATTTGAATTGCGGATAAGAAATTTTCTTACCCTTATTTTTCTTAGTGATTATCTAAATGTGGTAATGGTGTAATCTGAGACACTAGGAAAACCGTTGAGGATTTATAGAACAACAATGTTGTTAAAATTATATCTTTGATCATGAACTTCATGGTTTATATTTTTTCTAGACTGCAGTTCAGAAAAAATTGAGACGCCTCAACAAATTTAGAAAAACTTAGAATGGAATCACCCTATTTGCATGGAAAGAATTGAGGTTTTGAGAATTTGAATCATTAAAGATAAAATTTGAGTTTTTGAGAAGCAATAGTAGTGCATATATGGATGGAAATTGAGGTAGGTGAAAATATCTTCATAGCTGGTGAAATTTCACTGATAAGATGTTGAAAGTTCATGAGATGATAAAAGAGTTCTTAATATTGTCGACTTTATCCTAGGTTTATTTTGAAGAATTGATTTAAGTGGACAGTTCATGGAATCCTAACACTCTAAAAATGTTGCAAGTCTATTTTTCGATCGTGCATGGACAAAAGCATGATATCTCTCCATGTGTAACCCAATATCCATCAATTTACTTGCTAGTTATGTGAATTGATCCAAAGTTCTTTATTTTGAGCAAGCATTTTGGAGAATCCCTGAGAAGTGTTATCGTTAGAGTGTTTTTTTTTTGTTAAGACATGTCCTAAAGAGATGGAATTGTGAGAAAGGAAATGGAAGAGTACCAATTGTTTTTGAAATACCAAAGAATCAAATACCATATTCCCAAAATGTCATAGGGGACAACGAGCACATTCCTGATGAGATTATAACAAAGGGACCCAAATCTATGGGGATAGTTTCATAGAATCGATTTTCCCCCTATATGGTTCCTTAATAAGGACGCTTATATTTAGGTTGATCCTATATTAATTAAGATATGGATTATCCAATAATTGTATGTGAAAAGGATCAACAAATATCCAGTTTATTTCAATGCTCAACATTTGGAAAGAAGACCGAGAAGTTGACAATTATTTGAGGAACAAGAGACGACACATTCATTCTTGAAGATGAATTCAACTTCAAAATAAAGGTATTCTTGAAAGGTTACTTATACCTTTTGAAATTAAGTTACATTGTAAATGGGTGCATTTTTGGTAAAAGTCGACACCCTCTATTTAATAAGTTTGTATTGTAGAGTCTGATTGTTAAAGGGTGGAATATCAATAAACCCTTCGAGGTCTAATTTGTATTTAGATCGAATTGATGAATTATTAGAGTTACTGAATAATATAATACTCTCTTATGTGGAAAACATAGTCACAACCGACAAAGTAACTCTTCAATTTGTTCTAACTTGTTTGCAAGTTTCGCAAGACAAAGTAGAATTTCTTCAAACTAAGACTCAAATTCTTTATGATGAACTTAATGAAAAATATTCAACATTATAAACTAGTCCCTATTCAAAACATCCCTCTTTTGGATGATGATGATGATGATGATTCAAATCAACAACAAGTGTAGGAGCAACTCAGTGAACCAATTTCAGATATAAGTGCAGATGAAGATGAAGTTGTATATGAGGTTGTGCATGAACAAGTTCAAATTTATCTTTCTAATCCAATATTAAAACCTTGGGAAGAAATTAGAGACAATAAGCAAAGAAAACGTATGGGATATGAAAAGGAATTTTCCATTCATGTTCCAGATTTTACTAAACCAATCCAATTCCAAAGTGTTGAATTTCTTCAAAAAATTTCACATTCACTTGCTCCAATTCGAGAGTAGATTTCTAAATGCCAACATTTTCATTGAGTTGGCCACATGCAAGATACATGTTTTGATCTTCATCCTTGTGAAATTTGTGGAAAGAATAATCATCCTTCAAACATATGTTCCAAATGCATGAAATTTGCAAGAGTAAAGAACCAGTATGGGTGGATCATTTCTTGGTGATGGTTATCAACAACCAAGAATATATACTAGTCATACCAAATAATTCATTCACGAGTATTGAAACATCTTGCAATGGAAACATTTTCATCCTCTCACCTTGTACCTAACATGGGGGGATAATATCAGTGATTGACATTCATGCTTCAAGTTTCAAATTCCTATCAATCAATCAGTAACAAGCGAGCATGATTTGGTTTGTGGTTATCTAAAAAGCACCATATTGGCTTGTGGTTTTCCTTAAACCACCATTTAGTAGAATAATTACAGCTTCTACTAGAAACTGTTTTGTGGTTATCTTTAAACCTTTACTTGAGAGCACTTCCAATTAGAAAAAGCATTAGCTTACATCAACTTTTAGATAAATTAGGAAACGTTATGTGAACCATTGGGACTTAGAGCAAAATTCCATGATTTGTGGTCTTCCTTATACCACCACCACCATTTAGTAGAAGACATCAACTTCTTCTATCCTTTTTCTTTATGGTCATCCAAAAACAACCAGATTCAAAAAGCACATTCATCCACTGCCAATTGTCCACTTCCATATTTTATCCATCTACTTCCATATTTCATCTCTTTATATGAAAATACTCTTATTTCAAACAATATTAAACACACATCAACATCTAACCTGATTCAAAATTATCTTTGATCGTCTTTGACAGATTTGCAAAACACATGTGAATGTATTACTTATCTAAAACTTCATAGAACAATGAATAACTTGCAAAATAATGAGAGATATCACCACATAAAAAAATAACTAATAAGACAAGATTCGATGACAAAGTTCATCTCTCTTAGGCTACATATCGAGATCCCCTATAATAGTGAGATTACTCTTCATTAATCTCAAAATGTTAAAATTAAAATGAAATGGACTTATAAATGCCAAATTTGAAGTCACTCTCCAATTATTTTGCTCGACCTTAGAAACAGACGTTACCATTGAATTCATTTCAAAGTTCTAAGAAATATGAGTATAAACTCGACTATGTTCTGAACAAACTCTTAATGATCCCCTTTACATGCCAAACGATGTACTATGGCTCTCATACAAGGAAAACTAAACTAATAATTTTATAAAAAACATCTTAGCATGAAATAAGAATCACCATCATACTCCTCTTTAAAACTTGAGAAAAATGAGTATAAACATGACCATGTTTGGACACATTGCTCAATGACATGTAAAACGAAAAAAATACATAACTAGGGTACCTATTGCATGGAAATCGAGGCAAATCCATGGAACCTAGGCATGAAAATTTATACACGACACAAATCCAAATGTTGTCGTACAACGGTCAGAGGCCAAGTTTATATAGGCTAGGTTGGCCAAACCACCAGCTGAACTCCACACAATGAACTTAAATATTATTTTTTTCGTTGGTTATAACAAGAAACATAGGTTGCATATTGGTCGAAGTTTGTTTTATAGTTCATTGAAATATATTCGGGTACATCAGGGGTTCAAACCTGATCCAAATTTAGGAGAGAAACGAATTGATTAACAGACTGAATACAATAAACAAAGAGATATGAAGAATAACAAATATATGAAGTGAACAATATCCTCTATTGAATAATGAAATAGACTGAAATTGTAAAACTGTATAATTGAAACACTTGTTTGAATTGTGGTAGCTATCTTTGAGAAGAGATGTGGCCGCTACGTGCATCCGTCTAAGTAGAATGGATTACAATGAGGCTCTAGAGGCCTTTTTGATATTACTCATGAATGTTAAAACCCTAGACATCCAAAAACCTAACCCTAGAAAGTGAAATGCCAAAAGTCGTGTGGGCTCCTATGGGTAAGTTGGTGTAAGTTGGTACCTCAGCTTCCCAGGGTCATAAATTTTGCATACGACCTCTGTTTTAGGAGCGTGATATCCCGTTCGAAAGGTCTTTCAGAGAAATACACATGTTGTCGTCAAACTCTGACTCCATCTATTGTTTGACTATGGCGAGCCAAAAAAACAATGTTTAGGGCCCCAAAACGGCCCTAAAAGTACAACAAGATGTGCTAACATGAAAACATACAAAATAATCTAGTTGGATTAGGCGAGAGGCCACTAATATCCACGTAGAGGATGTGCGTGGCTTTAGACAACCCCATAAGTGTAGAATCCACAATTACAAAGAAGTACATAAGAACATGTTGAACAAAAACAGATAAGAGGAACCAGTTGGAATAGGTGGGTGGCCACCAATATCCACCTGGATCAATCCTCCCCCCTTAGGAAGAAATGGTATCTATTGCATTGAGCTCCCCCATCTGGCGAGGAAAATTCTACTGGATTTTTCCTTGGATGAGCCAATTGCCTTGGTGTAGGAGTTTCCCTACCTTGACAACCCGAAAAATCTAGATCCTATGCTGGTGAGTGCCCTTGACCTGTGTGTCCACTATTGGATCAGTGGATTCTTGTTCCATGCAGTCGGGGTTGAGCTATATGGGTTTTAGTTGTTCTGTGATCTATGAGGTGTCCAATAATGGTGGAAAGTATGGTCTAAGTAGGCCCACATTGAACACTGGGTGTAGGCCAATGAAGGGTGGAGTGTTAATCTCAAAAGCATTGCTACCCACAACCTTGGTGATAGCGTAAGGCCCATCGATAAGCAGGAGGAGATTTTGATGGGGCCTGGTGAGACGCTCCTTCTAAAAATGTAGCCAGACTTTGTCTCCCACCTGAAACTAGTGTGGTACCCTGTGTTGATCATGGTGTTGCTTGTACTTAGCATTGGATTTCTGCAAAATCTCCTGAACCTGTTGGCAGATGTGATGAATCTGCTCAATGAATACGGTGGATTTTTCGATCACAACCCTATCATGGGAAGAGTATTTCTGTGTGGTAGCAAGAGGAAGTGCAAAATCAATGGGTCCCAAGGGTTTGAATCCCAGACCCACCTGAAATGGGCTATGAACGATGGATCTATGGAGAGCCCTATTGTAACTATGTTGAACATAGGGGAGAATCTCATCCCATGTACGGTGATTCTTAGAATTATACATGTGTAGGATGTGCAAAATCATATGATTGATCACCTATGTTTGGCCTTTTATTTGGGGGTGGAAGGAAATGGATTCTCTGATCTTGGTGTCCAACAGTGACGAGAGACTTGACCAAAATGTGCTGAGGAACCTATTGTACTGGTCGAAGATGATGGTTGGTGGTATCCCAAAGTGGACCCACACTCGTTCGAATAAGATCTTGGCAGTATCTTCCACTATGATATTCTTCTTGTGGGTTGTGAGGATGGCCATCTTTGAAAACCGATCAACGGCCACAAATACACAGTCATTTCCTTGCTTAGTGGATGGAAGGTCCAACATATAATCCATTGACATGGATTCACAAGGCTTCTTGGGAGTAGGAAGAGGGGTGTATAAGCCTTTCTTCTTGATGGTTGGCTTGGAAATGGCACATGGAGTGCAATATTTGATATACTTACTAATGTCCTATCGAAGTTTTGTCTAATAAAAATGTTTCTGAAGAACGAGCATACTTTTCTCAATGCCAAAATGTCCTTCCATACGACTATAGTGGGTTTCCCAAATAATCTTTGCACACTCAATTGTAGGAACACAAAGATGGCCTAGGTGGCATAAGAGTCTATCCTAAATGTGAAAATCGGTGACAGTCGTGCATGTACCCAATAGTCGATAGGTGGTGGTGAAGTTTGGATCTTGCTGATAAATTTGGGGCCACTCAGATGATTCTTGTTGATAGGAATGGAGCACAGTGGTGAGTGCAACCACAGGAGGTCTACTGAGGTAGTCAATGGTACAATTTGAGATACATGTATTATACTTGATGTTGATATGGAACTGTTGCAGGTAGCTGGACCACTTCTGATGGAAATCGTTTTGCAATTTCCCATGTGTCTGTATGAACTGCAAAGGCTTGTGACCAATGTGGATGATCATCTCTTTTCCCAGAATGTAATGTTTCCATTGATGACAAGATTTTATAATGGAATACATTTCCTTGTCATAGGTGGGGTATTTTCAAACAGTATCTGAGATTTTCTCACTATGGTATGCCACTGGATGACCGTGATAAGTGAGAACTACGTCCACAACATAGTCAGATGCATCAATCTCAATCTCAAACGATTGCTATAGATTGGGAAATGAGAGTAATGGAGTTGAGCAGAAGCAATTCTTTAGATCATCGAATTCTTGTTGTTTTTCCTTCCCCCACACGAACCTGGCCCTTCCAGCACCCTTGATCACTTGGTTGAGTGCCCACGCAATATGGGAGAATCCCAATACAAATCGTCGGTAGAACTTGGATAGTCCCAAGAAGATCTGAATCTCGTTCAGTGTGGTTGGGGCTGGCCAGTCACAGATGAATTGGTATTAGTTGTATCGATATGTACCCCATGCTCATCAACAATGTATCCTAAGTATTGGACCATGTTCATGCCAAAAGAGCATTTTTCCAAGTTGGCATATAGCTTGAGCTGTCGTAGAGTGCTCAAAACATGCTAAATATGCCACATGTGTTCCTCCCATGTTCTGTTGAAGATGAGAATTTCATCCAAATAAAACACCACAAAGGAGTTAGTGAAGGGTCTCAATACATCATCCATCAACCTCATGAAAGTGGCTGGTGCATTTTTTAATCCAAAGGGAATGACTAGCCATTCAAAGAGACCTTCTTTAGATTTGAAGGTTGTCTTCCATACATCAGTTGGTTCGATTGGAACCTGGTGGTTGCAAAACTTTAGGTCAATCTTGTTGAAGAAATTTTCCCCCTTGAGTTGGTCAAGAAGGTCATCAATCCTGGGAATGGGGTATCAGTTCCTGACTATGATTTTGTTTAAGGATCTGTAATCAATGCATAGTCGCCATGTCCTATCCTTCTTCTGCACCATTAAAATCGAGCTTCCGCAAGGGGAGGATATGGGTCTGATGTGCCACTTTTAAAGAATCTCTTGGATTTGACTCCTGATTTCATCATTTTCCATCAATGAGAGACGATAGATTGGTCCATTAGATAGAAGTGCATTGGGGGTCAGATCAACTAGATGCTTGACTTGGCAGTGTGTCGGTACCCCTGTAGGTGAGGAGAAGATTTCTTTGTATTCTTCCATGATCCTATCCACTTGCATATGATACAAAGAGAGGCTATGTGTCGAGGCCACAAATGTGGCGATGACCTTCTGCTTACTATGAGTATGGATCACAAACAGGAAGAACTTCCCGGTCTATGAGATGCCCTTACTACATTGCATAGTAGATATTAAAGAAATAGCAGTAGGTGGCACTACCTCTGGTATCTTGTACGATTGTCTATCCAAAGTAATAATAACACTACAAGGTCTAGACTCATACACAACATGACGCTTCAACAAATATGGTTGTCCTAAAAGAAAATCACAAACTTCAAGGGGAGAAATATCACACAGTACCTCATCCTTGAAAGGCTTGATGTCATAGGGCATAAAACATTGTTGACTGGCACAAAGATCTCCTCCTTGGTGAATTCAGTCGATGGTGTAGGGTTTCGGGTGTAGTGTCATTGGCAGGTCTAGTCACTTGATGAACTTTGCTGAAATTAGGTTCTTCTAACTACCGCTATCTACAATGAAATGAAGTGGAGCCCCGTTTACCCACATATGCGAGTGAAAGAGGTGTTCCCCTTCCTCTGGTTCTTCTGGTTCTCTTGGCCATAATTTGGTGGTAGTGAAAGTGGCACTAGGTTCAAAATCGATAATGCGCTTCCCTCCTTTAGGATTTGATTCAGAATCAGAATCAACCTCTGACTCAGAAGCCTTCAGTTCAGCCATAAGGGATTACTTGGAGTGGCATTCTTCGGTGTTGTGCCAAGGGATTTTATAGTACTCACACCATTTCCCTGTGTCCTTATTCATCTTCCCATTGCCCTTCTTGTGTTGCGGCTTGGACTGGTTGTCCCAAGAGACTCCATATCGACTTGGTCCCTTTCTATGTGGGTTGGGGTTGCCTTTTCCCTAATTCGATTGTGAGGGGTTTGCAGATCCAAATTCTCACTTTTTCTTATTAAACTTCTACTCGATCTTGACAATGTATCTATAAGCCATGCCCAATGAGGAAATGTCTAGAAAATCCATTTATGTTTGAATGTATCTATGAAAATAGCAATGGTATTTGAGCACCAGATGATGCTTAGAGTCTTTGATACCCAATTTGGTGCGTAGGGTATGGAAAATATTGGAGAAATCTGGTACTGTTTGGTCCCTTTCTTGACGTAGGGTGGTCTATTTGGTGTACTGGTCCTCGTAGCTTCTAACAGGGTAGTATTGTTCTTTAACAACTTCCTCGAAGGAATCCCATGTAGGGGCCACCACAAACATTGTATATTACTCTATGACCCTTTGCTCATAGTAAGTATCCCACCAGTCTTTAACATGGGGAACGACCTTGAGGAGTGCAAAAGTGATCTTTTCCCTATCGGAAAAATTGTGGATTGAAAAATAACCTTCGAGCAGATTCAACCATTTATCTACAAAATCTGCATCTATTAGTCCTTCAAATACTTTAATATCAAATTTTCATGTACCTTGAAGGGGGTCGCATGGTTGCTTGATGAAAATTCTTCTCCTGTGGCAACCGTTGAAGGATCTGTGTGAAGTTTTCCATCATTGCATTCATTTGTCGCGCGAGGGCTTCCTTGAGAAACATTTTAATAGGATATCATGCTCCATCATATTTCTTTTTTCCCCCATGGGTTGTTTTCGGGCTCGATGCGACCAATATTGGAATGGCTTGATGGGTTCGAGTCCCAAATTCTTGTACCCATATCTTGTCAGGGACATGAACAAAGAAAAATAAAGGAAGAGCAGACTACTTTGATACCACTGATCTGGATTTAGGTGCAGAACAAGCTGATTCATAATAAACATAGATAATATGAATAATAACACAAATATCCAATGAACAATATCTTGGATTGAATAATGAAATGGGTTGAAACTATAAAACTACATAACTGAAACACTTGCTCGAATGGTGGTAGCTATCTCTGAGAAGAGATGTGGCTACTATGTGCATTTGTCTGAGTAGAATGTATTACAATGAGGCTCTAGAGGCCTTTTTGATATTACTTATGAATTCCAAAACCCTAGACATCCAAAAACCTAACGCTAGAAGGTGAAACACCAAACATCATGTGGGCCCCTATGGGTAAGTTGGTGTAAGTTGGTACCTCAACTTCCCAACGTCATAACTTTTGCATATGACCTATGTTTTAGGTGCGTGATAGCTAGTGGGAAAGGTATTTCAGAGAAATACATATTTTTCCATCAAACTCTAACTTCATCTACAATTTGACTGTGGCAAGCCAAAAAAAAATGTTTAGGGACCCAAAATGGCCCTAGAAGTACAACAAGATGTGGTGACATGAAAACATACAAAATAAGATAGTTGGATTAGGCGAGAGGCCATCATTATCCATCTTGAGGATGTGTGGGGCTTCAAACATCCCCAGAAGTGTATAACCCACAATTATAAAGAAGTACAGAAGAACTTGATGAACAAAAATGGACAAGAGGAGATAGTTGGAATAGGTGGGTGGCCACCAATATCCACCTGGATCAAAATACCACCAAAACCAACAAAGTTTTGAGTTGTATTCCAACTTAGGCTTCTTGAAGGTGCCATGTGGCACCACCTAGTTGGTCCATGTGGAAGACTATCGTTATAGCAAGATTTTTCCTCACCCCATGCAACTTACTTAGAAGGCCTTTCCATTTCCCTATGTAGACTTGAAGTCCCCTTTTGCACTTCCTAGAGCTAAAAAACCATATTTTTCCTCATATACACACCCTACCAGTTAGACAGCATGTGTATACGCAGGTTGCACCACTACAACCCACGTACATCGATTTTGGTGCTAAAAATTAAAAATTGTGTCGGGTTTCCATGTCACGTCATGAGATCCATGATCCTTGACCTTCCATATACTGGAAATGTTTTGACTTGACCCTTCAGTTCCATTTGAAGGCTATAAAATGGGCCATATCCAAACCATGGAAGAGGAGATAATTCAACTTTTGAGAGAAAAGATACTCTGGAGAAATTTTCACTTCACATTGAGTATGCATCCCTTTGTCCTTTAAAGTATGAATACATTGTTCATCTCCCAAGCTCTTCCTTCTTTTATGGAGAACCTCATTGTCTCTCTTATATGAGATTGCCTTTGGTGAAGGCTCGACTGGAAGGGAATTAATTTCTTGGTTCCGATACGTGCCAACACAAAGGTTTGTCACTTATACACTTGTGTTGATCATATTTTAATAGAAATTCTATTTTCTCATCCAATTGATGTCATGCAAATATTTGAATTATTATTCCATGGGAATATTTGTTATGAATGTTAATGTATTATGCTATTGTATGTGCTAACTTTATATATTATCACCATATGCTTGTGTATCTTGGTTGTTGAGGAAAAGTTGCAGGTATAAATATTTGAGTTGTGTTCTCAATGATGGTCTTCATCGAATGTATGAACGAGGTAGTCTCTTTATCTTGTCTTGTTAGCATTTACATTCATATATCATACCTGGGATTAGAGTTGATTTCTATAGTCATTCTGTATTTTGTGGTTTACCCCATGCCATAGAGTGATTTTCTTTGTAACACCTATCATTGCACACTATTTCCAATTGTACCCCTACCATGTGTCATCACCAGATTAGGCCACGTGTTGTATGACCTTGCCACGTCATTGATAACTGTACCTTCGACCTCTCTGCCACTTTGTCATATGACCTACCATGCCATCCCTACATATGACATGTGGTATTTTCCAACTAGGTGTTGATTCGTCTATTTCCAGGTGACACATGACACTCTATCATGCTACCATGTCACCATGCTGACATCATGCTAATGTCACATGTCCACGTGTCACTCTCCCGATCTTGCCATTTGTTGTACGGATGTTGATGTCATCCTTCCATGTCGATTGTATGAAAGGACACATGTCATCCTTTGATTCGTCCAAATCAACTATACAGATGACACGTGGTTGCCTGTCATAATTCCATGTCAGTATGCTAACGTCATGTGTATAGACTTCCATGTCATCATTTTTCCTGATTTCGCTGAAACTTTGAAAGGCCATAACTTTCTCATACGATGCCCATTCGAGACGATTCATGTGTTGTTGAAAATCCCTCGTCGAGCTCTATGCAATGAATTCATTTTCAAGAGCATTTGAGATAATCATTTTTTTAGTTTTTTGGATCCTCCTAGATCAGCCCTCTTCTTGGAAATCACATACACCTCTTTGGATTAAGGGGGCGAATGTTGGAAACCTAATCCATTAAGGGTTAACATACTTCTTATTATTCACTTGGAATATGAAAAGTCAAGTAAACTGTCATAGAGAGTCCAAAAGACCTATTGGAAGATGAATCCAAAGGTCATCGTCATGTATTTATATGTATATCATATTAATTAAATACATTCCGTGCTTATCTTCATTCCTAAGCATTCTAACAAATAAAAATATAATATATAATAATTCCACACTTATATGTTTTTTCTGTTTTAAAAAAAAATTTAATTAAATCTACCACTATATTGGGAAACTTAAATACCTTCATAATTTTCATAACTCTAAAAGTATGTATCTAATAATCATATACTTTAATCATTAAAAGTATCTATTTAATCCACTCTAAAACAAAATAGAAATGTTAAGTTTTTATACAATCCACTCTCCAACCAAAATGCTAATTTTTATGAAACATGAGATATTAAAAACACTTGAAAAACAAATAAATATTCATAACACTTGAACCATGAGTGTGGATAACTATAATTATACAAAATACTACATTTATCATTTATAATAAATGGTTATTGGAGAACTACAATAAATGGTTATTGGGAAACGAAACATTTATGGTTATTTATAACGAATTATGATTGGGCAACTAAAATAGCCATTATAATAAAAGAAAATGATAATTCCATTGCAGTGAATAACTATATTTATACAAAAACAATACATTTATCATTTAAATAAATGGTTATTGGGGAACTACAATAAATGGTTATTGGGAAACGGTTATGGTTATTAGTCCCCACCGAAGGTGTAGAGGGACTATAGCGATCGATAATTCATTAACTTCATATTCATATGTCCTTTCACTATAAATTTTTGCATCATCTGTATTGTTCAAACTCTAGAAGTAAGAAAATTATTTTTATATAATAAAAAAACCTTATATGCCATCGTCTCATTGGAGAATATATTGGAGGTCTTGTTGCCAACTTCATTGTTTCCAATGTTGTAAATGTTTCTATATCCAAAATTTTGAGCTTAGATGCTCTTTTTAAAATTTTGTTACATTTTTACTTAAATGTTTACATACCAAAAGTTATGAGCATCGACGTTGTTTTTTAATGTTTTTATTATTTATATTTTTATTGAAATGTTTACATACCGAAGGTTTAGAGCACTGACACTTTTTATGAGGTGCTTGAATAGGCCTGACATCTTAAATGTTTACATAGCACGAGGTCCTTAAACAAGCCTGACAACTTAAATGTTTGCATACCGCGAGGCCTTTAAACAACATGAAAAACTTAAATGTTCACTTAAATAGGCTTCTCACAATACATTTTTCCATGAATTTTTCCATACAATGTTGTAGTGAATTTGGGCAATATTGTTGTCCACCGCCAGTTGCATAGCCATTGTATGTTTCATACTTCTTCTATGCTTGAAATACAATTTGGTCATCGTTGAAGATACATACATTGTTTACTGGTTCGGTGGGTGCTTCTTGTTCGTTGGTTCGTCAATTGTTGCTTCTTGTTGTTTGTTTCAACTTTGCAAGGTTGAGGACCTGCACCTACGGTTGGACTGGTTGGTGCTTGTTTCTTGTTTTTGTTTACTTCAACTTTGAAGGGTTAGAGTCCTGCATCCACAGTTGGAGCTTTTTTTTTATACTTTGTAGGGTCCAAGTCCTGCACCCACAATTCGACCTGTGCTTCTGTCATTCATCATTGCAGAGTAAGTTTTGATGCCATAATTTCATTTCTATTCTTTCTTTATTGTTTACTGTTTGCAATTTGCAAGTAAGAATGTTTGATTATTTCTACTAGCATACTCATCATATGTTTTGGGTTCCTTTTGTTCTTGGGATGCAATTTGGTAATCATTGGAGATACATATGTTGTTTATTGTTTTAATGGTTGTTTCTTGTTCATTGGTTCATCGGTTGATGCTTGTTGTTGTTTGGTTCAATTTTGTGAGTTTGAGGTCCTGAGGCTGCAATTGGGCCTGTTCGTGCTTCCTCATTGGTTTGTTGCTTTCTGTTTTCTTTTGTTTTCTTCATCTTTGCAAGGTTGGGGACCTGCACCAGCAGTTGGAGCTATTTGTTTTTCACTTCGCAATGTTCAGGTCCTCCACCCGCAAGTTGACCTCCGATTATGTCATTTATCGTGTCTGGCGAAGTTGAGATCTGACGCCTGTCCCATGCCCGCCTATCCTGCTCTTAAATTTTGCTCCAATTTTTTTTCCTATCTCTAAACCATACTTACATGCCTTTGCAAAATTTTCTTGTAGAAGAAAAATATACTAAGATGGTGCTAGAAAGAGTGGTGTTCCATGGATTGCAAATTGAAATATCCAGTTTCTATGCTGCTTGGCATGCAACATTGCTAGCATAATGAATGTGTTCTCAAATGCATCACACCATTTACATTTGGACAAAACCATTATCATTCTAGGATACTTCAGTTTTGACATGATACAAAATAGTGGCATAACAAATAATTGGACAACTACATGTGCAATTACAATGTCCGTTGTCTTTTTGTTAAGATAAAACATGTGCAAAACACACTTATTAATCATATATGGTGAAATGTGCCCATATCACAATACAACCTCTTTATCATGTACTCAAAATGGTTTGACCACGATACAATTTGTCTTGTACTTGAAATATGAGATGTACATCAAAGATACTGCAAAATTATATTTCCATGTCTCAAAGCATATTTGGATACTTTGTTGCACAAAACCAAAATCATTTAGCAATGGCCATGCAATTTCTTAATATTTTCTGGCTTGTAATATATTTTAGGCAGGAAAAACTATATATAATTACAACCATGGATCAAGAAAAGAAAAGGTTCATGTTTCTAACTATATTTTATTCTATTCTTTGATTCTCATTTACTATATGTACATATTACTTTTTCTCCCCTGCATACTAGCTTCCATTCATGTTCATTGTATTTTGTATGTTCGCACATTGAAACAAACATAATAACTAGAGAGAGTCTTTACCGCAAATTTAGAAGGGGAGATACAAAGGGGCATGCTTGTACTATTATTTCATATTCCATTGTTTTGTATTTCATTTATTGTATGTATATGTGTTCACCTAATTTATTGCGTGTAGGTATTGTGTATCTTCCTACATAATAACTTATCTTCATGTCATTTGTATTCTCCGTGCCACTACATTGAAATAAATCGAATTCTGATTAGTTTTTTACATGTCTTCCTGCACACCAAATTACCTTCATGTCCATTGTATTTTTCTACATTGCTACATTTAAACAAACATAATAGTTGGATAAGACGATGGAATCTTTGCCGCAAATGTAAAAGAGGAGATACAAAGGTGCAGTCTTCTACTCTTATTTCATATTCCAGTGTTTAGTATTTCATTTATTGTTTGTATATTTGTTCTACTTGTTCTACTGCTTTACACCTAATTTACTGTATGTAGATACTACTTATCTTTCTACATAGTTACTTATCCTCATGTGAATTGTATTCTCTTTGCTGCTACATTGAAATAAATAGAACTATATTTCTTTTTTTTACATGTCTTTATGCATACTAACTTACCTTCATGTCGAATGTATGTTTGGTGTTGCTACATTAAAAGAAAAAAATTAGTTGGACATGAA
The DNA here is from genome assembly GCA_009831015.1 of Picea engelmannii. Classification (NCBI taxonomy): domain Eukaryota; kingdom Viridiplantae; phylum Streptophyta; class Pinopsida; order Pinales; family Pinaceae; genus Picea; species Picea engelmannii. The sequence continues at coordinate 747,640 of ML777840.1, forward strand.
GATGAATTCTTATATGTCATAATAGATGGGGTTGAAGTACAATCCTCGAAAAGGTATACCAACTATGCTAGTGAATCAAACAAACAGAACACGTGGGTGCATATGATATTGGAATAGAAAATGATGATTTGGAAACAATGGGCCTTTGTTGAGACTTCTCGCTTCCAAACATTTCCCTCCCCATTTCTAATTTTCCCACTTTTTATTATCCCCTTTTTTCCCCTTTTCTATACTTAACCGAATGCCCCTTCATTTTTCTCCTCTACTTTTGCTTTCTGGTTGCTTTGATTAGTCATTTTTATGAAATTGTCTAGGTGCATGGGTTGGCAAACTCACGGGTTCACATTTATACTCATGCTTCTATATCACGACTCTGACCAACAGTTTCCTCATTCCATACTTAACCACTTTTTCGATCATGGGTTCCTTTTCTGGAGGGTTCAAGATTGTGCCTCTAGTTTCAGAGGTTCTATGATATAAAAATTGGTCATTGTACCCCCCCATCATGCCCTATTCCTTGTTACACATTTTTACAGTCAAAAAATCTGAGGCATACAATTTGATCGTCGGGTCCTCATGTTTCCTGAGTATCTCTTGACACCCTATTTCGTATTCCATCTCCTTCGACCCTATATGTGACATTCAAAAAAATTATGAAAAACATACAATGCATATGCTTATTTAGTCATTTTGATGTTCATATACACATGCTTGCATAAAAAAAAATTGGGCTATTGACATGGACATGAGTAGTCAATCATCACAAACATCAACAGACCAACAAGGCCAAAGGTAAATATTTATACATTGTGTTCCTTCCTCATATGTTTACTAGACAAATATCCTCAGCTGCAAAACATACTTTGCAGTTCACAAGAAGTATCAATGAGCGCAAGTGAGATGATGAACATAGCACAAGTTCCGTAGACTAAGAGGTCTAGTTGCAAAACTCTGGCTCCATACTTCATCCAAGTTGTGCATCTACTTGTACATTTATCCCAAGAAAAAGAAAAAAAAATAATGCAGACTACCATTCAAATTACTTTTCCTATTCAGAAAATGTCACAAGATCTAAACTTATAACACCCAAAATACTATCAATAGAGGGCTTGAACAACCGCTGAACTGGAAAAGTGTTCGTCAGGGACATAATGGTCATCTATAACACCTACTTGGACAAGGAAAACAAAACTAGATCCATTATGCATGCTGACATGACAAACAACGAAGCCCTGATGATAGTCACAGTAACTATTCCCACACAACTTGTCCAGAAACATGCAGAAAAGATATTGTTAGGTAATGGGATATCCATTACAAATTTTAATATACTTCCCAAAACAATATATGACAGTGGTTATTGTGATCGGATTATATCGCTCAATGAAACAAGTATTGTGGAAAAAAGTCTCTTGATTTGTTCAGAATATCATTTTGTCCCAGACACAACAATCAACCAACTTGCACAGAGAAGCGACACTTACCCAATCAAAACCATTGGTGAAGTTGTCACACTTGCGAGAAAACTTGGATCGCAACACAGTATCCATATAAAAGATGGAGGGTCAGACAATGACAAGGCAATGGTACCATTCTCCATATCCACTTTTATCCTTTACTTTCACATGTCCATGTATCTCGGTTATATGACACAAATATTGCATTGTTCCATATTGCAGCTACAATTGTTCGACACCTATTCAAATTAGTTTTCCTCAATGGAAAAACAATGGAATAAAGGGAAATTTCCACTTATGCTCTTCAAAAATATAACAAAGAAAAGAGATGTTAAAGAAAGGATCTTTCACACAACCCAAGAAACATTTGTATCAGAATTGTGAACAAACATAGTACATGATCTCAAGAAACTAACTATCTCTACAACTATTGTGTGTATACATCTACAATTTCATCCTCACTTTGCTCATACAAATTTACTTCACCAATTTTCTGTAGTTTTTCTTTTTTTGTTGTGCAGTTGTATATTATATTGTTCAATATATTAATTGTTATGCTCACGTTTGCAAGTTGAGGGTGTTTTGGTTGCAGCGAATGCATACTCGACCCCCTTCAAACTTGTATGTTCCAAATGAAACTCTCCTTCTTCTGCCTCTGCTTTCATAAATGATGGTAATTGATTGTCTAAGATGCAGTAAAAAAATCCCTTACATATATAGACATTGCCTCAATGCTGCCATCTGAACCGTGGGAAACACAATTGTACATTGTACAATTAGACAACCTTTTTTACAAGATGTGTTTCCTAGGTTAGCAAAATTCTCATATAAATTATACCTAAAGAAAAAGGAAAATAGTGTCTACATGTTGTGCGACTTTTAGGCCCATAACAAATTTACCTTAAATGGGAACAATGCAATACTGCATACCAGCTGAAAAAAAATAAAAAAATCATATCAAGCTTTGGCAGGAAACGAAAAAATCTAATGTGTATATGTAATTTTTATTCAATACCCAAATGAATTTCTGTGGGACTCGAGCTCTTCATATTTTACATCTATGGCTATAAAATTTTCTTTCCAGAGATTTTGTCTCTTTTGTACACTTGAAAAAACAAGGAGAAACTAACTACAAATCAAATTGATGTTGTTGTTATTTTGATGTTATTTTTAATCTCCTAGTAAGAATTTTGGATATTTTTTGGGGTGTCCAAATGAAAAAAAAATGATGGCTAGTTGTATATTTGTTGGAGGAGTCTGCGCTTTTTTGGGTGCCCAAATTGGAAAAACGTTTTCCAACTATATAGAAATGGAAGGATTTCTGCATTTTTTGGGTACCCAAATAAAAAAAACAGATGATCTCCAACTATACTTTTATGGTAGTATATCTTCATTTTCTCGGTGCTCTAATTGAAAAAATAGGGCTCAACATGGGTTGAAGCATGAGCTTGAGATCTTCAAAACTTCCTATAGAGATTGGGGAGTTCGAGCATTGGAATTCATACATGCAAGTGCATTTATTGTTGATGTACAAGTGCATAAGATTATTCAGTCTAGAAATGGGAAGCATGAGGAAAAACCCCATACAAAGTATCCAACTGTGAATAACTCAAGCCCATCCTTTGAACCTTCAAAATGGCTTGCTCCTTTGGGTGGAACCATCAGGCATTTCTAATAATATTGGAAATTTGGAATTGTTAAAACTGGTAGTGATAGAGCATGGCACTAGCAGAAGAAAATGTCCATAGTGATCTTTCTTCATGGTAAAATAGTAATCGACAAGTTTCTTGTTCCTCATTTGGGGGTTTGGTTATAGCTAGGATACAATGCCGAAGCTCCACTAGTTTTGTGTTGTCTTGTGTTTGGAAAACTTTTGTTCATATCTCATGGCCCCAGTTATTTTCTCATGGGAACATATACCAGTTGTAAGAGAAAACCAATGCCACATGTTTTTTTTTATATCAAATTGTTTGATCCATAGGTCGATGTGTACTTCTCTATGGGCCCTTGTGGGATCTCACTTGACACCTTTTGTGTTCATGCATTGCCTTGTGCCTTGAGTTTCAATACATTTGGTGTTTACTTGGCTCTTGGTTGTATGCTTCGTTCTGGAAAATTAATGATACATTCATGATCTTGGTGGTTTTTCTATGATCTTAAAGAATATATAGGAGATTCTTTTCCTTTTAATATAAGCTCTCTGATGCAAATGTAGTATGTGTATTGTTTTAGCACTTTTCCTTGATCGATGAACTTAGCAAAATTCATCTCCAGGAATATTTTGAAATAAAATGATATATACTATGTGAAGTCCAATGGAACTATCATATTGTTAAGGTCCTAACCCGCACATAGGTAGATTAATGTATTCGGATGTAATAAAGGTCAATATTAAATAAGACCTTTCAATAAAATAGAATAAGGCGGATGTAAGAAGACCTAATAGAAGCTTCCGCTTCTAGAAGGATC
>ML777840.1:755616-766532 GCA_009831015.1 Picea engelmannii
TCGAGGGTATGAGAACCCTAGCTTGGATATTATTGTAACAGAGCGCTGCTCGATTGGAGGTTGCCCCCTCGAAGAGGCCTGTGAACATTGCTATCCGAATCAAGTGCTATTTCTGTTCAAGTGCTATTTCTGTTGCTATTTCGCATATCATTTCTGTGTATTGTGAAGATTATGCTGGATACTTTACTGTTATTCTGTTATTTCTAGCCTTTCGTTTCTGTTCTGCATATTTTATATATTTGGTATCTTGCACATATCAACCACATAAAATTAAAATTAAAATTCGTCATTGTTATACTTATGGTGAAGTTGATAGTACAATAATTTTACTTAAACATCCCAAAATTGATTTTCTTGTGGCTTTTCGATGCTTCTCTTATGCAAACACATCCTAGAAATTATAAGCATGGCTCACTTTATCTATTCCTTGATTCAAGATCTTATTCACCTGTTTAATGAAATTCATAGTTACTGTTAAGACCATCAATGGGGACTTCTTACACCATTTCCTTCTTTCGAAAATTTCATTCCTCTTTCCTTTTTCCCTCTACTTTCCATTTTTGGTTACTTAGTCGTGTTTTGGAAAATGTCTAGGTGCATGTGTTGGCTAATTCACGTGTTCAGATTTCCACTGATACTTTTATATCATGAGTCGGATCGACCGCTTCCCCTTTCCATATTCAACAAAATTTTTGGATCACGGGTTCCCGGGTAGGGGGGCTCAACATTTCATTTCCATTGTTCCTTCACCTACAAACAAAACCCAGACTTCCCCGATCTACAAATTGACAACCAAATTCCCCTTTGTTTTTCTCGTTTACTTTCCCTTTCTGGTTACTTAGTTATTTTTACAAATGTGTCATTTTTCTGAATGTCTCATGCTTTTATATACAACACCTGAAGTTCCGCAATATACAAATTGACTGTCGAAGTCTGTCATTGTCCCCTGTTCCATGTTACACATTTTGAAATCAAAATTTGGGATACATATAATTTGACCACCAGACCCTCACGTATCCTTAGTAGAACTTGTGGCCCTATTTTCAATTACGTTAATATGCCCTATTATGAGTATGTCTCATGCTTTTATATCATGAGTTCGACCAACTGCTTACACATTGCATACTTGGCCACTATTTCCATCGTTGGCTCCTGGCCAAGCTTTCTCAACATTGCACTTCCATTGTTCCGCGACCTACAAAAAACACTTGAAATTCTACGATATACAAATTGACCGCCGAAATCCGTCATTGTGCCCTATTCTGTGTTACACATTTTGCAGACAAAAGTTCGGAGATATAAAATTTGACTATAGGCCCCTCATGTCTCCTGAGTATAACTTGTGACCCTATTTTGAAGCTCGATCGACTGCTTTCCATAATTAGTCATTTCTTGGAATCTCTTTCATGAGTTCGCGGGTCAACGAAATGTGCAATGCTTAATCTCTCTTCACCATCCCTGCAACCTTCGCACTTATTTCTAGATATGCAATTATTAAGCTTTAATGCTAATAGATCATCATGTAAGAACCATTAAGAATGTCATTAATGTCCGAAAGGCTGGACCAGATTTGTCATTAATATGTATTAAACCAATATTTGTGGAGGGTTGTGTTATCCTTTCCAAGTGTTCATTTCAAGCATCATGCAATCTCTTTCACACGTCGTCTAGTTGGCACCTTCACGAAATCTCTAATCCTTAATCTCTCTTCGTCGTCACCTCCACCTTCGCACTTTTTTCTAAATATGAAATTAGTAAGATTTAATGGTAACAACTCATTACGAATGAACTGTGGAGATTTTCATTGATCAGCTAAAGGCTCAAGGATATCTCCCATTGATACGCATTAAACCAAGATTTGCAGAGGGTTATATTATTCCTTATGAATGTTCATTTCAAACATAATATGGAGAAAATGGACATTCTCCTTAACTTATGGCAGCAATTCGAAAACTCTTATGTCCAAATATAGTAAACACCTTCGGGCATGATGACCAGAAGTTCTAGTGCTCCAATGCATATTCTTACTACTCATCTCCCTTCGCCTAGGAGAAAAAAAGGAGATGGTCCCTTGGTGCACTGATCCATATTAATTTCGACACGAAATGAGATCGGAGATATAATAAATAAATGCACAGAGATATCACAGATATTCAATAATATAACATAAATGTATCAGAGATGCAACCATAAACATATATATAAAGTAATACGTGATTTCTATTAATGAAAGAAATGTACAGAGACTGTAAAAATACAGAGTGAAATACTCGCTAGAATGGTGGAAGCTTATCTCTGAGAAGAGATGTGACGGCTACTTGCATTCGCAAGAAGATGTTTACAATGAGGTTCTGAAGGACTTTTTACAATAAACAGGAATACCAAAAACCCTAGACATCCAAAAACCTAACCCTAGGAGATGAAGCATCAAAAGTCATGTGGGCCTCATTTGGGTAAGTTAGTACATCAACTTCCCGAGGTCGTAACTTTTGCATACGATCTTCGTTTTAGGCGTATGATAGCTCGTTGGAAAGATATCATCAAGGAGATTCATTTTGGGGGCTCAATAATGCCTTCAAATATCATTGAGAACATATATCTCAAAAAACCTTCATTTAGGCCCTCAAAATGGCCCCGGAAGTTTAAACCTGCTAAAAATAGTAAGTTGCCAAAATTGCAAGAATTTTTTTTTGAGCCAGTCGAAAACGGTGGGTGGCCACTGATATCCACCTAGATCATGCAATGAGAGATATATTTCAATCTAAATAATTCTAAGGAAACCCTGCATGCTCAGACAACCTATCCACCCGCGTTGATGGCTGGTGTAGAGGTTGATGTGGTCGATTTCGGGTCGAAATAAGATGATCTGATGGAAGATGATATGACAATGTGTGATGGAAATGCAGAAAATGTTACCACTCCTATGCCAAAATTTAAATCAACCATAAAGGGGGGAACTTCCTGGCTCAACGACGATGAACCTAACAAGACCAAAGGAAGGGGTTTCAGAAAATAAACCAACGCTGAACACAATAGCCACTTTGCAGCTCGAGAGTAGAAATTCCAAAGGTCCAAATTAGTCCATTTTGGGAGGAATTATTTCACTGTAAGGAAATGGTCTCTTCATGCTCCTAGAGATATATTTCAAGCCAAATAATTATTCAATGGTGGGACCACTCTCCTTTTCTCTTGATATACAATTAACATCTTAGGGGATGAGGACCAGAACTCCCACTGGTGCAAGGAATATTCCTACTACTCATTTCCTTCCACCCATAATGGACTAATTTGGACCTCTGAAATTGCTCGTGCAACCTGTGTCCCTGAAGTATTTTCTTGTTAGGAGGGGGTCTCTTGGTCCCTTCCCACCCAGAACAAATTAATTTGACCTCTCGAATTTCTTGTGCAGGTTGTGTCCCTGAAGTCTTCGACTGTGAGGAGATGGTCTCTTGGTATGTTCTAACTTTCCGTTTCGGGCTCTTCCTCTTTCCTACAATGTTTTTTGTTTTCTTCCTCATGGGAAGCTTGTGAGAACTATCAATTTTACCACCAGGATGTGTTCTTATGTCCTCCTGCGTTTGAAAAATTATGGGTTGTTTTCTTGTTGGGGTGGGTCGTTGGAGCGATGCTGCAGGATGTTGTGCTCTTCACAGTGGTGGCCGCAGATTGGAAACTCTTCTCATCAGGGCCTTTTCCTTGTTATTTGTACAATTCAGTGGTTCCTTGCAATGTCTCCAGGTTTCCATCGTCAGGAGCAGGAATGTTTTTCACATTCTTCAAGCAAGGAATTATTCAATTGTGGAACCACTCTCTTTCTTCTTTGTGACCTTAGATCTTCCACAAGAGATTGAGATTGCGACAATGAACATTGAACTTTTGAGGAGAATACTACAAGGACTTTCTAAAAAAAATCATGGTAATGAGTTTTGTATGCATGTTGAAGAGCATCTCAATGGCTCCTACATGTTGTCCCACTAGAGGAACAACACATAATTGTTTGCATATTTTTTTTTGGTAGATCTTGTACCTGTATTTATGACAAATATGTTGAATGTTTTGGTGCAAAGAACTCAGTCCAATTTCTATGGATAGATATACACTACCCAATATTTTTTTTTTATGAATTTACTATTAAAAAATTGTCTTTGGAATATAGGTTGTTGCTTCTTTGTTGGATTTAACACCTCTTGTCATTAGCATGGTTCGATGGTCTCGTAGTTCTTGAATATTGTATTGGCTCAAGTAATTTGATCTAATATTGAGCATTTAACAATTATATGACAATGCATTTTGTTGATCCCATCCGACTTCTATGGAAACAAAAATGAATTTCAGACAATTTCAAACCAACATTCAATTCTATTTGTAATGTAGATAGAACATACCAACACTAATTCACGATGCGACAGTCGGGGCCTTGCCCTAGAAATTTCCTTTTCATATCAACCTTGTTGAGAAAACGATTTCTTATTTCCCTTTCTCTTCCTTGATTCCTTTACTCCAAAAGGAAACATTTTATTAGTTGTCCATCCCCTAGCCTCTATTTGAGCACTTTTTACTTTATTAATGAAATTACCAAATTTGTTCTTCATGGATAAAAAAAAAAAAAAAACTGATCTATGGTGGCTGTAGTAAAATGGGACTATGAAATCAACTACAATATTAAAATTCAAGATCATCATTGTTTTTTCTAGACATACAATTATTGATATTTAATGCTAACAACCCATCATGCAAGAAGTTTAATACTTAAGTTAATATGTCAAAGTCATGGAAGAATGTATCAATAACAAAATTACTCCCACAAGTTGCAATAAAAACAAATCTTCAAGAAAGCATTTGCTCACACCCTTTTTAATGGTACAAGCACAATAAAAAATGAGTAAGTGGATAAAATATTGGAGTAGAAAATGATGGTTTTGCAACAATGGGGCTTGTTTGAGACCAATTCCTGCTTATGAAAATTGCCCTCCACTTTTCTATTTTCCCACTCTTTTATCGCCTTCTTTTCCATATTCTATACTTAACCAAATTCCCTTTCTTTTTCCCCTGTAGTTTCTCTTTCTGTTTACTTAGTTGTTTTTTCTAAAAATATCTTCCTACGCGGGTTGGCGGATTCAGAGGTTCACACTTTTATTCATGCTTTTATATCGCGATTCCGACCGAGCACTTTCCCTTTCTATACCTAGCCAATTTTTCGATCGTGGGTTCCTGCCCATGCAGTCTCTAAATTGCACTTCCATTGTTCCGTGACCTTCAAACAACACTCTGGCTTCTGCGATATACAAATTCACTTCTGGACTCCCACATCATCCCCTCTTCCGTTTTACACATTTTTCACTCAAAAGTTCTGATACATACAATTTGACCGTTGGGGATTCACGTCTCCTCGGGAACCCTTGTCACCCTATTTTGAAGCCCATCCGACCACTTTCCAAACTTATCTATTTCTTGGAATCTCTTTCACTGATCATCGGGCTGGAGGGTTCAGGAAGTTTCCAATTCCTAGTTTTTTCCTGTTCCTGCCACCTTTAGAGTTCTTTCCACATATATGAAAGTAGTATACAACTTCTCCAGAAACATACAGAAAATATCTTGCCAGGAAATGGGATATTTATTACAGATTTGAATATATTAACCCTTCTTTTCCCTCTTCTATACCTAACCAAATTCTCATTTCTTTTTCCCCTCTAATTTCTCTTTCTGGTTACGTAGTCGTTTTTCCAAAAATTTCTAACTGCACGGGTTGGCAGACTCACGGGTTAATATTTTCACTTGTGATTTTATATCACGACCTCGATCGATCACTTCCCATTCCATACCTAGCCACTTTTTCGATTGTGGATTCCCAGGCAAGCGAGCTCTAGATTTCACTTCCATTGTTCCATGTCCTACAAACAGAACCCAGACTTCTGTGATATACAAATTTACTACCAGACTCCCACATCATACCCTCTTCCGTGATACACAGTTTGCACTCAAAAGTTTCAAGACCTGCAAATTGACCTTCGGGTCCTCACATCTCCTGGGGAACTATTTTCACCCCATTTTGAAGCTCATGCATCCTCTTTCCATACTTGGCCATTTCTTGGAATCTCTTTCGCGGATCATTGGGTTGGCGGGTTCATGAAATATCCAATTCCCAATCGTTGTTTCCTGTGCCCACCGCCTTCACACTTATTTCCAAGTATGCAATAACCGAGGTTTAATTCTAACATATCATCATGCCTCCAGGAGATGGGCATACTAACTGTCTCTGCACAACTTGTCCAGAAACATGCAAAAAATATCCTGCTAGGTAATGGGATTTCTATTACAAATACCAATATATTAGCGAAAACAAGTCCCACGGACCATTTCCCTATTCCATACTTACCAAATTTTTCTCTTGTGGGTTCTCAGATAGGCATAATACACTTCCTTTGTTCCTTGACCTACAAAAAACACCCCAACTTCCGCGATATACAAATTGACTTCCAAACTCCCACATCATCCCCTCTTCTGTGTTACACATTTCTCACTCAAAAGTTCTAATACATACAATTTGACTGTCGGGGCCTCACGTCTCCTCGGGAACCCTTGTTACCTTATTTTGAAACCCTTTCGACCGCTTTCCATATGACCATTTCTTGGAATCTCTTTCGCGGATCGTCGGGTTGGCAGGTTCAGGCCATTTCCAATTCCTAGTTGTTGTTTCCTATGCCCGCCACCTCCACACTTCTTTCCAGGTATATGAAATAAGTATACAACTTCTCCAAAAACATGCAGAAAAGATATTTCCGGGAAATGGGATATCTATTACATATTTGAATATATTAGCGCTTCTTTCCCTCTTCTATACTTAACCAAATTTTTGTTTCTCTTTCCCCTCTACTTTTTCTTTCTCGTTACTTAGTCATTTTTCCGAAAATGTCTAACTGCATAGGTTGGCAGACTCATGCATTCACATTTTCACTCATGCTTCTATATCATGACTTCGATCGATCGCTTCCCCATTCCATACCTAGCCATTTTTCCGATTGTAGATTCCCGGGCAAGCGGGCTCTAGATTACACTTCCATTGCTCTGTGATCTGCAAACAACACCCTGACTTATGAAATATACAAATTTACTATAGGAATCCCACATCATACCCTCTTCCTTGTTACACAGTTTTCACTCAAAATTTCTGAGGCCTACAATTTGACCGTCGGGTCTTCACATCTCTTGTGGAACTATTTTCACCCCATTTTGAATCACGTTTGTCTTCTTTCCATACTTGGCCATTTCTTTTAATATATTTCACAGACTGTCGGGTTGGTAGGTTCACGAAATATCCAATTCCTAATCGTTGTTTCCCATTCCCTCCACCTTCACACTTCTTTCCAAGTATGCAATAACTGAGGTTTAATGATAACAACTCACGATGCCTCAAGGAGACAATCATAATAACTGTCCCTACACAACTTGTCCAGAAAAATGCAGAAAATATCATGCCAGGTAATGGGATACCTATTACAAATATCAATATATTAGAGAAAACGAATTCCACTGACCGTTTCCCTATTCCATACTTACCAACTTTTTCTCTTGTGGGTTCTCCGACAGGCAGGTTCAATATTTCCCTTGCATTGTTTCATGACCTGCAAATAACACCCAAAATTTCATGATATACATGTAGAAAATATCTTGCCAGGTAATGGGATATCTACTACAAATTTCAATATATTAGCGAAAACGAGTCTGATCGACCATTTCCCTATTCCATACTTAGCCACTTTTTCGATTGTGGGTTCGTGGACAGGTGAGCTAAATATTTCCCTTCCATTGTTCCGCGACCTGCAAACATCACCTGAAATTCTGCAAATATTCAAATCGATCGCTGGACTTCTCCATCATGCCCTCTTATCCCTTCTGAGTGTTAACTTCAAACATCATGGAATGTCGTTCACGCGTCGTCAGGTTAGCCCATTCACGAAACCTTCAATCCTTAATTCTGAAAACGAGCCTGACCAACCATTTCCCTATTCCATGCTTAGCCACTTTCCCAGAATTCTGCAAATATACAAACCAACCGCTGAACTGACCCATCATGCCCTCTTCTGTTTTATGTGTTTTGTAGTAAAAATGTCTGAGACATACAATTTGACCATCAGACACTCACCTCTCTTGAGTATCCCATGCAACCTTATTTTGAAGCCCATCCGACCAATTTTCATACTTGGCCATTCCTTACTTTCTCTTCCCCATCTCCGTCACCTTCGCACTTGTTTATAATAAAAATTTGTTTATGCACACACATATATAAGGTCTTATTTCTAAATATGTAATTAGTAAGCTTTAATGCTAACAACTCATCATGCAGGAACCGTATAGATTGTCATTGATGAGCGAAAGGCTAGAGGAGATCTCCCATTAATATGCATTAAACCAAGATTTGTAGAGGGTTATATTATTCCTTTCAAGTGTTAATTTCAAACATAATGGAATGTCATTCGCGTGTTGTCGGGTTGGCGCATTCATGAAACCTCTAATCCTTAATTTCTCTTCGTCGTACATGCCACATTCGCACTTCTAAGTATGCAATAAGTAAGATTTAGTGATAACAACTCATCATGCAACACCCATAGATATTGTCATTAATGAGAGAAAGGCTCGAGGAGATTTTCTATTCACACACATTGAACCAACATTTGTGTAGGGTTATATTCTCCCCTCCAGTTGTTCATTTCAAGCATCTTCTGGAGAAAACGAACGTTCTCATAAACTTATGGCACCAACTCAACAACAGTTTTGTGGAGATACAGTGGACATCTTTGTGCGCGAGGACTAGAACTTTCAATGGTCTAGGGAATATTCTTACTACTTGTCCCATTCCACCCAGAACGAAATAATTTGGACCTCTGGAATTTCTCGTGCAGGTTGTGTCCTTGACGTTTTTTACTGTAAGGAGCTGGCCTCTTGGTGCACCGATAAATATATTTCAGGCTAAAGAATTATTATACTACGGGACCACTTTCCTGTTTCTTTGTCACCTCAGGTCTTTTGCCAGATGTTAAGATTGTCAGAGCCAAGATTAGTGTTCAAAGGAGAATACTCCAAGAAGTTCCTATGAAAGAACAATAACGGGTTGGACCTCTTTCATGAGTTCTTGGAAGAATTGATGGAAGTTCCTGAAGATATCACAAGCTTGTAGGTTAGTTCATTTGGAAATCCATTCCAAGAAATTGCCTCGTTGTTTACAAGAATAACGGGACAGGAATGTATTTCACAGTCAAGGAACAAGCCATTTTTGATTGGGGGAAGTTAATTTCCCATGAAATCTATTCCCAATTGTCAAGATTAAAAAAGGATAAGAAATTGTATATGTCATTCTACTTGGTTTTCGCGATAGGTCATTGCTTTCTATTTCCAAAACTATCTCTGTCCAAGAAGGCCTCCCACTGTTTTTATGAGGTTTTTAATGACTTTGTCTCTATTTTTGAAATTTTATTATTATAAAAGGATGCTCCCCACATATCTGACCAAACAACCAATTTTTTGGACAAGACGGGAGCACTGGAACAAATGGAGAATTGCAACGTGATAAGGATTTTTGGCTCCAAGGAAAAACTTGCTTTCCTTGCATGTCACATTATGGACATAATGTTTGTTATAGAAATAGAAAGGAAATAGAACTACTGGTTTCATCTATTCCATGAGAAGAGAAAAAAACAGTTCATTCCTCTGCCTTGGAAAGTCGGGGACTTCGTGTCAAGGAGCGTGAACAAAATTGACGAATTCACTACCCATTTCAACAACTTGAACCTAAGATATGTTGAAAGGATAAGAGCATTCGACCCTAATTGAATTTTTTTAGAAAATTTACTTGCAGTTGGCCTTGGAATTTTTTTTTTTCCAAAGACACCTGACCGAAAATAGAGACACTAAAGAAAACACTCATGTTTCTGATGTCGACGACCTAAACACATTGCAAAGTACCACTAAATTGTACAAGCAACAAGGAAAAGGCCATGGTGAGAAGAGTGTTCAATCGTCGGATATGACTCCCAAAAATATGATATATCGGAGCATATCTCCAATGACCCACCCAGTAAGAAAGAAACCCATAATTCTTCCAATGGAGGAGGAGATAACAACCCTCCTTGCCCTAAAATTGATAGTTCTCACAAGCTTCTCATGGAGAAGAAGAGAAAAAACATTTGTAGAGTAGGAAGAGGAGCCCAAAATTGAGAGTGAGAACATGGAACTTAAGACCGATCTGGATAACCTATTCCACAACCTTGATCAGCCTGGAGACATGATCCAACATATTCTCCCAATGGACATAGCTAATACTGAAATTTTCAATGAAGATGAATCCTTCGTATTCTAGAGAATTTTTTTTTATAGAAAGTGTAAAAATTTAATTATTGAAAAGAAATATGTAAAAAATAAGAAAGCGAAATCTTGTTCAGAGATTAACCTTGCGAACAAGTGGTCTATAATGTCCCCACTTTGGGACATCGTCACAGTGTAGAGATTTATGATGACCAGAGTAGCCAGATGGATGTTATAGAAAGTACAGGGGTATTTGAGAGGCATTGTGGAGTCCATATTGTATCGATGATCATATTCCATCATTATGAGCCATTCCGCACAGGTTGGCTTTGGTTTCGTTGCATTCCGACAATTTCCATGATTTTGACTATTTTAAGCTATAAGTCAATGGAATTCACTGAAGTGGTCATTTTGGGCACATTACTTGGAGGAACCTCTCAGTGTAATAGCTCATTGGAATCATAAGGAGAAACCATACAATATGGGATGGCTAGAAGTGACTTTCAGTGGCCAGGGAAGCCACAAGGAGAGATAAGGAGCTTTTCAAAGGTAAAAAGGTTAATTAATTAATTAAAGTGATTTAATTAATTAATTAAATATTAATAAAATGAAAGTCA
>ML777840.1:770420-786909 GCA_009831015.1 Picea engelmannii
TTTATTTTTACGCAAGCTTGAAGAGGATCACATATGCTTGTTGATATAAGCTCATCCTTCGGACGAGTCCCTCGGAGTATTTTTAACGAACCCTAAGAAGGAGTGGTTCGGTCCCATGATGGGTCTGTCAATGTTTATTTAACGAGTCCAGAGATAGTAAACTCAGGTTTTTCATGTTTCAAGAGTCTGAAAAACACGTAAAGAAAACTCATATCCCATATGGGCCTTTCAATGTTTGTTTTATGAGTCCAAAGAAAGAAAACTCAAAGTTTTTTCAAGATTATAGAGTTGAGAAAAACACTCAAAAGAGAACTCTCTCAGTGCCTTTTTCGTACAATAGTCCAACGAGACCGAAAAAGGGTTAAACTATCGCTCGAAGGACGCGTAACTTCAAATACTTTAACGAGTGTGAAAAGAGCAAGATCACTCGGCAATCTTTTCATATTTAGGGAGTCGTGAAAAGAGATTAAAGTCAACTCCAGGGGGGTTCCTTTTTCGTGTAACCTCAACGAGCCCGGAAAAGAGATAAAACAATGCTCGATCACGTTCTAAGTTTTTCACAAGTGCTAGAATGGATAAAAGGAACTTGAGGTTTTTAGATCAAAACCATAGAAAACCAAATAAACACACCATACTTCAAAAAATTTTGGGTCCATAATCGTCTCGTTAGGTGCCTGCAAGTCATTTTACTCACTTTTGCATTAGTAATTAGGGCAAAAATAGTAAATAAATATGAAAAAAGCACTTTACTATGGTAAAAAGTAAATAAAAACAAATTTACATTTCATTTTTACCATATGTTTCACCCATTTACCAATTTAGTGCAAAAAACCTCCATTTTCCTCCGATCTTCAACATCGATTTCCGGGAGTGTCAGGGCATCATTTCGCAAATCGTCCAGATCAAAGTGGTAAGTACCCCATCCTCTTGCTTTGCATGGTTCAATTTTATGATTTAAATGGTTAAATATTAAGTTTTTGCTTGGGTTTTGAAACCCTATGCGCGCGAGAGGATTCTCGCAGGCCACCCATACGGGGCCTACGAGAAGTCCTAATTCTCGCAGGCAAGCTTAACGTAGGGTGCGGGAGATCCGCACTGTGTATTATACTCATCCTGCGAATGACGCAGAATCAAATTTTTGCATAATGTTTTGACCAATAAAAAACAATTTTCTCACATTTTGAGATTACTAATTATCTTTATATGTTTTCCATGTAGGTTAAAGATCACACAATGGTGCTCGAATGGAGGGAACGAGAGCACGAAGAAGACAATGTCGCTGCCGAAAATCATCCTCAAACCATCGCTTCTTTACGATATTGCGGTCTCCTAAATTACTTCCGCATTCCGGGCATGAGAGCCCAGGTTCGACTGTTGGAACACTTAGTCCGGATGTGGGATCTGGATCAGCAGGTTTTTAATGTTGGTATCCACACTTTGACGATTGATATCAAGGATATCTACTTCCTTACTGGACTGTCAAGACGGGGTTCATACATCAGTTTGACTGGTACTCGAAAAGGGGGTTTGAAAATGAGCGAGTATTGCAGACAGTATTGTGTACCTGAGGCAGAACGCCGAGATGGGAAGGTGGCCATTTGGGGAGTGACAGATATCACTCTCCGTACCATACTCTTCACCATAGCTCGGATGGCGGGAAGTGCTGCCCCGCACATGGCTCTACAGAGCTATTTTCAGTATGCTCTGGAGTGTGTCGAGCCCCGGGTCTTCAACTGGGCTGATGCAGTATTGCGTAACCTCAAGAAACAACTAACCAAATGCAGGCGTGGAAATCTAAAACAATTTGGTTATGGATCACTGCTGGTGTCCTTCTTCTGCGAGAGGGTTCCAGTATATAGGCTTCATGCAGATTGGCTCTTTCCAGGTCCCAGAGACCCAAGGATGTTACGATGGTGCCAGCTCATGACTAGGCATGTGACAGGACCGATCGTCAGGTATGACGATCGCTTTTTCGACTGGCTCCAAGGCCAGGTTGTGATGATAGAGGATTATGCGTATGCTGGCTTGGATTTTCGAGGTGATCCTGATCTTTCCCTCCCTAAAGATACACAGTGGGTAAATATTGGTAAGAAGTACACCAACTTTTAACTTTTTAGATGTTTTTGTATTTTCATCATATTAAATGTTTTTAATTTTTATAAAATCATCCAAAGACTAACATCAAAAATTTTCTGATAACACAGACGTGGGAGCATACAGACCAGCCGGTAGCTCTCCAGTTCAGCGTCGAGGAGAAGCAGCAGCTCCAGTCCCCCAGTATGCGGAGGACTACCTTACAGTGGAGAAAAACCTATAGGGCTTGATGGCTGATGTTCCAGAGATGCCTCTGGAGGAGATCCCTCGACGTGATCAGCGTCACACAGTGGGAGTGTCTGCCTCTATGGGCCGTTTACTCCACAGAGTAGCCAGGACTTTAGCATGTTACCGTGAACATCATTAGTGATGTCACTTTTGTAGAAGCCATGGGCTTCCATTTTTGATATTTTGGTCTTCGGACACATTTTGTAAAAAACAAACTTTGATCGTTATATATATACATGGTTTTTACCGGCTTACTTTACACTTGTGTACATTTTCAATATGTTTGATTTATAAATTGTTCAAATGCCCGTCCAATACATAATTAGCTAAAGCATCTGTCAATGTATTAAGACTTCTCGGAATGTGTTGATATTATATATGATCAAAATGTCTTTCCAAGAGGCGAATCCGCAAATATACTCTTAATAATGTAGGACTTCGAATAGAATAAACATTACTTAGCTGTAGCACCACTAGCTGCGAGTCAAGTCGCACAACCAAACGACGAATTCCAAGAGAGATAGCATCAACTAATAACTCAATCACGGCACTATATTCTGCGATATTGTTGGTTGCTCGGCCAAGACATATACCTCGTAGAGATATGAGTTCATTTGTCGGGGCATAGATTGCCCATGCAGCGGAAGCTAGGTTCCGGGTACTACGGCTAGCTCCATCAGCGAAGCCAATATAAGGTAGAGAATACTCCGACATCTGTCAATCAAACATAACGTCACGTAAGGGCAAAAACCAAATAACGTCAAGGCAAACTTAAAGTAACACACTCACGCAGTATGATACATAAAATACAAGTACTCATGCCCAAATGACTCATGCGTAGTACCTCTTCAAGTACAACCCATTCCTGGGTTCACTCAAAGGCACACCATCATAATCCACTAACTCATACGCTCCTTTATATAAAACTCTGCTAACAATATAAGGCCCACGCCACATTGGCTCGAATTTCCCAGCTCCTAGGACATATTTATCCTGTTCATATAGAAGAACAAGATCTCCTTCAAAGAAGACACGAGGTTTGACATGCTTGTCATATTGTGCCTTAACACATTTTTTCTGGGCTTCTATTACAAGGGTAGCGTCACGGCGAGTCTCGTCTAATTTCATCAAAAACAACAGACGTTCTTCTTCGGTAGAAGTATTAGGCAAGAGTTCTACAGCTAGCTTCAAAGATGGTATTTCGCATTCTATGGGTATAATGGCTTCCATGCCATAAACTAAAAGAAAAGGCGTAAATCCCGTGGCGGATTTAACAGATGTCCGATATGCCCACAATCCTGAAAACAACATCGTGTGCCAGCTAGTCTTATGTATTCCTATCATCCGTCGAATCATCGTTATAAGAACTTTGTTGATAGCTTTGACCTGGCCATTAGCCTGTGGATAATAAGGTGTTGAGCTGTCATGAAAGAGGCCCAACTTCTCTGTGAGTTATGACATCATATAATTCCGAAAATGACTACCGTGATCAGTAACGATAGCTTGAGGGACACCGAAACGAGTGATGACATGGTTAAATAGAAAAAGTGCTGCAGTCTTCCCAGTGTTATCGAATGTCGGCATTGCCTCAGCCCATTTTGTGAAATAATCCATAGCTACAATGATGTAACCATGCCCCCCGACCGAGTGAGGGTGACATGTCGTAAAATCAATGCCCCATTTAGCAAAAGGACCTACTGAGACTATAGGATGAAGGGGAGCGGGAGGCGATCGAATCTTCTGTTGATAGGTCTGGCAGGCATGACACTTCTGAACAACAGTAATGCAATCATGGAACAGAGAAGGCCAGAAGTATCCTGCACGTAAGATTTTCTGGGCAGTAGCATACCTAGACATATGACCACCACATGCCCCCGAGTGGCAATCATTTAAAGCTTTCTCGGCTTCGTCAAAGGTCAAACAACGTCGAAAGACAGAGTCGATGCCTCGATGGTAAAGAGTGTCGCCAAGAATAATGTAATGGCGAGCCTGATAACGTATTCAACGTCATTCATTACTGGACAAAGCAGGCCGAAAAGTTTGAGTTTGGAGATATATAATGATATCTCTGTACCAAAGATCATCGGTACTTATAAGAAAAAGTGATTCGTCAGGTAACGAATCAACTGCTACAAAAAACCAATGATTTCTTCGATGTGGCGCGATCGAATTCCAAATCGAACTCCTGGAGAATAACTATCCATTTGGAGTACTTTCCCCCTAGCAATTGACGTGTCAATATATGTTGCATGGGGTTACAATGCGAAATCAAAGTAGTTTTCCTGGCAAGAATATAATGACGAAATCGTTGAACTGCTTGGACAGCAGCCAAGGCCAGCTTCTCGACATGTTGGTACTTAACTTCTGTCGATGATAGACTTCTACTCAAGTAATATATAACATGTTCATCGCGGTTATCATCCTCTTGAACAAGGACCATGCCGATGGTATACTCGGACGCAACTAGATAAAGAAAATAATCTCGACTATAATCTGGAGGAAAAAGAAGAGGAGCTTTTGTAAGGGATAACTTTAGAGCTTCGAAAGCATTGTTGGCAACTTTGTCCCAAATGAACTCTGAACCTTTCTTTAAAAGACGTGTGAAACCACGAGTAATCTCAGCGTAGTTTGGAATGAAACGGCGAAGAAAGTTTGCTTTCCCCTGCAAACTTTGTAACTGGCGTAATGAAGAAGGAGGAGGAAGATTGAGAATGGCCTCAACCTTAATCGGATCTACCCGAATCCCCTGTCGTGACACAATGAAACCCAGAAGACGGCCGGATTCTACGCAAAAGACGCATTTATGCAGGTTTAGACGGATGCGATAGAACCGACAACGAATGAAAATAGCTCGAAGATGAGTAGGGTGATCGATCCGGCGCAATGAATGAGTCGGAAAATCGTCCAAATAGGGTTGAACGATATGTTTAATATCGTGAAATGCATAAGACATCGCACGTTGAAACATGACACCTGCGTTCTTCAGACCGAACGGAAGTTTGCGGTAGGTGAAAGTACCCCAAGGACAAATAAAAGCGGTTTTATGTTGATCCTCGGGAGCGATATTAATCTGGTTGTAGCCGGAAAATCCATCCATAAGGGAAAAAATCTCACTACCGGCACAGTCATCAACGATCTGGTCGACAAAAGGGGTCGGAAAGTTGTCTTTCGGACAAGCTTTGTTAATGTCCCGATAATCGACACAAACACGTATACTTCCACCTTTCTTATCGATCGGTACTGGGTTAGAAACCCACTCCGTCAAAGCCACAGGGTAAATAAAGTCGGCTTTAAGAAGTTTTTCAACTTTAAGTTTAATAGCTGCCGCTTTGCGTGGATGGACAAGACGGAAGTGTTGCCGTACTAGTTTGACACCAGGGTATGTTTTGATCTCATGCACAATGATAGACAGGTCGATACCTGGCATCTCTTTGTAACTCCAGGCAAAAACATCACGAAATTCTTTGAATAACGCGGTATAAGTGATAATATCCTCTGGAGAACACGAAGCTCCAATGTGAACATTTTCTACTATTCCAGGCTTCACTGAAATATCAACGGGAATCGTAGGAGAAATATTACTTAGGTTCCCTTCTGCAAACACATCTCGTGTAGATCCAGGAACAGTCATTGTGACAACAACGGTCGACGGAGTCGAAATCCGTTGATAATTTTCCAGAGTGTGTTGTTCCAGAAACAAAATGGAACGATGATGCCCATCGTCCCAAGGCGTATCAGCCATGACAGACATGATCATCTCGTCAGTGGGAAAGACTACACGGAAAGGATCAGGAGACAACTCCTCCGGAGAGGATGTGGAAGAAGTTGTCGATTGAATCGCTTGATAAGCAGACTCAATCGGACTTAACGGCATAACGTCATCGTAACGAGTATGATCTCCTGGATCTGGGACTATCCAAGGGTCAAAAGACGCAGGAATTTCATAATTAATAGCAGAGATCATATTAATCGAAGCAACGGACGGGCATAGAATATCGAGTGGTGGTGGTATGGGAAAAGTACCCATTAACGAAGAGTCTTTCAAGAGACCGACGCCAACATTCTCGTAGCCTGGTGGGGTTTTAGCTATGAACGGTACATTCCTCGTGCGAGTATCGGAATTAAAGAAGGCCAGCTGATCAACGGTAACCACTCTCCCCTGGAGAGGAAATCGTAAGACCCGGAAAAGAGTGGAGACAACAGCGCGCATGGAATCGACCCAGCTACGTCCAAGAAGGAGATTATAATCTAAATGAGAATCGAAAACCTCCACTTCAATTTGGACGGTCTTACCTTCAAGAGTTACAGGTAACGAGGAAATAACATCGTAGGGTTTAAAACCAGACCCATTAAAGGCTTTTAAAGTATTCTGTGATTCTGTTAACGGAGGAGAGCCAATGGCTTTCCAACAAGCAAGAGACATTACACATGTAGAGGCCCCCTCATCAACCACTGTCCGACAAATGTTCTTGTCAGCGACAATAACTTGTATTTGAAAAGAAAGTTGGGGAGGCAACCTTGGAACATGTTCGTCCAAGTCAAAGACTATCAAGTTCGAATCCATAGGATCAATACCACCTATAGCTTTCAACAGGGCCATTCGTTGCACAGGACAAGACTGAAGGACCTCAAGGGCAGACATCGCCGAAGGCCAGATCTTCTACAATACTGTAGTTCTGAGCCGCATGAGCGTGAGGATTGAACGCCGACTTGCGAACAACACCTTTAGGGGGTCGTAGGACTGTATCAAGACTCGGTCTTTCGAGATGAAGAGGACCGTTGGTAGGGGGATTCGATGGAGAAGCTTGTACCAGATCAGGAGGTAAGTCATCAACCTTCTCCTTAGAAGGAGTATAGTCTTTAGCTCTAGTTGCAATTGCAACGTCATTTTTCTTAGAATCACCGGTGCACAACAAAACATATGATGTGGTCGAAGTAGAAGGTTGGTCATGGATGACCAAAGAGGCCTGTTGTTGAGACGGGAACGGCTGAGACAAGACTGTCGGGGTAGATGGTTTCGGTGTTCCCTGAAGGAACTTGGAAACTTCGACACGTCGAGGACAATCTTTAGTGTAGTGATCGTCACCGCAGATAAGACAAGGGTAGCGCGGTTTTCATTTATCCCACTCTTCAACAGGAGCATTCGTAGTCGGTTCGGTGGGATTATTATTTTTACCCCCCTTATTCTTGCCTCTCCCTTTCTTTGACTTATTCTTACCGGTCGGTGTAGATTGAACAGTGTTCACTTCTGAGGTTTTACCGGCAGGAGGAGCAGGAGACGGGGCATTCTGAACATTAGAAGAGGTGGGTTTAGGGGTTGTGGACGAAACGGAATGTGAATGGGTATGAGCAGTCCCAATCACACCATCAGCTGCATGCGAGGCAGCTGGAGCAGTAGAAGTGCTGGAAGTACCAGGACGAGGTAGTTCAGGCAATAAGGAATAGAATGTTCCCGTTTGCGAATAAACGAGATCAAGATACTGAGCTCTAGAGATAGCCTGCTCTTTTGTTACAACACCACCCATAGCAATGTCTTTACCAATCTCGTTCACGAAGGACTTCGTGAACCATTCAGCCAGTAACGGATCCGGGAGTTCAAGTTTGATGAGACGACGTCTACGTCTCCACTCATGTATGTGATTTGAGATGTGAGTACCATTCGTTTGTTTGCAAGATGTTAGGATTTCGGTCCCAGTATCGTAGCGGATCGGTAACTGGTAATGCGTGAGAAAGGCCATGGCCAAGGTGTTGAAGTCAGAAAAGAAACCTCGTGGTAATTCAATGTACCACTTCGCAGCTGAACCGGTAAGGGTTCGTTGAAAAAGACAAAGACGAACGGAGTCATCCATCAAAGAGTTGGACGAACACCACAAGTGAAAGGTCATGACGTGATTATTAGGATCCTCTCCCGGCTTGCCATCGAATTTCGGAATATCCAATGGAAATTTGGTAGGGACAGCAGGCCATTGTGGAGAGTGCCGAATAGGATCATTCAGTATCCTAGACAAATCTGGCAAGTCTAAGGTAGCAAGAAACGACAACTGTCAGTTCACTTGCGGGTAATGGTGGCTTTGGGGAGGGATCCCCGTCGGCAAACCAGTAGAAACATAAGCAGAATGCCCGTAGAGGGAAGCCCCTGGTTGGTTCGGTGGTGGGCGGATAGGGTAATAACCCCAAGGATTAGAGCCTTGAGTCTGAGCAGGGATTTGGGGTTGAGTAGTTTGATTCGTTCCCCAAATAGGATTAGTTACCCCTGGATAAGGTTGGCCAACTGTAGGGACAATTTGCTGCCCCCCAGTATTCTGAGGAGGATTTTGTAAAAGTTGAGTCCAAAACTGGGCCAATGCAGGAGGTATGTTATGTCCAAGGGGTGAGGTTGGACCCCCTGCTGCGGGTATAGTTCCACCCGGAACTTGTACACCAACCATCGGTTGTGCAGTGACTGTATTGTGTCCGGGCAGAGGAAAAGTAACCGTACCGCCGTGTCCACCAACAGGAATGTGCAAGTTGGATGTGATAGTCGGAAAAGTGCCAGTTGGATTAGTGCTACCAGAAGGAAAGAATTGAGGAGGGAGTGTCGGGATGAAACCGGGAATAGGATGGCCAGGAAACTGAGGACCACCTGGAGAACCGGCTGGCGTTTGTGGAGGTGTTGGATGAGGAACATTCAATGAAGGATTCAAAGCATGGTAACCAGGGGGTATATTTGGGTTAACCTCAGGAGGCCTCTGGGTATTAATGGGAGCAAGAGTAGTTTCCGGAACCTCGGTTTGGACACTCATAGTATTTGCGAGATGGGCCATCTCGAGAGGGAGAACGAAAATATATGTGGTAGTCTCTGGTGTAGTCTCAGGCTCGGGAGACTCAGGAGGGTTGACGAGTTCGTAAACAGGGGGCTCAGTACCAAACAAGATTCATTGGAAGTTACCTGAGCTTAAAGGATCTTGACCTACTACACTGTGAGAAGGACCAACAATCGATTCAGAAGATGCAGCAAGAGTTTCTCCAGAAAGATGAAAACATCCCGAAGGTCGTCGACGAATGCGATAATCCTCTACAGTATTGTGAATTCGAAAATCTTCGAGATAATCAGTTCTCCTGACTTGTGGAGGTGGTGTAAAAACTTCAAGGACGTCACTTATGTCCACGTGCGGTAGAGTAACAAGGGGAATTTCACCCGGGCGAGGAGAGTCCTCGGGCGTGCCCTTAGGTGTGTGCAAAGGTTGTGAAGCTTCTAGATGTTCCGGGGACAAACCTTGCATCCTACGTGAACGTCGCGGGGGAGCAATTGTAAACAAGTAATGAACTCCCCAACGAAAATCCTATGGTCAACTTCGAGAAACAAACAACACACCCTAGTAAACAAAAACTAAGAGGCAATCACTAGGCAAACAATACCTTCTAATTTCGGAGCCACTAGTTGGTAATGAAATCCAACGTCGCAACAACGAGACGAGAAGGGGCGGTGCTAAGGTGGAAAAGTTACGTTGACGACCTACTTAACAGACTTATGCCCTGGTGCAAGCTCCCACACATAATCGTGGGTATACCCTCCAAGGAGCCCGAGTGAGTTTGATCAACGTCAATTCCAGGTACCGTAGAGACTTTCCCCTCCACAGTCACCTTGGGTAAGAACCTAGAGAGATAGGCCACTAAGGTCACCACAAACAACAGTATAGCCTGGGGGAACAGTCATCAGTCTGATCCACACGCAAGGGCAGGGTATCAAGCCCGAAACCAACTCAAAGGCTTCCACTCATAATTGTGGGTATACCTCGGAGTGATCCCCATAATACGTGCAATCTCTACACCGATGTCAACAAAGAAGGGTTAGTAACTCTGCCAACACCAATGCGACCTAGTGCTTAACCCTTGCGTTAGAAGGGCGTCCTAGGACAATATGTTGCGGATGGAATTTACACTCCCTAACTCAAGATACTATTGTTTGTTTTTGAGCTTATGGAGAGTGTGTCTCTCTTCCTACTCCAAAGCACTAGCCTAGCTAATATGTTGGTGTAAAGAGCCCTAGAAAAAGTTACTAGATTGATTTTAAGATTACACAATATTCTTAAAGGTTGTTAATTACTCAAAGGCAATGGAAGTGAAACTCATGATATGTGACTCTGACCCAAGTAATGCAAGGACAATGATGAAATATAATCTTTTTCATTCCATGAATCCTAGTTACGGGAGAGAGAGAACTTTTTCCGAATCAATCTCAATACTATAATGCAAATGTAATGCTCAATTTTTCGTTCACATGCCAATGCAAATAACCAATTATCAAACAACAATATCTAAATGTCTTTTTCAACACTTCAATGCTCTAAGATTTGATTTTACAATGTTTTTGAAATGACAAAAACAAAACTTGAAAGAAAACAAAATGTCCACTTTCCAAGAAGAACTCTGATAAGGGAGAAAAGAAAATCAAATCAAACCAAATCAAACAAAACAACCCAGCCACTTCTTTCAATGATATCAAAAACAAAAACCAAACCAAAGGAGTTCCTGAATGCAAATGAAAAACGTCATTTTGAACCAATAAGCAAACAAGAAACACCAAACACTTGACTCTCTGACAATCACTAGTTCTCAGCTAACTCAACATACTCAATTCCAGAAAGCAAAGAGATTGAAAATGCCAATAAAAGCCAAAAATCGAAAGTCAAGTTATCAAAAGCAAAGAAGACCTAGAAACCTTAAATCTCTCCAAGCAAGCAAACTGAAGCAAAAGATAAGTAAGCCAATGATTCAATAAGTCAAAAAGGTGTAAATCAACAGATCTAAGCTGTTGATAATGTCAAAACTTGATTTCAAAAATTTTTCAAAAACTGCCCGCAGGCAAGCCTTGGACACAATGCGGGAATGTATAATTCTCGCAGACTACTTCAATGCAGACTGGGAACAGTTCGCACTGGAAGGTATAAGTAGAATGCAAACCTCCAAGGTTCTCGCAAGCTATCAATAGGTACAGTGCAGGAATCCCTGAAACCAATGAAAATTTTGAAAATACAAGCAAAATCCTAGTTGGCTTATAAACCCAGAAGGTCTCTCAGGGTATCCTGAGGACTCAGAGACTAACAAATCAGGAGAATAATCGAAATAGAGCAAATGGCCACAAAAAATTCAAAAGACCAAAAATACAAAGGGATAAGTCCCCAGTGGAGTCACCAATTTTGTTATTGGATAAATCCATAAGTGCGGACACGAACCGATCTCCCTAGATCCACCTGGATCTAGAACAAAACAGGACAGAATACTACTCTTTCCCTAGATCTAGCCTATTGAGTGAAGTAAGAGATAAAGGAATATGGACATACCTTATGAACGCTTTCCAAGGTCTCTATTGTTCCAAGCTTCACTCTGATGCTCTTGCTCCGTTCAGATCATGACAGAACAAACCAATCAAAGTAAAGGCATATTAATGTATTCAATAGCTAGTCTATACATGTGATCAAGGAATCATGTAATAAAGTGACATCATCTTTATGGGAAAGGGACATATTACTGTATTAATTAATTGAAAGAGGAACTTACAACCTAAGCCTTGATGGCATAGGTCTCCTTTCGATGGCTCCTAGCTCTGACACACACACTTGCTCATGCATGAAGAAAATCAACCACTTGTAATGACCTTGCTGTAGTCTCTTGCTGCTGTAACATCAATTCTCCATACAGGCTTCTAACAATTCTCCAATCAATCTCTTACTAGCTTGCTTATACTTAACCTTTTCCATGAGCCATTTCCTCAATATATAGGAAAAGATATATTAGTTACTTGGATAGGGAATGATCCCAATATATCTGGAAAGTCAGTATTTTGCCAACCATTCGAGAGCCAACTCATTCTTCTAGAAGATTCCCTTCTAGAAGGATCGAGAACTTATCCATTTTCCTTCTTTAAGATCATGTTCGCACCCTAGACTTGGGTACAGTGAGAGAAGTTCACACCCCATATGAGAGCAGACTGCGGGAATGAAGCATTCTCGCAGGAGAGTATATATGCAGCCTGCGAACTATCTTTTAAAATATGATTTGTGGAAACTGATAAGTGCAACCTTTCTCAGGAAAATGTTCCTATGGAAGAGCTTGATATTTCATCATCATGACATTATCATAACACCATCACAATGACCAAAATTGTGGATAACAGTTGGAACAAGAAGAAGATTGCACGTTGGCTCAAGAAGAGGGAGGAAATCAGAGCAGCCCTTTGGGGTAACCCCACGCCCATTAGAAACCCCACACCCATTAGGAGCACACATCTTTTCTACAGTTGCAAGGTGCCTTGGGAACCAAATCATAGGTGTAGGGGTAAGGGTAAGAAGCACACTATTGAGGCACACCATGACAGTGATGATGGCATGTGTGTGGATGGAGTGACAGATGTTGATTCGAAGCAGACGGATGATGACAGTGACTCTTGCAGAGGGGCTAGTGATAGTGACTCTACCTCAGAGGATAGTGATGATGACTCTTGCACAGGGGCTAGTGATGCTTGCACGCTTGAGGAGGATGATGATCCTTGTGTAGTGGATAGGCAGCTGGATGGACAAGACGATAGCACTAGTGTCTCAGCAGACATATCACATACCATTGATGACCTTATGCCTCAGCAGAGTGGTGACACTAGTGAGGAGTCACACATGTTATCACTTAGAGATGATGAGATACCTATGAGGGTCGTGACACATTTGTCACCCTTTCAGACACCCATGATAGCCATGTCACATGAGGAGATCAGTGGCACGTCAGATGTGATGGATGAGCCTATTGTGAGGGTTGCACACCATGGACATGTAGACCCACCAATCCAGGAGGAGATACAAGGAGTGCAGACAGGGGACCTTACACATACAGATCAACTAGAGGAGATTGAGTCACAATTATTAGAGACTCCATTAGTTGAGTAGATTGCAGAGGTTGACAGGTTGATGGAGCATTTACTTCCAAGATCGGCCTGCAGTGATGAGGATGCACTCTTTAGCAGTCTGGATGACCATAGCATGTGTCTAGACACAACTATATGGGATCCAGGCGCAGATGATAGTAGTAGGTTGAGTGCACAGGAGGATACAATTGCTCACATTGGATACAGTATGACTCATAGGGAGCTAGCGATTGAGGATGATGTGCAGTTACGTATGGGAAGACCTAGTGGCACAGTAGATAGCAGGTAGTCCAACACTTTATCTTCTGCAAAGAGTGTTGTTAGCGATGGCACTAGCAGTGAGAGGCATGAGGGGGTACCTCAGCATGACCATGATCAGGAGCCACACCACTTAGCGGCACAGTTGAGAGCTAGTGAGGCTATGATCATGGCAGCCACCAGGCACATTGATGACATGCAGGCACTGATGGTCGATTATTGTTGGAGGGCATCCATGGCACATGATAGCCTAGATGAGGCATTTTCCATAGGTGACTTTCACACTCTCTTAGAGAGAATGTCTGTGATGAGGTCAGACTTCCAGCAGTTGTTGACAGACTGGGACTACCTACTGGTGATGAGCGAGATGTATTACTGAACCTTGAGGGAGCAGGTGTTGGAGATCGTCCGACTCACTCAGGAATTGGAGAGCACTTGAGGATTATTGGGAGGCACACAGACAACCCCTTAAGAATCAGAGTCTAGATTAGATGAGTCTCTTGAGGAGATTTGTCAGAGATTCACTTCATCTGTCTTAGTGGACACTCAGATTTATCATTCAGTCACATTGCTAGGAGATGTTGATGATCTAGTAGGGGAGCATCAAATGATGGATGACAATTCCATTTGTCTTCTGGGAGCGGTTGGCCTCCATGTAGAGGTTGATCCAACAGTACGCCCAGGATCTATGAGACAACATGAGTCTATGGGGGGTGACATGGATATGCCGAAGCATATAGTGATGAGTGATATCTCACAAAGACATGCCGAGATGTATGGTGGGATTTAGAGGAGTATAGTTGCTTGCAGGGAGGAGACACACCTAGGGGAGCATGCAGGTGTCACTCCTTTGCAGCAGCACCTAGTTATGATAGATCATTTTCACCATTTCAACAGTTGCATGGGAGATGAGAGATGGAGGTTGGTTGAGCAGTAGTTGGAGGAGTTACTTCCAGTTGTACTGGATGGTGGAGATTCAGTGATGACCACAGCAGTGCATCGATCATGGATACCGATGGATGAGCTTCTGGTCAAATCCTTGGGATTGACCAAAGCCTGTGATGCTCTCCAGTCCTACAGTCAGCTGCAGATATGTCTGTTACCCTTTTCCGACATGTTTATCATTGACAACAACATGAGAAGGATAGTAGATCAGCACAAAGGGATCCTGACAGTGATCAGTCTCACACAGGAGCAGTTAGAGGAGTTTGGAAGTGATAAACTTCCAACTTTACCATGGGATCCAGGCGTTCATTTGGCTAGCAGGATATCTGACTACATGATGATCCAAGTTGCACCAGGGAGTCACACACTCCACCTTGGGTTGGGTTGGAGTGGGTCTACAGGTACTTGTCCTATGGGGCGAGACATTTCCTTCTGCTTGATCATCATTATAGGGCATGGAGATGTTTGGACAGGTACTTCTTCTATAGAGATACCTTTATAGATACATTTTCTGGACAACAGGTCTGGTGGTCACAGGTGTTTCAGATTGAGGATCCAGGAGAGGAGGATTCAGGATGTATTCAGGGGGCAGATAGTCGTGGTCAGAGTAGTGCAGTGTCAGCATGAGGATCTTTGACAGAGGTTAGCATGGGACCCAGGGATTGAAGGATTGAGCAGTTCATTGACTGACAGGGGAGAGTGAACCATGGCAGGGGAAAGTTACTCTAAATTTCCATTGATCTTCAGTGTTGAGAGGAGCACATCGGTTGCGGGTGCCTCACAGAGGTCTTGCATCACCTCAGTCGGGCATCAACATGTGCAGTTGATGGAGACTGTGTGGATCTTGGTAGAGATTTGGAGGATGGACTCATTCTGAGATGAGGACATGTGTCATGTGCAGGAGGTTCATAGGGTTGATATCTTTTAGGACTATGCATCACAGAGTATTGCAGTTCATTTCCTGATATGGGATCCAGGGGGTGGAGTTAACTATTGTTCATATTTGGATGGGTTCTATTATGTATCCCACAGATGGACATGGGATCCTGGTATTTTATTTGATATGGTTTGGTTATTGCTTGAGGACAACCAATTTTCTAGCAGGGAGGACTATAATGTCCCCACTTTGGGAAATCGTGCAAGATACCAGATATATAAAATATGCAGGACAGAAATGAAATGCTAGAAATGACAGAATAACAGTAAAATATACAGCGCAATCTTCACAATACACAGATACGATATACGAAATAGCAACAGAAATAGCACTTTGAATCAGATAGCAATGTTCACAGGCCTCTTCAAGGGGGCAACCTCCAGTCAAGCAGCGCTCCGTTACAATAATATCCAAGCTAGGTTTCTCATACCCTCGACTCCTATTTATACTAAAAAGAAGCATCTAGAGGAAGATCCTTCTAGAAACGGAAGCTTCTATTAGGTCTTCTTACATCCGCCTTATTTTATTTTATTGAAAGGTCTTATTAATATTGACCTTTATTACATCCAAATACGTTGATCTACCTATGTGCGGGTTAGGACCTTAACATGTCCGCCCCCTTAAAAACAACCTTGTCCTCAAGGCTTGAGATGTGGAAACTGCTGCAGAATGGTAGCTGGTTCCCAAGTGGCATCTGCTGGATTCATATCTTTCCACTGTACTAGCACTTCCTTGATGGTTCTCTGACGTAGGCGACACTCCCTCTGGTCCAAAACTGCTTCTGGTTGTAGCCAAATGGATCCTTCTTCAGCTAACTCTGGAAGGTTGGTTTGAAGTTGGCACCTGGTTCCAATCACCTTCTTCAAGAAGGAAACATGAAAAACAGGATGTATCTTCGACTGACTGGGCAGAGCTAACTGATATGCGACTTGTCCCACATGCTTTAGAACTGTGTAAGGGCCATAAAATTTGGGTTCTAGCTTCTGACAGTGCTCGGCCTTGAGGGAAGTTTGCTTATATGGTTGCAGCCGCAGAAACACCTGATCCCCTTCTACAAATTGACGTTCCGAGCGACCTTGATCTGCTTGCTGCTTCATTCTATTCTGGGCCATGACCAAGTTCTCTTTAAGGGT
>ML777840.1:797976-832271 GCA_009831015.1 Picea engelmannii
AACTACATGTGTCTGGGCTGACACATGTTGCCCATGAAGCTGCATGCGCTCCATCAGCATGCGTTCCTCTCCAGGAACTTAGGAAAACACTCAAAATTGTCTAGCTTAGTTTTAAAGAAATAATAATAACAAATTATTATCCCTTTCTAGAGGTAAGCCCTCTAAATTAGCCCCTAGGCCCAACACTTAGCCTTTCTTTCCACCTTTCAGCCCACATTCCCTTACCCACTCTATGGAAGCTTAGTCCCCCATCACTCATTCATCATGGTCAGTCTGCACGCAATGATGTTCATATTTTTATTAACATTCTGCATAATTACATATACAAAATCATGCTCCTGGCCTTAACACTTAGGCTCTCCATCCTAATAAACTCATAAGCCTTACCAACTTATCAATACTCGGCTCACCAACCTATAAAACATGATTTACAATTCATAAACATGATTACAATAGGGCTCTCCCTTGGGGATATTACACTATCGATCTAAGGGAATTAGAAAAAGAACTTTTCAACATAAAAATCCAGAATGAGATCAACGTGCCCCCCTTGAGAAGCTACATTGAAGAATGGGTCCAAAGGGAAATGAAGCAGGGCATCGACGAAAGACAACATGCAGTTGGCACAATTCCAGTAGTCATCGACGATAGCAATACAAAGGCATTAACAAGAAAATAACAAAAGGGGTGATATGTACCATCACTATAAGTCTATACTGATTACATCCTACTTTGTTTATCAATCCAGTTATTCCACCTTTTTAAATATAAATGTCTAGCCAAAGACTGATACCTTCCAATTTCTTCTTTTCAGGTATTGCTCTCTACCGTCGCCCACTTCTTCTTTTCACAATCCTATTTCTTGTAGATATTTCTCTTATGGTCCGTGGGAGCCCCAATCCTAGTCTATATGAAAAACACATTTAAATTTCCAGGAATATGTAACAAACAATATTAATTTTTATATATTTCGAATAAAACTATTTTTATCTCCTTTTATATTTATGTTCTCATAAATTTTTATCTTCAACTATGTTGAATGTCAAGAAATTGTGTTTATTTAATTTGAATGTAACTTTATATGTGTCTTATGTGTTTTATATTTTTCTCATGCATATATTTTTCTCCTTCTATGCATATAACTTTAT
Source organism: Picea engelmannii (assembly GCA_009831015.1). Taxonomy (NCBI): domain Eukaryota; kingdom Viridiplantae; phylum Streptophyta; class Pinopsida; order Pinales; family Pinaceae; genus Picea; species Picea engelmannii. The sequence continues at coordinate 799,125 of ML777840.1, forward strand.
TTCTCCTAGCACATATAGAGACACACAAGCCAGATGGTCTATGGAAATTGTACTTAACTCTAACCAGTTGAAAGTATACATAAATCATTATGAATGATTTTCATAAATACATTGAAGAGATAAAATTTGCAAGGTAGGAACGAAATTTTCGAACATAGCAAGTCACACTACTCGAAAGAACAAAAATCTCGAACATAGTAAGATGGATTATATAGTTTCAAAAACAAAATGGGACTCTGGAGGCTGCATGTCATTTCCTGCATGGATACCACCTGTGTTTCATGTTGCTTGCCATATATCCACTGCACAGTTTCCATCTACCTCCGCTACTTTTTCCCCAACCCTGTGCATTTATTCCCAATTCAACCCGACAGGGACTATGCTACCATGCAACACTTGTTTATAATAAATGGTGATTGGAGAACTAAAATAACCATTTATAATAAATGGTTTTAAGGATGAATTTTGTATACAGGAGTATGCAATGATGATGAAATATTTATACATATAGAAACCTCTTGTTGTTAAGAGAAACAAACATGACTGAGGCCACCTTCTACTGGTCCAACTGAGATGAACATGGGAATGCATGGGCTAGTAGTTCACCTACAAAGTAGGATTTCACAGCCACAACCACATGACCAAAAATTCTTGTAGGAATCTAATAAGGTGTTTTCATTGAATAGAGAATGGAGAAATGAAAACAACTAGGAAAAACATGCAAATTAGAAATGTTCGATCTACTATGAACAATTTTCCAGCTCATATAGAGGGCATACAATGAAGGAATATAAACAAAAATAAAGTGAAACGTTAGAATGTGAAATGTTAGAGATAATAACAACTAAAAGGAAATTACAAATAGTAAAGTTACTAATGACAATTAGGAAATTGCTAATTGTAAAACTTGGTAATTTCACTCACTAATGACTAACGCTTGTATTTTGAGTTGTAAGGATGGCACCATATTAAATCAGAGCCCTTGATTATGTGTGACAATGAGAATATTCCCTATTAAATTAATATAGTTCATCCATTCTGAATTCCTCATTAAAAGGGTGATTAATGTGGAACATTCAATAGGAGTACGTCTATCACCAAACTAAGAAATCTCAATTGTATAATTCATAACATTTATGCCATTTATGAAATAACAAGATGTATTCTTGTTACAAAAAGATATTCAAAGAAAATGAGTCTTTTTTGGTTCGAAGGGTCAATGGTATACTTATATTATCAAGGGATGGGAAGATTTGTGATATTGAATTCATCTTGCATCAACTTGTCAATGGGTGAGTGCATGAAGTTGGTGGAAGAAATAACGACAAGGGGGTGAGAAGGAATGTACACTCACAGGAACACGTGCACGTTCATGATGTTAGAGGTTCAAAAAAATATGATCCTCCACTCAATGTGCCACATAGGCACGTTAGCAGGAACATGTGCATGTTCTTAAGAATACACACATGTTCCTATTGTGCCATTTTTTAAGGGACTGTGATCACGATTTGTGCTCATTTGCACACCATGCCTCACATTTTCCTTTCATTGAGAAAGTAAAGAGGATAAGCAGAGCACCAAGAAAATCCAGGATCGTGCCACCATGTCCAACGTAATCTAGGTATGATTGAGTTTTTATTTCAATATGAAAAATTGGATTGTCTGCAACCTAGATCGCTCTTTCATTGTAAAAAAATATGGTATTTGTAGAATTTTGGGTAAAGAATAACTTTAATAAGACATTTTGAATCCACGTTGTTTCTTTTCTTGCATCATTTGTTCCTATACACTCTGTCTCACCAAAGGATTAATAGATATTGATCCAAGATGGAAAGCATAGCCACCTATGGATTTCTTGTCATAGACATCACCCCATCCAAATCCATATAGTGTAGATTACAAAAGAATTTTGGGAGTAGTAGCACAATGGATGACATAGTGTGGTGTACCACAACTATAGGGAAAATTGTTTTAGCAATCAACCAATGAATTTCTCTATGTTCTTGCATAGATATGGAAACTATATCGACTACAAAGTAAATGCCTGGTCTAGTGTGTGTTAAATAAACTAGGTTTTCAACAAGTTGCCTATATAATGTAGCACTTACCTTATTGGAATGAAATTCCTTGGTAAACTTGAATCCACACTAAAATAGAGTAAAAACAAGTTTGTAATCAAGATTTTTTATTTTTTTTTCAAAAGATCCACTGCATATTTTGATTGTGAAAGAAACAATCCATCATGTAGTTTACAAACTTGTAAACTGAAAAGCACCCCATCACCATATTAAATGTTCTTTGAAATTCTAATTTCAAAGTTTTATTCAACACAATATTTTGGACCAACAATGAGCAAATCATCTACATAAAAAATAATAAGAAGGATCTATCTTTGAACTTTCTTTATATGGAGATTTGTATCTGATTTGGATTTTTTGAACCCATGTTGTTGGAAATAAAAATGTGTTTTTTATGCCATGCCTTTGAATCATGTTTAAGTCCATAAAGTGATTTCTTCAACATGTAAAAAAAGTGAGGATGTTTTTTTATCCACTATACCAAGGGATTTGTCCATATATATTTATTCATGGATATTCTCATTCAACAATGTATTCTTAACATATATTTCATAACTATGTCATCTTATACTAAGCAAGATAAATAAATATTTGAATAATATTCATTTTTAATTGAATTTCTCTATGACCCCATTTGAATTAAAAAATTTCATATAAACCCATTTGGAACATATAACATTTATTCATTTAGGACACATCACGAGTTCCCATGTTTGGTTCTTCATCATTGCATCATATTCTACATTCATGGGTTGTTTCTAATCTTTCTTTCCTCTAGTTTCCTCAAATGAAATTGTTGTTTGTAATACCTTTGTCATAAGTGCACTTCCATATCTTCTATTTTCTTGTTCATAAATTTCACTAATACTCCATTTTTTGTCTAGAAGGAGAACATCATTGTGTTGTATGCCTTGCTCAACTCTTCTCTAAACAAAATCATAATGTTCCTTGAATTCTTTAACATGCTTAGGAACTTTGCAAACACTAGAAACACTTCTTTATGGTCTTCATCGTTCAATGTAAATAATTGTATCATTTCATCATCCTTCATTATGGTATAAACAAATTTTCTTCTATGATATATTCCTCATCTATAAAATCATCATGGTGTTCACAATAGAAAATGGAAATCTATTATGAATATAAAATAATGCATGCATGTGCATGTGGTTATTTTATTGTTTTTTTAATTTCTTAAAATATGTATTTGCATGTTTTTTTTTTTTATTTTCTATTTTAATTAAATAAACCAACCTAATTTATATGTCATGCCTTATTAAATTCCAACATATATTAGTAAGATGGAACTCAGAGACAATGAAAACTACACATAAGTAGAACAAGGAACATAAATCCCTAACCCACCACAACCATCAAACATAAACACACAAATTGATGAAGGGTTGACCACCTTGAAATTAATTGTCCATTAATTAAGGAGCACAAAAGAACCTAGCCGATTGTCCTTGGCCACTTCATTGGATGCCATTGTATCATCCATTGCAAGTGCCCAAGGGAAATTAACTACTATTTCTGAATACAGGGCTATGATGTTCAGGTTTTACAGGACTGGACTCGATAGAAACCAAGTTAGAAACTTGTATATTTCAAAACAAGATTTGATGTCTCTTTTTTTTAATCCTCGAACTAGAGAACAACCACCTATAAAAAAGAAACACATTTGTATGGATTAGTTCATCCACCCTCTTGTTGAAAACTTGATGGATAGGTGGTTCATGGTATTTGATAAACATCCCTGCAATAACAAGGAGGTTACTTTATATTTCTTGAGAAAATTATGGGCATAATTTATTTTAGGTCAGCATGTGAACTACTTTGACATTGGTGATTTATAGGGGGTGGGTTGAGGATCCATACAGGATCAAGAGAATTCTAGGAATGATCCCATGTTATTTCCATGTCCCCCAAGGTGAAATCCTAATCCCCATTCCCATCTAATCCAGTAATGGGTGTTATAAAGTTGTCTCGATTTTTATCCATTCCAGATAAAGTTCGCGAGACTCTAGCAATGTCTCTCGACCTGCTTCAACAATGAACCATTTTGTTATTTCTTCTCCCAAATCGGGTCTGCTTCTCCTTTATCAGAAGGGATACAATATTCTCCCAATGTGGGGCTGAAATTCTCTCCCAATGTAGGGTTGATTCTTTTCTTTACATAAGATGAAAACTTCTCCCAAGTGGGGCTCACAAGCTCTCGCAATTAAGGGGCTCACAAGCTCTCGCAATTAAGGGGCTCAACTCTCCCAATAAAGGGGCTTACAAATTCTCTCATAAATGGGATTTCCAACTCTTCCACTTAAGGGGCTCAACTCTCCCAATAAAGGGGCTTACAAAATCTCCCACTTAAGGGGTTCAACTCTCCCAATAAAGGGGGTTAATGGCCTTTATATAATTTTACATGGTTGAAAACTACTTCAACATATCAAGGAGAAAATATCTCTCAAGATGCCATAAATTAGGATATGGACACTAATAAAGGGATTGGTTTGAGAAAAGATCTCAACCATTCCCATTAAGATCTCAACTCTCCATGAAGAACTCAACTCCCCATGAAACTAGGAAAATACAATCCATGAGAATATCAATTTTTCCTTGAAACTAGGAAACTAGAAGCCTAGTAATTTTCACACTCATTAATTTCCTTTAACAATGAATAATCCAATAATACATGAGACCTAAGATCAACATAAGTATTAATCATTAAATTTTATATTTTCTCCATTTTACCCAAAAACATCATTGAGTGATATATTTGGCATATGAAGTAGTCATGACCTCATTCAAACTAACCTCATTCAAACTGTACCAAAAAGCTCTCTATGAGCTCTTCATTGTTTTGGTAGAAATGAGGAAACTTCTAAAATTTTAAGTGCAAAGATCCTCCTAGATCATACCTCCCCACGAAAACAACTTTTGGTCCACCAAAAGTCTAGAGGATGGATCCATTTTCTCTCAGCTGGAGGTTGATGTTTGTAATCTCCTTGTTGTTCACATTATCAATCAAAGGCGGATTTATACAAACAGATCGGTCACAGTTTTTCAAAACAGATCGAATTGTCTTCTTTTTTTATCTATACATCGCTTTGCAATAATCAAACTGCACATCGATAAAAAGTTGAGATACCTCATTGTTAAGCACCATGACCACATCAGATCAGTTTTTTAAAACAGATCGAATTGTCTTCTCTTTGATCTATACATTGCTTCGCAATAGTCAAACTGCACATCGATAAAAAGTTGAGATACCTCATTGTCGAGCACCATGACCACATCGGATCAGTTTTCTCCAGGAGCGAGTGGATGTTGTTGTAAGGCTCCACTATAGATGTCAATACCTTGCGGAAGCCCAACTGTAACCTTTCTTCTGACAAATATTCATGCACCAGTGGAATCCTCCTCCTGACAAATACATTCTCCATAATTACTTGGAACGTGAATCACAACTTTCATTTCGAAATGGAATGCATTTTCTACACAAATTTCCAGCAAAACGTACCGGTAATTTGGATGAGTAACACACTATTCGATAAAATCTTGTCTAGGGGATGCTTCGCTGGTTAAGAGAGAAGGAATTTCAGTGGTGAGAAAATGGGCATGAATTCAAACCCTCTAATTTTACTATGCATCTGAATCTCCTTCTACGTAGAGAGTATTTCGGTGACAATAAGAACCAAATGCTACAAATAATGGCTATCATTTTGCTCAAGTTTCTCTCCTTGGAATCGATTCTGTCGAGAAGAGCCATGAGGTTAGTGTTCCACATGACCACCTGCTACAGTTACAAACATCAGTGTTGATTCAGATATTGTTGTTTGTTACCTCCACTGGAGTGAGGGTTACTTTGATTGCTCCGTCTTCCTTGGTGACCTCTGCTTCTTCCTCTGCCTTTCCCTCTGCTGAAGGAGAATTGAGTTTTGAAAGCATTGAATATTGACTCATCTGTGAGATGCAGTCTAGTCTCATGTGTCACCAGAGAACCAATTAATTCATCTGTGGAAAAACTGGACAGATCCTTGGATTCAAGGATTGTTGTTACAACCATTTCGAATTTCTTTGGTAAACTTCTGAGAATTTTCTCAACAATGCGTTGATCAGTGATGGTTTCACCAATCAATCTGATCTGGTTCATGATGCCCATGACTCTGGTCATGAACTGATCCACATTTTCGGACTCTGTCATCCTTAGAGTCTCGAATTGCGTCCTCAAGGTCTGCAGTTTAACTGTTTTGACCCTGTCATTTCCTTGGTAGGAAGATTTAAGGATGTCCCAGGCCTGTTTTGAAGTACCAACGCCAGTGATTTTTGAGAAAATCGAGTCATCCACAGAATTTTGAATCCAAAATTTAGCTTTATTTTCTCTGTTTCTTTGAGTTGCCTGAGCAATTTTTTGTTGATTAGTCATGGCGGACAGGTCTGCTGAATCTGGTTCCACATATCCATGATCCACTGGATCCCAGCACTCTTGTGCTTGCAAGAAGGATTTCATCCGAAGAGACCAGAACTCATAGTTCTTTCCAAGAAAAATCGGACCCTGAGTTGGTCCTAAATTCCTAGATGACGCCATATTTTTTTTTGTTTAAAAAAAAAGTGAACAAAACAGAAACAAAATTCTTACTTACATGTCTCCTGCGTATAATTTGCAGTGACTTCAGAACTCTGCGTTCAAGATTTCGTGAGTTTTTGGCTTCGCGATTCTGACGTCGGGACTTCGTTATACGAGTCCTCCAATCTCTTGTCTCTCCAACCTCTGATCGCCAAAACGTTGATTTGCCGATGGCCAAAGAGAGCTTATCGGCCTCGAATTTGGCCTTAGTCACCATGCAATGTGACCACGCGCCTTGATGTTAAAGCGTTACAGGATTTTCCAGTTCTTTGTCTTTCAATTTGTCGAAATGCCGAGATTTTCCTCTGGACAATTCAATGGTCCAGATATTCCTTTGATCTGACGGTCCAGATCCTATCGAGATTTCGTGATTCAGTATTTCACGACTCGTGATTCCTCGTCACGCTATGTTTCCAAAACGCGAAGTCCGAAATGTCGATTTTTTCGAAATGGTGTTAACTTCAGTTATCCCCTTGGGCTATACCTCTGGTCCACATGACCTCTCCTGATATGACCGCAGTCCCTTTCGAGGTTTCGTGACTCAAACGCTTAACCTCTTGGTCTCTCGACTCCCAAAAAGCCGATTCCCGAAATGTCGATGGCGCTTCGCTTGCGGGACTTTCCCCAAGGGCCTAGATGGTTGCCACGCATCCCCTTACGATGGACGGTCCTCGTCATTTCGCGATTTCACGATTTGCGATTCCAAATTCTCTGACAACTTGAAACCCCAGTAGCCGAAATGCCGAAGGTTTCCTCGATCTTCGCCACGTGTCTGAATGAATGGACGGCTTACAATCCTCTCAGGATTTCGCGATTTGTGATGTTGAGATTTCGCGTATCGGAGTTTTGGAGAGTAGTCTCCTTTGTTCGTCCAACTCTCGATTCCCGATTGTGCGATCGGATCATATCGATGGCTAACGATCTTTCGTGATCCAACGATCCAGAATGACTCGTGATTTCGCGATTCGCAGATTCTCACGACAGTCTTCTGACCTTTACACCTTGCAAGTCAGCGAAATGCTGAGATCTCCCCAGGTGTCTTTTGATGGACGGTCCAGATGATGTCAGGATTTCACGACTTCACAAGTCGAAATTTCTCCTGTGCACTTCAGAAGACTAAAGCTTGTGCACTTTCTCGCTGATCCAATGGCTGTCGATCCTCTATAGAAGATCTAACGGCTGAAATTCTTTTTCCTTTTCCGCACTCTCTTCGTCCCTTCTGAACTGGATTTTCGCCTCAGATCTTTTCGGAGGATGAATCTTACGGCTATGATGGCTATTCTTTGCGCGTTAGATGTGATCTTTGCTGCATTTGAAAGAATTTTCTCCTGCGGAAAAAATTGTGAATCTTTCAAAGATTTGAAAGAAATACACGGATTCTTTGAAGCTTGGCGTTGTCTGCTACAATCTTTGACAGATTTGATCGATTTCCAAATTGCTTTAAACAATGCTACCTTCTGCAGCAATCTTTCACAAATTTGCACGAATTCCGTGAAATCTTCAACGTTTCTGCCTTCTGAAGCTCTTCTTCATGAATCTTTGATGATTCTTGAGAATTGTACAAGAATCTTTAAAGTTTCTTCTTCTACAATCTCTTCTTCCTCGTTCTTTCGAGCGTTGTACGCTCTGCTTTGGCGCGTGAGCTTCTTATGGCGATCTTTTAAGCGTATGAAGGTCTTCTTCCTCATGGAAGTTTCCTACGAGGATCTTTCGAGAGTATGACAGACAACTCTCCAAGCCTTGTGAAGAGTCTGTGTCGAATGCTCTCAAGATCCGTGAAGCTTTGCGCTATTTGAGGATCGTGTTGCTCTCCAGCCTGTGGGAAGAGGCTTACTGTTGACGCTCTGATACCATGATAAATTGTGAAGCAAGAAATGCAGAGAGAAAGAATACAACAAAAAACAGTATATTAGAATATATGAAGAAGAGTACAAAACGAGTACATGAAGAAGATGTGAAGAAGTACTATGCAAAGGGAAATAGCTGAGCTAAATAGGCTCAAGAAAAACAAGAATAGAAAGTACAGCTGGTCAGGACAGCTGGTAGTGTACAGTCAGCCTGTTGAGGTTACATTATATTTAACAAAATTCACTACAACTTTTAGTATGCAGATCGGTGTATTGATCATATTCAGATAGAAACCATCTTCCAGAATCTTGTCGACATAGTTAATATGGTCTGGATATCCATAATATTGCAGAGATAACACTTGGCATTGCCGTCCTCCAAAACGAGAGACTTGGGCACTACCATGAATAAGGTTTTGATGCCTTCGCCATAGATTTTCTCTTTAGTGCGATAGTATTTCTTGTCCACTGCAAAAACCATTTGGCCTTCCATGTCGACATCGTCATTGTCATCAAGACCTCGTTGACTGTGGTGGTCGACGAGGACATGGGTGTGAGTGAACCAGGCAGTGTCTCCATCCTCGTTTGTCTTCCAATATGGAAAGAAAACCCCCAACTTGGGAATCAATCCAGGTCCCACCTCTCCATATCTCATACACTTGCACTATGGGAGAGCAATCCAGAAATTCCCGTGTCATAGATTTCAAAGTGGATTTCGCATTTCGTATCTCAACACCATTCGAAATAGCTAGCCACGTTGGACTTACAGTCATAGATGTGATAGTGATGAGCTCATAAACATCTCTGATCCAAATATGTATTTGATCTCTGTATTTCGTAAAGGAGGAAATCCATCGACCATTATTTCTCAATGCTCCTGCCGCACTGCTAGCTCACAATCCATGACTAGATCCAGTGTATCAGTGGCCATCGACCCTTGCTCAATGAGCCACATTTTTCTCAACGACATTTACACTTATGTGTTTCTTTTATCTCGCTAGCACTGTCATTGCAATTTCCATTTACGTTGCAGAGATTGTAAATAAAGGGATCGGATTTACTGACAACAACTGAAACCAAAATTGAACGAATCTACTGCAGTCCAATATGTGGATCGCTCCTACTAGCTCCGACTCAGCAAAATGTGTGTGTAGATATGTGGCATCTACCACTGGAGCTATCATCGTGATTGTGAACCTGGCGGAGAGATCAAAATTGGTGAGCAGGACATGGCCATTGGTTTGTATCAACACGTTCTCCAGGCTGTGCAATAAATTTCTTTTGAGTACAGTAGCTAAGGAACTCGGAGTAATCCCACTTCTTTTCATCAGTGTTTCAAAATTAGAGAGAAATCTGTTGCTCTGATAAGAGTACAAAAGATTTCAATCTCTACAACTGGAATAACTCTAGATTCTAGTACTGCCCATTTTCTGTTTAGATTGAAGAGGTATGGTCTCCAATCGAAGAAGGCTATATATAATCGATCAACTACTTGCAATACAAAAGTACTGTCATGATCCTCAAATCTGGCAACATCATGCCCATCTCCGTCATCAACAACAACCTACTTATAGTTTTCTCATTTGGAAAACTCTAATCAGGCCCACAAAATTGTTAGTTATAACCTCAACAGTATGTGACTGTACACTGCCAATTGTTCTAACCAAGTGTACCAATTGTTAGGATTTGGTTATGACTTATTGATTTGGTGGTTTTCTTTTCTTTTTATATCTTTAGACTATCAGATAATACAACAACGCGCTTTGCATTTTCCCATTCTAGATCTATCTCTTCTGTATTGTCAGTTTCGTTTATAGTTTTGTCATGGTATCAGAGTGCGGGTGGTAAGACTCTTCACAGAGCCTGGAGAGCAGTCTGCTAAAGGAGCACTGGAGACATCAATCCGCTAAAGAAGCGTTGGAGCCATCACAGTGCGAGGAGGTAGATTTAAAGAAGAAAATTCAAGACAAAGAGCTTTAAGAATTCCTGGAATCCTTACTTCTATAGGAATATGCAGAAGTAGTAGAGGAGAAGATACAACAGTCGTTAGATCAGCCGTGGGAACGTATATGGGTCGTCAGATGAAGCCCAAATAGGACGAGGAGTGCGCAGAGAAGTCGAACAGATCTCAGCCGTTAGATCTGAGTACGAGTGGCAATAACCGTCAAATCAAGCAAAGATTAAGTCATGACTGTCAAATCTTGTTGAAGGTAGATCGACAGTGGAGAGAAGACAAAGGACTTCATGTATTCGATGAATTTCGTGCAAGGGTTGCAGAGGAGTAAAATCTCCCGAAGTTCCGAAGTGACTCTGGACCATTGGATCCAGTAGACACATGGATTGTTAGATCCCACACTTTGCGAGTTCACTAATTCGACATTCCGAAAGATAGTTGGTATTATGCATTGAAAAGGCTCGAAGCCCTGAAGTCTCGGAGAGGATCGGGACCATTGATTTCAGTGGACGTGTGGCGCTAGATCCGGAGGTCTGGAGCACCAACACTCGGGAATAACTAAGGTGTGTTGAGTCATGAACTCCTAAACTCCCGAAGCTCCGAAGAGAAGGATTCAATCCGGGTCGTTGATCACGTTGTACACATGGAATCCATCCGAGAGTTCAACGATCTAACACTCCAGGAGAACTACGAAGCAGTGACAGAAAGAGCCCTAAAGGCCTAAGCACCAAAGTGGATCCTAACCACTCATTCAGAGAACACGTGGACCGCGTTGATCACACTTATGTCACTTTGGAGCTTCGAAAGAAAAATCTTGAACGCCGAAGTTCCAAAGAATATCTTGGTCATTGGTTTTCCGAGGTCTGAGGACTGTTAGATCTATGTGTTTCACCACTTCGGCACTTCGCGAGTATTGTGAATTAGAGCAGCCGAAGGCCAGAGTCCATCCCAGTCGTCCGTTGGAGGAGGACGCGTGTTGACACTTCGGGGAATTTGTGTCATTGAGAAGACATGGAGAAAACTCTCTAAGTCCTGAAAAGCATCTCGACCATCGGTTGGATGAGCATTGTGGGTCGTTGATATTTGTTTCCTTTTCGGCATTTCGGCGTTGGCAGATACGAAGAGTCGTGTTGTGTGGACGACAAAGAGAAATTGTCGAAGCCTGAAGAGAAGAAATCTGAAACGTCCATTTGTCGGAGCATGAGGACTATTGATTTTGTTGCCTATTGTTCGACAGTTCATGAATTCTATATTCAAATATAAGAAGAGTAGTAAGACCCAAAGTCCCGAAACGCCTGGAGCACCTAGTTCTTAGCCCTTGGTCATATGAGGGGTTAACATTAAAATATTTTTTCGTTAAAAAGAAATGCCTGGAGCACCTAGTTTTTTCCATTAAAGGGTTACATTCGATAAAGAACACAGCTCAGAGCTATGACTATGTAAGATATTGTGCTCGGATAGTGAGATCCAACAAGATTGATACCAGGAAATAAGAAATTTCTTGTAGCTCGAGCTCGAAACTTCACTGGTGTATTTTACACGTACGAAACGGGAAAGAGGACATGTGCGCTTGCATCAAGTGATATCAGAGGTATTTCTTTATCCCTGAGAAAAAGCATGAATAGTACTAACAATTTGTTTTCTGTTGTATTTTTTTTTTACAAAAATAACCACCTCTAACCATTTAGGACCAACACAAGGGTGACCTCTTCTTGGAAAGAACTATGAATTTTGGTCTCTCAGAATGAGATCCTTCTTACAAGAACATGATTGTTGGGATCTAGTGGATCATGGCTATGTGGAACCAAATCCAACAAATCTAGCTACCATGAACAATCAAGAGAGAATTGCTCAGGTAGAACAAAGGAAAAGAGAGAATAAGGCCAAGGATTCAAAACTCAGTGGATGACTCGATTTTCTCAAAAATCATAGGTGTTGTTACCTCAAAACAGTCCCGGGACATCCTAAGTACAACCTACTAGGGAAATGACAAGGTCAAAACAGTCAAGTTGCAGACCTTGAGAACACATTTTGAGATTTTAAAATGTCAGAGTCTGAAAATATTGATCAATTTATGACCATAGTCATGGTAATTGTAAACCAAATCAGGTTGATTGGTAAAGCCATCTCTAATCAAAGGATTGTTCAGAAATTACTCAGAAGTCTTCCAAAGAAAATTGAGATGGTTGTTACATCCATCCTTGAATCCAAGGATCTGTCAAAGTTTTCAACAGATGAACTCATGGGTTTTCTATTGTCACATGAGACCAGACTAGATCTAGAAGATGAGTCAATAGCCAATGCATTCACGACTCAATTCTCCTTTAGGAAAGGGAGAGGTAGAGGTCACAGAGGAAGAGGGATAATTCCAAGAAACCATCACTCAGGTGAAGGTCACACACATCAAAATCAACATCAGAATTTCCAGCCTCAAAGAGGCAGAGGGAGGAGGTCAAATGAGAAAGAAAGCATGCAATGATATTACTACAAAAGGTATGGGCACTATGAATCTAAATGTAGGAAGAAACAAGCAGATCAATCCTCAGGAAGAGCACAAGTCTCAAATCATGATGGAGACACATCAGATGAGATGTTTCTCTCATGTCACAAAACTGAAGAATAACACAAGTGTTGGAGAAATTTCTATTTTCGACACACTAGTTCAGTGGGAGTAACACTAGTTCAGTTGGAGTTAACTGACTAGTTCTATTTTAGACTTTCTAATCTTCGACGATCACTATTATGCATGCATTCCTAATTATAGGATGTCATTTCCTATATGAGTGAAGATCACTCAATCATTGTTTAGATCATAATATACATTGATTCTCATTCTTCATATTGTATCTCTCTTCCTTTTCTTGATAAGCTTTGTTTGTGTATGCTTTAGCTAGGTCTCCTGTGCAAGTTTCCATGAAACACTGACATGGTATCAGAGCCGAGCTGATTGAAGAAACCCAGACAATCCATAGAATAGAAAAAGTGGATTTGAGTAAACCTAGTTTCCACCATCGTCGCGGCCTATCCCTATCGAAAGGTGCGACAATTGGAATTGTCACAGCCTATCCCTATCAAAAGGTGCGATGGTCGCAGCCTATACACAGCCAAGGTGTGACGTCGTTGCACTGTGTTCTTCATCCAGGGTGAGAAGATTCAATTTTCACAATCGTCGCACTGTGTCTTTCACTAGGGTGTGACGATTTAGCATCGTCGCACTTTATACTTCTCTAGGGTGCGACGATTCAATAACCCTCCAAAAATTGTTTTTTTGCAGTAAACTAGCCATATCTGGAAATCCATGATCTAGGTCGGGCTAAAATTTTTTCTAGAGACGTATAACATGGGGATTCTCATGTTTGCCAAAAATATCGAAAACCCACATCACATTTTAGGAGATATAGTTGTTTTATCATATCTATAACTGTCATACACTGTCAGTCATATCTCAGAATCCACCATCTGGGTTTCTAGGATCTTTTCAGTATCAATAGAAGGGATGGAGATGATGCAACTTATCCAATCAAGTATGGTGATAATAATCACACCGTACAACTATTTTTAATGGAATTCGAAGGCTTCATTCCAAATCAAAATAAAAAGGACTATATAATTTGACGATGACGATAGAAACATAACCTACATCATCATTTGAGAAGACCAGATGGGCGAACCATAAGAATGAGGCCACATGACTACTTCTTGAGTTAATATCCACTGATTTTTGGTTTCCTTCTTCCGCATGCAAGACTCCAAATGAGATCTGGACCACCTTGGAAGGACTCTTTGGAAAGCAGGATAAGATGCAAGGTCATATGCTTTAGGTATAGTTGAATACCTTAGACCCTAATTTTTTTGATAATATACATGATTTTTTTACTAAATTTAAATATTTGATTTTGAGCTTGGGTAAATGTGGTATTGACAAGTCTACACAAGAGAAACAACCTATTCTAACAATCTTGGCCAAGCTAGGACCAGAATACGTTGTATATGTCTCCAATTTCCATTCTGGAAGATGTCTTTTTGGAACAAATTGGAAAATGCCTACGATGGCTCAGTTCATTGAGTCTCTCACACAAGAGCAAAAAAAACTCATACATATGGGCCTCATCAAGGATCCCAAAGCACATGCACTCACCATGCATGATGGAAAAGGATCATCCAAACAAAATGGGAAGGAGAAACATAACGAGAAGGAGGGATATTCCAAACCCTTTAATGATTCTTCAAGTTCCAAAGAATCTTTAGATTCCAAGAAGAAGAACAAGGGAAAGCAATGCACTTACTACAATAAACCAAATCATGAAGAATCCACATGCATGAAGAAACATATTGATCTTATGGTAAAGACACTTCAACAGAAAAAACTTGGAAACTTCATTCTAGAGGGAGTCAAGAAGAAGAAGGAAGAAGATCATGCTCCTAAGAAAGATAGTCATCATGCCATGGTTGCAATTAATTCCTCATCTGATTCATGGATTATAGATTATGGTGCATCCCATCATATGGCAGTGAAAGAGGAAGTTTTCTCTTCTTCCATTCCATGCTTAAGACCCCCTATTCTCATGGGGGATGATACTCCAGTAGCAGTAGCGAGAGAAGGGAGAGTGGAACTCCATAATGGTAATTTTGAGAATGTTTTACATGTTTCAAATATTTCTATGAATCTCCTCTTAGTTTATCATATCACTCAGAAAGGTAAAAGGGTTGAATTTACATCAGATTCAATTTCAGTAATTGACATGCATGACAATTCCATCATTGCAATTGGTGAGGTGGATCACAAGTCAAGGTTGTATAAATTCACTAAGTTTTCTGACGATGACTCCTCTATTCTACTTACACATAAGGAAAGTACTTTGCATGAACCTCCAGTGCAACATGCATATACTCTTGTGATTCCTTCAGTTTTAGACATCATATATGATTCCATACACTCATATTCTATACATGGAACTAAGAAGGAAGTACATCTAGATAAGAAGTTGATGCCGACGCACGCTACCTCACAACCCGTAGGTCAGAAGGCCACCTCGATGCAGGATATTTCTCTTCCACAGGGCCCAAAGAACTCTAACCGGTCCTTCTATCTCCCTGTCGAGAAATCTGCACCCACAAAAAATCCTCATGGGATCCCCTCTTCACACTCGGGGGATCGGAATTCGTGGCTTTGCGAGGTCAGTGGTCGAACGATGTACTCTCGGATCCCTGAAACCCTACAACCAGTCAACGCTGACCCTTTCCTATCGAGGTTTTCTCTATCATGAATTTGGTACTCGCAATGTCGAACCACTCGTATCCCCAACTCCCGATGCCCGATACGCCGAAACTCTGACACATGTGCGAGTTTGACTTTTCAACGCCTTCACTCCATCGGCATTTCGGAGTTCGCAATATCGCGAATCCTGATGCAATTTTTTTGGGACTTCTCGCTGTGAAACCCCAATAAGGCATGCCACCTGTCCACCTCACTAACTCCGTTGTGGCCCCACACAAACCTTCTTTCCTATCAGGATATCACGTTTCACGATTTCGCAATTTCTGCTGCAGCGTTTACGGGACTTCAACCAGCGAAACCCCGATATGTGAATCCATGCATAAATCTGACGGTCCTCGTGACTTGGATCTACGGTCCTGCCCCTCCTAAGCTTTGAACCCCTCGATGCTTCCACTGTAACCTTCCTGCTCCTCCGTGAGATCTGACGGCTCACGGGAATTCGTGAAATCACCTAAGAGAACTTCGTTTGTCCGTTCTTCCTGATGAAATCTACGAAATGACTCAAGTGTTCCTTCTACGGAACTCGTCCACCTGTGGCTCAATCTTAGGACACTTTCTTACCAACTTCCGGTCACAGCTTCCCTGCGCTGTTCTTCAACAGCTTTGAAGGCCTTATCCTTCCTGAAATTTCTTGTAACTCTGAGTCTTAGAAAAGACTCTTGCGTGCACTCCTTGCGGCAACCTTCAAACACATCTAAGTGTTGAATTCCTTTGACCCTGCGCACTCCTGCAGCAACAACCTTTCGGCACTTCACTCAGATATACAACTCTGAGATTTTCCTTGGCCTGCGCACTCCTTCCACAGCTCCTGTGCCCAACTGCACTTCTGCGGAAATGAGAATGAAAGTTATCTATCTGAATCCCTTGTCAACACACTCCTTGCGGACACTTCAACTACACTCCTTGTAGGAATCCTTGCTCAGATAGAGAAACAATTGAAACTCATTCCTTCTTCCTCTCAGACTTCAAACTCAAACATGAAATCATATACACAACATATAAAGAAAATGTATAACAGGAAGCAAACATTTAATGAGCATATCATTCAGCATCAATACACAGAGAACAACACAAAACCATGAATTTGAATCAACCTCTTTCTATTAATCCAAATATCTATACATGGGTGTTCTTACATAGATCTTTGCATGATCTTTCTCTCTTCTCAGCAATTCTCATGATCTCCAATAATGTTACAATACAGAATGAGGGTGTCTATATCCCATTTCCCTCTTGCGCTCTAAGACTGTCTAATCTAGAATTAAATTCTATCTACCAGCATTAACTACTTTAAATGCCTTCTACCTACTAAGGACGAGAGAAAATGGCTCAAGGTCTATTTACATTATACCAGTGCACTTCATCTTAATGACTTCATTTAAGATCGTGCAACAATTCCAAGGTAATTTCAACATTTGTGCTGGCGCTCCTTCCAGCTGTCCGCTGTCTTCCACGCTGGCTCGCTTGATGTTGGTGATGCTCCTGCATCATACTCCCTCGCTTGAAAACTTTCATGGGATCCTGTCCATGAGCTCACACACGGCCTTTCCATGCTTCTGTATCTCTGCTTCGGTCTCCCAGCTGGCATCTTCAACTGGATGGTTCTTCCATTTGACCAAATACTCAAAACATTTCTTTCGCCTGGTCCTTTTGCTTACTCTCGTATCCAGTATGCACTCCATCTGTGGCTTATCTGCAACTGACATCTGTTTTGTCCACTGGATCATTGGCTGCTCAATTCCAGCTCCTGCTTCTCCAGCTCTATATGGTTACAAATCCGAGATATTGAATATCGGAGAAATTCTGATCCCATCGGGTGATTCAATCTCATAAGCATTCACCCCAAATTTCTTTAAGACCCTACATGGCCCGATTTTCTTCATATTTAATTTATTATATGTTCCTCTCGGGAACCTTTCCTTCCTTAAGTGTGCCAGAATCAGATCACCAACTTCAAACTGAAGTTGTCTCCTATACTGATCTTCTCTATGCTTATATTCCTGACTTGAATTCTGCAACCGCTCCTTCACCTGGCTGTGAAGTTCTTTCATCGCCTCTGCAAAATCTTCTGCACTAGTGCTCCTAGTCGCAGTATGTTCTGAACCCCTCAACTCAAAAATTCTCTCGGCTGCATCCCATAAACAACCCGAAATGGACTTTGCCCTGTGCTCCGATTAACTGTGTCATTATAAGAAAATTCCGCCTGTGGTACTATGTTGTCCCACTGACTGTGGTGTTCTGTCACTAGGCTTCTCAGCAAGTCTCCCAGACTTTTGTTCACCACTTTTGTCTATCCATCCATCTGAGGATGATAATCCAAACTAAATGCCAAGTTAGTTCCCATCTTCTTCCATAAGGTCCTCCAAAAATTCCCTATGAATTTCGTATCTCGATCCGAAACTATACTCCTTGGTAAGCCATGAAGTTGAATGACCTCTTTGAAAAACAGGTTCACAATGTGAGTTGCGTCACTAGTCTTCCGACATGGAATGAAGTGTGCCATCTTGGAAAATCTATCCACCACCACAAATATTGAATCACAACCTCTTTGTGTCCTTGGTAATCCCAATATAAAATCCATGTTGATTGCATCCCACGGCCTTTCTGGTATGGGCAATGGTTGATAAAACCCCGCATTATGCTTTCTTCCCTTTGAATGCTGGCAAATTCTGCACCTGTCTACGAATCTCTTGACGTCTGCTCGCATTCCCGGCCAAAAATATGACTCATTCATCTTTGCAAACATCTTGTCATGACCAAAGTGCCCTGCTAATCCTCCACTGTGTTTCTCCTTCAGCAAATTCTCCCTCATGGAGCATTTTGGAATACACAGTTGATTACCTCTAAACAGTAATCATTCCTGGATCATATACTCCATCCATTGGCTTCTGTCTCTGAGAACTGGATTCTCAGCTGCTTCATACGTCTCCTTAAAATCTGGATCATCAGCGTACATGTTCCTGAGATCATCAAAATCCAATGTTTTGACTCTGAACTCCTGCAACAACAAACACTTTCTGCTCAAAGCATCAACAACTTTGTTAGCAGTACCAGAAATATGTTTGATCACAAAAGTGAAATTCTGCATATACTCAACCCATTTGACATGTTTCTGATTCAACTTTTCCTATTGAGTCACAAACTGCAATGCATGATTATCACTGTACAAGACAAATTCTTTCGGGATCAAGTAATGCCTCCATTTCTTCAACGCTTGTATGATAGCATAAAACTCCTTATCATAAGTGTATTATTTTACTTTTGCCTCATTCATATTCTTGCTAAAATACGCTATCGGCCTGTCTTCCTGACTCAAGACTGCCCCTATTGCAAATCCGCTTGCATCGCATTTCACCTAAAATGTTTTCTAGAAATCCGGCAACACCAACACTGATTGTTCTGTAATCTTTCTCTTCAACAGGTTGAAACTCTTTTCAGCCTCTTCTTTCCTGTGAAAAGATTTATGTCTTTTCTTTACTATATCCATCATCGCTACGCTAATTCCACTGAAATTCTTGATGAACTTTCGGTAGAAACTAGCCAATCCGTGAAAACTTCTCACCTCAAAGATATTCTTCGGTGATGGCCAATTCTTGATCACTTCCACCTTATCTGGATCCATCCTCAACTCATTTGCTGAAATAACAAATCCCAAGTAAATGAGTTATGTCTTCATGAATGAGGATTTCTTCATATTTATCAACAACTTCTCCTGCTGTAACCTCTGCATCACTGTAGCCAAATTCTTCAGGTGCTCTACCACTGTTTGACTGTAAATCAGTATGTCATCCAAATACACAATGACAAATTTCCCGATGAACTCCCTCAAGACTTCATTCATCAACCTCATGAAGGTACTCGACGCATTTGTTAAGACAAACGACATAAAAATCCATTCATACAACCCTTCATTTTTTTTGAATGTTGTCTTCCATTCATCACCTTCTCTCATGCGGATTTGATGATAACCGCTTTTCAAATCAATCTTTGAAAAATATTTTGCTCCACTTAATAAATCCATCAGATCATCCATCCTTGGCAATGGAAATCTATACCTGATGGTTATCTTGTTGATCGCCCTTGAGTCAATACACATCCTCCAACCTCCGTCTTTCTTCGGATTGAGTACTGTTGGAACAACACATGGACTCAAGCTCTCCCTGACTAAACCTTTATCCAATAAATCCTGGACTTGCCTCTTAACCTCTTCATTCTCTTGCGGTGTCAATCTGTACGTAGATTTATTTGGAAAACTGGCTCCTAGTATGAGATCAATATGATGACTCACACTTCTGATCGGTGGTAATGAACGGGGTAATTCATCCACTACAATGTCAGCGAACTCTTCCAGCTGTTCCTGAACTTCTTCTGGTAAATCATCCACCCTTGTGCTAGTCAGAACAATCTTTGGTTTTCTAACCACAATGAACTGTGGATCCTCCTTCTTCTTAACCTCATTAAGAAGTTCCTTCCCACTCATGAGAAGTACAGTGTTGCTTACTTCCAGCTTCACCTTCTTATCCTTGATTGGAAGCAACATGTGTGTCCTCCCATTCTTCGCTAGGGTGTAGGTGTTCATTCTCCCATCATGAATCACATTCCTATCATATTGCCATGGTCTACCCAGCAATAGATGACAAACATCCATAGGAATGACATCACATAATATCTTATCATTATATCCACCTATCTTGAATTCAACCAAGCATTGTTTAGTGACAGTTACCTGATGTCCTTTCTGTAGCCACGAAACCCTGTATGGGCTTGGATGATCAGTCGTCTCCAGCTCCATCTTCTCTACCATCTCTGTAGAAACGAGATTATCCATGCTACCACTGTCTACAATGACCTTGCATACCCTGTCCTTGGTCTTGCAAGCAGTCCTGAAAAGTATGGTCCTTTGGACTGAACTCTCCACCTCCTTCTCGGGTGTCAAAAGGAATTTTCGCATCATCAGCGATCTTCCGCCTTCAACGTATTCTACCTCAACATCCCGCCTCTATGCCTCAGTGATGTGAGTTTCTCCAATGTCTTTCTTTTTATCTGGACACTCGTAAGGCTTGTGCCCATTCTTTCCACATGTGAAGCAAGTGATTACTCCACCTCTTCCTCTTCCTCTACCTCTAGTACGAGGAAAAGTGTTATTGTCAGCGTAATCTCCTCTCTGCTCAGTATGCTGCCCTCTCTGCTAGGTTCCACCTCTCTCAGTTCGAGTCTGAGGTTTCTTCCAGTCCTCTTTGGGCTTCTGATATTTATCCCGGGCAACTGATTTTCCTCTGGGCTGACTTCTGCCTCAGCCCCTCTGACTCTATTTTCGACTCAGCTTCTCTTCCACTTTCAGAGCCATCTGATAAGCATCTTCCACCATTTGGATGGTTACCATGCTCATCTCATCCAGGATATCATATCTCAGGCCATTCATGTATCTGGCAACTTTCTCATCATCGCTCTCCCGATGACCTGCCCTGATGTTGAGCTTGTAGAATTCCTCAGTGTATTCCTTCACTGTCATCAGCTTTTGTCTCAGGTTCTGTATTCTCCTGAACAAAGTAATTTGATAGTCTCTGGGGATGAATTTCGCCTTCAGCTTCACGATCATTCTGTCCCAGCTCTTGATCTTCTGCTTGCCCTTGCAGCGTCTGTTAGCTTATAGTTCATCCCACCACAATGCTGCATGTCCTTTCAAGCGTGTGACATCATGCTTGACTTTCTTGTCCTCTTC
This sequence comes from Picea engelmannii, assembly GCA_009831015.1. Taxonomy (NCBI): domain Eukaryota; kingdom Viridiplantae; phylum Streptophyta; class Pinopsida; order Pinales; family Pinaceae; genus Picea; species Picea engelmannii. Next base: position 820,628 of record ML777840.1, read on the forward strand.
GACATCTTCATAGTCGAAGTATGTGTCCAGAGCTCTAATCTATTCTAGAAGCTCCTCTACATCCAAGTTTCCCTCATAAACTGGAATGTCCATCTTTTCTCTTACACCCATCCTTGCAATAGCTTTGAGAAAATGCTTGTTTGATGCATCTTCAGCTGGAACTTCTTCTTCTCATTCAGCCTCATCTTCACTTTCAGAATCACTGAGATCCCCAACACTAACTGTGCGTCTTTGCGCTATCTCCATATCTTCGAGTCTAGCTCGTAGATCACGCATCTCTCTCTCCATGACTGGATCTATCATCCGCCTGCCTCTTCTTCTAGGCATTTCCCTATCCTCTGGATCAGGTGATTGCATGTCCCTTCTCCTTGGCGGCATGGTGAATTTTCTTTCTCTGCTATAGAAAGCAAATAACCTTTCTGAGCTCTGATACTAGATGATGCCGATGCACGCTACCTCACAACCTGTAGGTCGGAAGGCCACGTCGACGTAGGATCTTTCTCTTCCACACAGCCCGAAGAACTCTAACCGGTCCTTCTATCTCCCTGTCGGGAAATCTGCACCCACAGAAAATACTCATGGGATACCCTCTTCACACTCGGGGGATCGGACTTCGAGGCTTCGCGAGGTCAGTGGTCGAACGATGTACTCTCGGATCCCTGAAACCCAACAACCAGTCAATGCTAACCTTTTCCTATTGGGGTTTTCTCTATCGTGAATTCGGTACTCGCGATGTCGAACCACTCATATCCCCGAATCTCGATGCCCGATACGTCGAAACTCCAACACACGCGCGAGTTTGAATTTTCAACACCTTCACTCCATCGGCATTTCAGAGTTCACAATATCGTGAATCCTGATGCAATTGTTTCGAGACTTCTCACCGTGAAACCTCAATAAGGCATGCCACCTGTCCACCTCACTAACTCCACTGTGGCCCCACACAAACCTTCTTGCCTATCGCGATATCGTGTTTCATGATTTCGCGATTTCTGCTGCAACGTTTACGGGAGTTCAACCAGCGAAACCTCGATATGATAATCCACGCATAAATTCGACGGTCCTCGTGACTTGGATCTATGGTCCTGCCCCTCCTGAGCTTTGAACCCCTCAACGCTTCCATTGTAACCTTCTTGCTCCTCCGTGAGATCTGACGGCTCATGGGAATTCATGAAATCTCCTCAGAGAACTTCGTTCGTCCGTTCTTCCTGATGAAATGTACGAAATGACTCAAGTGTTCCTCCACGGAACTCATCCGCCTATGGCTCAATCTTACAACGCTTTCTTACCAACTTTCGGTCACAACTTCCCTGCACTTTTCTTCAACAGCTTCGAAGGCCTTATCCTTCCTAAGCTTTCCTGTAACTCTGAGTCTTAGAAAAGACTCTTGCGTGCACTCCTTGCGGCAACCTTCAAACACATCTAAGTGTTGAATTCCTTCGACCCTGCGCACTCCTGCAGCAACAGTCTTTCGACACTTCACTCAGATCTACAACTCTGATATTTTCCTCGGCCTGTGCACTCCTTGCATGGCTCTTGTGCCCAACTGCACTTCTGCGAAAATGAGAACGAAAGTTACCTATCTGAATCCCTTGTCAATGCACTCCTTACGGACACTTCAACTGCACTCCTTGTAGGAATCCTTGCTCGGATAGAGAAACAATTGAAACTCATTCCTTCTTCCTCTCAGACTTCAAACTCAAACATGAAATCATATACACAACATATAAAGAAAATGTATAACAGGAAGCAAACATTAAATGAGCATATCATTCAGCATCAATACACAGAGAATAACACAAAACCATGAATTTGAATCAACCTCGTTCTATTAATCCAAATATCTATACATGGGTGTTCTTACACAGCTCTCTGCATGCTCTTGCTCTCTTCTCAGCAATTCTCATGATCTCCAATAATGTTACAATACACAATGAGGGTGTTTATATCCCGTTTCCCTCTTGCGCTCTAAGACTGTCTAATCTAGAATTAAATTCTTTCTACCTACATTAACTACTTTAAATGCCTTCTACCTACTAAGGTTGAGAGAAAATGGCTCAAGGTTCATTTACATTATACAAGTGTTCTTCATCTTAATGACTTCATTTAAGATCGTGCAACAATTCCAAGGTAATTTCAAAATTTTTGCTGGCGCTCCTTCTAGTTGTCCGTTGTCTTCCACACTGGCTTGCTTGATGTTGGTGATGCTCCTGCATCAGAAGTCAACATTGAAGCTTCAACAGTTTCTCAAGAAGTCACAGTTCACACTTTAGGAAGCAAGTATCCTTGCATGGAATCCATTGGATTCAAGGAGGACTCGATCTCAGCATGAGGAGCCTTCTCATGTACTTTCATCTTAAGAACCTATTATGCCCATGCATTGTTATATGGTTCAATATATTGATCCGCAAACCTACAATAAGGCTGTGGGAAATCCATTATGGAAAGAAGCCATGCAGGAGGAGCATGATTCTCTCCTAGAGAATCAGACTTGGCATCTAGTTCCACTTCCACCATAAATGAATATTTTCAGGTGCAGATGGGTCCATAGTATCAAGAGGTACAAGTCCTGATAGGTTGCCAAAGGACTTCATCAGATCCATAAAGATTTCTACATCTTCACGAAGACTTTCAGTGAGAAAAAGTTTCAAACTTTGTGGGATCATCTTGCAGTGAAGAACACAGTTGCCTAACAACTACCATTTTCTTCTTTTGATACATTATATTTTGAGGGGGGGTTTTGTTCCCACGTGGTTTTCCCTCTTTCCTCTCTTTTATTCAGTGTTCATTAGTTTCATTGTACATGAGTACCTAATATGTCCTAGTAGACGGGACTCATTTTTTACTCCATAGTGATGTTCAGGGGGGGTGTTGGAGAAATTTCTATTTTCAGCACACTAGTTCAATGGGAGTTAACTAACTAGTTCTATTTTAGACATTCTAATATTAGACCATCACTATTATGCATGCATTCCTAATTATAGGATGTCATTGCCTATATGAGTGAAGATCACTCACTCATTGATTATATCATAATATACATTGATTCTCATTCTTCATATTGTATCTCTCTTCCTTTTCTTGATAAGCTTTGTTTGTGTATGATTTAGCTAGGTCTCCCGTGTAGGTTTCCATGAAATGCTAACAACAAGGACCTGTGGTTGTTGGACAGTGGATGCAACAATTACATGACAAGTAACAAAGATTTACTTCCGTGCATTGATTCTTCTATTTCATCTGATATTACACTTGGAGATGACTCTTTAGACAAAGTTTAAGTCAAAGGAACTGTAGCTATTCTTACTAAACAAGATGTAAAGAAAGACATAAACGATATCTATCATGTTCCAGATCTGAAACAAAATCTATTAAGTGTAGACAGCTAGTTTAAAATGGCTATAAGGTATTTTGTGAAGGAGCATCATGTAGGATATGTGACAAACTTCCCAACAGAAAATTGATTTCTGAAATCCACATGACTCGGAATAGAATGTTTCCCATGACCCTTAGAACTGCAAATTTGACCCAATCTTATGCACAAAGTGAATCCACCCCCATTGAAACTATGATTTGGCATGCAAGATTTGGACATCTACCCTTTCAGAGTCTAAGCCTTTTGTAAAAGCACTCCATGGTCAAAGGTCTACCTATCTTCAAAGAGAAAAATTCTGCACGTGAGTCTTGCATTCTTGGAAAACATAAGAGAACAAGCTTTCCACAATCCTCCACTCAAGCCAAACAACACTTAGACCTGGTTCACACTGGCCTATGCGGACCAATGCAAACAAAGTCAATAAGTGGTAGATTTTATTTTCTAACATTTATTGATGACTTTAGCATGAAAATATGGATCTATTTCCTCAGACACAAGTCTGAAACCTTTGCAAAGTTCAAGGATTTCAAGGCTGAAGCTGAAAAATAGAGTGGGAAATATGTGAAGATTCTCAGGTCAGATGGAGGAGGTGAATATTGTTCAACAAAATTTGCAAATTTCTGCAAATCACATGGCATAATCATGCAAACTACAACCATGTATACTCCACATCAAAATGGAGTGGCTGAGCGGAAAAACCAAACTATAATGAATATGGCAAGGACCCTTCTAAGAAATAAATGTCTGTCAAATTTACTTTTGGATGAAGATGTAGCATGTTCAGTTTATCTTCTGAATAGATCCCCAACCACCAATGTCAATATGAAGGTCCCTCAATAAACATGGAGTGGGACAAAAATTAATGTTGCTCATCTTAGGATGTTTGGATGTATTGCATTCGCTCACATACCTTCCAAATTGAGAAATAAACTTGATGATCAAAGTGAGAAATGCATTTTTGTTGGCTATAATGAGACATCTAAAGCCTACATAATCTACAATACAATTTCAAAGAAACTCATTCTCAGTAGAGAAGTCAAATTTCTTGAAAATCAGTTCTGGAGTGAGTCTGAAAATCGCCCTATGGACAACCAAAATCCATTGTTGCCATTTCTTGAAAACATAGAAAATTCAGGACAAAAAACACATCAGCCTATCCTTCCAATATTCCAGGTACAAGGATAGCCTAAGAGTTCTCATGACAACTCTTCTTCAAGAAGAAATCCATCCTTTGAACTTCAAAATTAGCGAAGTCGAAGCTTGAGAGAGATCCATCAATAGTTGGATGATAATGATCTGCAAAATCTTTTTTCATTAATGTCATGTCAACCTACATATTTTAAAGAGGAAGCTAAAGAGCCACATTGGGTTCAAGCCATGAACCAAGAGATTGACTCCATTGAGAAGAACAAGACATGGGATCTTGTTGATCTGCCCAAACATAAGACAAGTATTGGTGTCAAGTGGGTTTACAAAACTAAACTCAATGAAAAGGGACATATTGAAAAACACAAAGCAAGACTTGTTGCCAAAGGATTCTCATAGCAACCAGGCATTGATTATGGTGAAACTTTTGCTCCAGTAGCAAGGTTGGACACTGTAAGGACTCTCTTAGCCATAGAATCTCAACACAAATGGCAAGTATACCAGATGGATGTCAAGTCAACTTTCTTGAATGGTGTCTTAGAAGAAGAGGTATGTGTGGATCAACCACATGGATTTGAAGTCAAAGAGAAACAACCAAAGTGTATTGGTTGAAGAAGTCCTTGTATGACCTAAAGAAAGCTCTAAGAGCTTGGTACAACCAAATTGTTACTTACCTGATCAAGAGTGGTTTGAGAAGAAGCCAAAATGAGCCAACTCTTTACACAAAACTAGATCAATAAGGTAAAATTAAGATTGTCTATCTATATGTTGATGACATGATATATACTGGGAATATTGAGTTAACCAGTTTCAAACATGCCATGAAATCTGAGCTTGAGATGATAGATCTTGGCATCATGAAATATTTTTTGGGGATTGAGGTTGAACAATCAACTAAAGGGATTTTGTTTTTTCAACAAAAGTATGCAAAAGACATCATCAAAGGATTCTTCATGGAAGACTGCAATCCAACAGAAACTCCTATACACCTAGGCACAAAATTGAGAAAGAAAGATAAAGGCCCTACAGTGGAGTCTACTTTGTACACAATTTTAGTAGGTATTTTGTTTCATCTTACAACAACTAGGCCTAGTATTATGTATGCAACCGGCTTTGTTTCCAGGTTCATGGAATTTCCCAAAGATTCTCACTACAATATAGAGAAAAGGATTCTGAGATATGTTGTTGGCACACTCAATTTTGGTTTATGGTACACTTAGGCTGAAGATAATCATCTTTCTGGTTACACTGACAATGATTCTGCAAACAACCTAGATGACCACAAAATCACCTCAGGGTATGCTTTTCACCTAGGCACGAATCTGATCTCTTGGGAATCAAAGAAGCATCCCATTATCTCAATATATTCTGCATAGACAAAGTATGTCGTTGCTACTTGATCTTCCTGTTGAGCTGTGTGGCTGCGAAGACTATTGAATGGCATGTCACATACAGAAAAGAAGCCAACTCCTATCTTCCATGACAATACTTCAACAATTGCTTTATCAAAAAAACATGTTTTCATAAGAAAAGAAAGAACATTGACACTCTCTTTCATTTCATATGCAAGATAGTCAGTAATGGTGAAATCACACTTCAATTTTGTGGTTCACAAGATCATCCTGCAAACATCTTTACAAAACCATTGGTAAAAAACATTTTTTATTTTTAGAGACAACACTTGGGCATTATCAGTGCTGATGTTTGTAACTATTGATTTTAAGAGGGAGTGTTAGTTATAACCTCAACAGTATGTGACTGTACACTGCCAGTTGTACCAATCGTTAGGATTTGGTTCTGACTTCTTGATTTGGTGGTTTTCTTTTCTCTTTATATCTTTAGACTATCAACTAATAAAATAGCTCACTTTTCATTTTCCCATTCTATATCTGTCTCTTCTATATTGTTAGTTTCATTTATAGTTTTGTCAAAAATGTTCTCAACAAAAATAATTAGAATCTTCCAAAGGGAATTCATGTTCAAGAACTCAAAGAAACAACTTCTCTCTAGATTCTTTTTCGGAAGATTTTCCTTCCAAGGTAAATTTTTCTTGAAGAGATTCCATACAATTTAAAAAACCTAGGCATCAAGATCGTGAATTATAAGAGGATTTAGTGCCATAATTATTTCCTTGGACACAACCTCATGTGGGGCATCTCAGTGTCAAGTTGTTCCAACAACGACTTTCTCAAAGAGTTTGTACCAACCTGCCACAAGAACTGTGTGACACCATGCCAAACTGCATAGAACTTGATTGAAAATGAAATTATCACCTCCAACACAAGTTATTGAAAAGGGAAGTAGACATTTATTTCTATCTCTTCCCTTGTGTACAATTCTTATGCCTGCCCAGGGATATGGTTTCAATCACAACAAAACCCTTTGGCTTCTCCCTAAAATGCTTGAGCATAGGTAGCACCATCTAACTAGAAAAGGTGTAGACACAACATAAATTGTAACACCATGACAATGTGAACCGAGGGATGTCCACATAAACAACCTTTCATATTGCTACTGTGATACCAAATTGATCTGGTAATGGGTGTTAGAAAATTGTCTCAATTTTTATCCATTCTATATGTTTGATATATTTCTCACATCCATGTTATTAACATGATATTTGAAAAATATAGTTCATACTCAACATTTGAGACTGGAATTAGACAATAATCAAAACACAAAAACAATGTGCAAACAAGAATTGTTAATGGATTTCGCGAGACTATGGCTATGTCTCAGGCCCTGCTTCAACAACGAACCATTTTGTTATTTATTTTCCCAAATCGAGGATGCTTATCCTTTACAAGAAGGGATACAATCTTATCCCAATGTGGGTCTGAAATTCTCTCCCAATAGGATTATTATCTTCTTGACATAGGCTGAAAACTTATCCCAAGTGGGGCTCAATTCTCCCAATGAAGGGTCTCACAAGATTTCCCAATTAAGGGGCTCAACTCTCCCATTAAAGGGGCTTACAAATTCTGCAACTTAAGGGTATCAAATCTCCCAATAAATGGGCTTACAAACTCTCTCACTTATGGGGCTCAACTCTCCCAATAAAGGGGATTAATGGTCTTTATATAGTTTTACATGGTTGAAAACTAATTCAAAATATCAAGGAGAAAATATCTCTCAAGATCCCATACATTATGATCTAGGAACTAATCAAGGGGTTGGTTTGACAAAATACCTCAACCATGCCCATGAAGATCTCAATTCTCCATGAAGATCTCAACTCCCCATGAAACTAGGAAAATACAATCCATGAGAATCTCAATTTTTCCTTGAGACTAGGAAACTAGAAGCTATGTAACTTTCACACTCATTAGTGTACTTTTACAATGAATAGTACAATAATACATGAGACCTAATATCAACATAAGTATTAATAATTACATTTTATATTTTCTCCATTTTACTCAAAACATCAATGAACCATATCTTTCGCATATGAAGTCCTCCTGACCTCATTCAAACTGCATTGGAAATCTCTTTGTGGGTTCTAATTGTGCAGGAAACTTGGGAAGAAATGAATAACCTTTTGAATTTTTGAAGCGTGGATATCCTCCTCGATCACCAACATCCTCCTGTTGCAAAGGGATTGAAGCAGGAACATGTAGCCTTATCAGCCTTGACTCAGATTTTAGTGCAACATGGTAGTTTTGTTACACTATCTCAACAAGAGGTTATTGCTGGTTGTTAGCACTAAGAGTCACCCTCATATTTTTGGAGGATAATCCCAGTGCTCATTTGATTTAAATGATTAAAACGTGTTATATTTGGTGGATCAACAGGAGAAGAGTATAAAGGAGGGAAACAGGCTGTTTGCAAATGCATTCTATTGGTCATGGAGTGATAACATTCTACAGATCAAAGACAATCAGGTTGCCTACCAGAAAAAAGGATTATGCAAGGATGGGTAGAAGAATATAAGGTTAAAAAAAATAATAATATCCAATTAACAAAGATATTTTATGAAAGATAGATAAAAGAGTGCTTGAACAATAATAAATGATTAACAGGAAATACAACAAATCCTTTGGAGCTCATGAATCCATTGACCAAAGATAGATTTTGATCTTAAAAGTATGTAAATATTACTCAAGCAAGATAATAAGAAAGAATGGAAAAAAGAGAAAAAAAGTATGGTATCACAACTTTCATGAATCTCTAATGGTAGAAATGCCTACATCCCATGCCCTCAGGCTTACAAATACATAGATAAACTACCCCTACAACTCTCTCAAGCTCTCTCTAGTCATGAAATCCACCCTCTCTCCTTCATTAATTAGAAAATAACATCCAAAACATGCTTAGGAGTTTGAATCCCATCTCTTTCATTGGATTCTAGGCCTTGGAGATAGGTGGCAGCAGTCAAAGAGACAAAAATCCAACAAACTGCTAAATTTTAGGAAGTTGTTGGAAGTCATTAATAAATTTGTTTCCAACTCACTATATGAGGTTTTAATGGAGCTAAATATTAGGTGAAGATGTCCTTTAGAATCTAACTGATCTTTGATAAGTCATTTGAACCCTCCTTGATAGGTGGAAACCTCCAAACAAGGCGGATTTATAAAACTGTTAGAGTTTGCAATGCCTTTGACAACATGCGTTGCGAACTTTCATGTATGTGGTATGTTTATTTTTTCGCAAAAATACGAAATGGGTTGGGCTGATTTTTTTTTAGAAATTCAAAAAAATCATGTTTTTCATCCACACCAAATTTCAACCCATATCATGATTCAAAAATTATGATTAAAATGAAACTCCGTTGTGTGCTAATTGCTACAAATTGTCCCAAATTACCAGTTCGCGGTGCCGATGAGTCTAGGTGCTACGAAATTTCATGTAGTATCCTGTTTCATGCAAAATAAACACAACTGATTCCAAAACCATGCAAGAATCCTTGAAAACCTCTGATAATCCTGCTACAACTTCTTAGTTATTAAAAATGTATTCCAAAACAACAAGTAAACAATCATAAGACAAAAAATGTTTGTTAGGGTTTTGTTGCAAGTAAGTTTTACAGTATTGCAGAGGCTAATATGTAACTTGAGGTTGGAATCTTGGATGAAATGATGATAACAATCCTGAATGAAGTCTTGAATAACCATAGTTGTGAAAAACAAAGAGTTGACAACACTAGTTCGGTTTATAGTATGTAAAATCATGTAGAAAAATAGATCTCTTGATGACTAAAATGGTTTGAAAATGATGGAATTTTGAATATCAAGTAATAGTAGCTAGCATATGATTTTTACCCCTTGTTGCATAAAGTTGAACCATCAATCTTCAAGCGTTTAACTTGGCACCAACCATTCTAGGAGAGTTTGTAGCGCATCTGATTTATGACTTGACAAGATACTTTAGGTGGTTGGTTGAATTTCTAGGACTCTTTGGACACTTGTTTGGATGACAAAATTTGATGGTGAACTTTAATTTCCTTCTTGTTCTAATAATGACAACCACCATCATGACACCAAGACTAGGAAAATGCATTTTGATCAGCTTTAGACCCAAGTTTAAAATCAATACCTTGATTTATTAACATGAAACATGACTAAAAAACCTTTGACAACCTATACATCCTATGTGTTAACAATAGTGACATTAGAAGAGGGGTCAAACCTTCAACCTCTAGATCAGAGTGCATCGAGGAGAGGGCACATGGACATAATAGTCATTCATGTGAGCCTCATAGATGCTCGATTTGAAGGAAAATGTGTTATGGGCCTATGGAGGCCAGTGGACATCAGAGCTTCATGGAGTTGGTTAGCATCTTAACCATATTTGTGTTCTTCATTGTTATATATTTATATAGTATTATGTGTATTTATTTCGATATTTTATTGTATGATGTTTTTTAGTTGATACACCCCTATAGTAGGCCCTCTATGTTGATAGATGCATTAGTGTCGATATCCACTACTGATCCAACAATAGAGGCAAACTGCTCATTCAGTGTACCACATACAGAAGTATGTGTCACATTTGATAAATTCACCATAGTGATTTCTTTATTTTCTGGCATCCTCAAATTTATAATGTTCTTTTTGCTTTTACAGGTTGCAAGACCATATGATGTCGAACAATGTCTACCTAGGATGGACAAGTCATATGGTTCATATGTATCATGTGTTGAGTTAAATCTCATTTAAATCTCAATTTTTTTGTATTTATGTTGTCAAATTTTATTATTTGGTACTAATAACAATATTATTAATATGTATGGAAGTTGTTGATATTTTCTCTAGTTACAGTACTAGTCTAGTCCTTGGGCACCCTGCCATGTCTTTTGGGTTACACGTTTCTAGGCCAAGGGTTATTCCATCACTTGTACAACCCATGGGAGTTCATCACCACCCACCACCACCATATTTCATATTCCATGCATCCTTAGTGGTTGCACTTGCATGCCACCCACCCACACCACCTCTTCCATTGCAACCATCCACAGTGGATGCACCAATACACCACCCACCCCCACCACCATTTCCATCTTCATCATCCACTGAGGATGCCACAAGAGATGTTTCCTTGGAGTAGGTTGTACAGTCAAGCACCCCACCTACTAATGACTCTCCATCGATGCCCGAGATATTCATGGTGAGATAATGTGTTTATGATCAAATTTTATGTATCATGAATGGAATTGATTTTATGCATATTTGTTTAAATTTCATGATTTGATCCTTGTAACTGACATAGGGTGGCATCGCTGAGAGATTAGGGTCATGGAGGAGGGTAACACCCTCACGATTGTTAGTACCATATGTGGTGAGTTGTCTTATGTTGAATTACAAAGTATCATTTTGTAAGTCTTTTAATTCATCGTGGAAAAAAACTTTTAACAATATTTTTTCTTTGTGCAGTCTTCGGATTAGCTAACCACTCCCAGGCACAAAACCACTCGAGGTGCTTCTTCCAGAAAGAGAATAAAGATCCATTTCTGGGATGCTCCTGAGGGTGGAAAGGGTGGAAGTGGTCAATGAGTGACCTACAACTACCATTTTGTATATAGGCCACCATATGAAAGTTTTTTTATGTTAGGGTACTTGCTGCGATTTTGTATATTGGGAACGATGTGCCATTTTGTAAAAAATGTACAGTTTAGATAATCTCTCT
>ML777840.1:832436-898837 GCA_009831015.1 Picea engelmannii
TATATATATGCTCTTTATGTTATTAATGAAATTGCAAGAAATAAATCTAATCTAAATGGAATTAAAGAATTTTGTTTTCAAAAGATAACTCTCATAAACAATAAATAGAAAAAATTCCACATATCTATTCTTCTAAGAACTAATTCCACATAAAAAAACCACTACAAGGATATTCCTAGGAAACACGGATTTACACAGTTTTAAAAAGGGAGAAAACTACATGAACATGAAAAAAATAATCCATGAGTTGAAATCAATGCACAATTTAGGATTATGGATGGATTTGGGATAATGAAGGAATGATGAGAATATGAAATGTCAATCTCAAAATCTCCTATAAACTTCAATTTAAGAGCTCTTAGTATTATAAGTTGAATGTTGTTTTTCAATAGTTGGAAGGAGAAACTCATACATCGAAAGATAGATGGATCACTTAACACATCAATGTAGATTTTGATGAGTTTGTAGATTCAATAACTTACATTTAACTAATAGAAACTACAATTACCTTTATAATATTCAATGAATCCACTTATTATAGGAGATATTTTTTGAAGACTATACAAATATATTTTAGGTTCTAGCAACTATTTCACAAAATTTGGATAGATTTATGAAATTTTAATGAAATGAAATAATTTTTTTCTCAGTTTGGTTGAGTATTCAAATAGATTTGGAGTGTATTATTGCACTAATAATTGTAATAATTTAATTAATTTGATTAACTATTTTTAAAGTGTTAAGGAAGTCCATGTAAGTAAAAATAGTTTGTTTTTTCGAAAGTGATTATAAATACTTGTGTTACTCATTAACAAATCTGCTATGGTGGAAAAGATTGCTAAGTTCTAAATCCATACACAATTAATGGTTCTCAAGGAATTGAATTTGACTAAATACTGAAGACCCATCCTAGTTAAGACTCTAGGAACCAATAATAAAAATCATGTAGGTTAACATAATCACAATAGAAATAAGAGGGTTGAAACATCACATTACTCTATCCAAAATGAAGCATGGTTCATTATAACGACAATCACAACATTCTACAATTGTTTCTTAATACAAAATCAACACATAAATGTAAGTGCACAATAAAGCCTCACATCAAATGAAAATATGCCTCAAATTCTCCATTAATCTTGCCAAAATGTTGTACACTGTAGCCGAAGAGGAGAGTTACTAAATCCAAAAATTCTCCACCCTTTAGAATGGAGAGAGAGAGATATCTTCTTTGTAGTGTGAGTCTCTTCTCTTATGCAATAAAATATTATTATTTGTTAACTAACTACATGACAAGTCAAAAAAACATTATAAAAATGGATCAGTTAGATCTATCCTCAATCCATGACCAACCAAGTTACAACATGACTGGACATTACCCTCTCCAAAACAATTCTCCCTCATCCAAAAATAGTAGTGGTATGCACCAAATAATGCTCATGAAGGGGACACACCACCAAAAATAAGCATCAATCCAATTTAGATGCCAAGTTTCCATATGAAATGTTCTGATCCAGGAGGATCCAGGAACTCTCATAGAGGTCCAAGAGGATTGAAAATGCTCACATAGGTCTAGGAGGATCTAGAAAAGATAAAAAATTTCCCATATCAAATGCTCTCTAAAAATACATCATTATGTAGAGATCGGTGATATATTTCCAATGATGTAAAAATCGCCTCAAATGAAGTTCATATGCAAAATAATTGATAGTCAAAGTTCAAGTCAAAAGTCAAAGGGTCAAATTCAAGGTGACATGTGTCACCATTGAAAGGGTGACATGTGGTATGAACATATGGTGCTAATGTGGAAACATCACAAGGCACCACATGGCATGACCGTATGACTGACTGGGCAAGAGATGTGGCATACCATACATACAGGTGGACTAATCATCTATCGACACGTGGTAAGGATAAACCAATGAGAGGTTGACATGTGGTAGCCTCCCATTAGCCACTAATGGTTAATGCATATAATTTTTTTATGGGAGTATGGAGGATCGTACCCACAACCTCCCATAAACCTTACACAACCTCCATTGCCAATACACCACATAGTTGTTGCTTAACCATATATATTTGAAAATATATTTAAGATTGGTTAAAGTTTTGAATGGTGAAAAAAAGGGTCGAGGGCCCAATCCTTCGAACCATTGTTTTATATGTTATCACATGTGACCAAAATTAACTCCATGATCTGCGGGGATTGCTTCCAACCAACATACTATATTTACCACACATAAATGCCTTCACATATATTTAATAACTTCAACCATATGTTATAACAAAATGTCACAATATATGACATGGTTGATGGAGTTTAACCCTAAGACCTGCCATATATTATGTTAACTCTTTCACCATTACGATATATTTGGGTGTTGTTACAATAACCCAAACAAACAACATTTAAACTGACGTCGATGTCAGCGTGAAGTTCGGGCTGGATTGGGCCAACTATGCCCTATTTATGGGCACAGATCCCAATGTTTACACACATCCCAAGACATGCATGAAGTTCAAGGATGCATGGATCCTGAGAAAGAGATACGGTACAGGTGCATTGGACTACATGCCAAAAGGGAAGCTAAGTTTATTTGTTTCATAGATTTGCGTGCCATGAGGTACTTTGTCCAAACATAGGCATGTTTATACTAATGTTTCTTGTTTTTCGAAGAGTATCCTGGTGATGTTATTATTTTTCTAAGAGGTAATTTGTAATAGTCTTAGTCTAAATATCCATTAATGAGCACCATAGTGCATCGTTTAGCATGTAAAAAGGGTAAAATTGAGTCAGTTCAGAATATGGTCAACTTTATACTCATTTTTCTCAAAATTTCACAAGGAATTAAATGGTAAACTCTATATATGAGTTTGAGTAGTAGAATTGGAGAGTGATTTCAAAATTGGATTTTTTTAGGTCCATGTTGTAATGTAATTTGACATTTTGAGATTATGAGAAGCAATCTCACTGTTTGAAGGGAAATTGGAAATGAAGTAAAATATGCCATCAATATTGTATAATTTGAGTTCTTTTATTTTATGTTGTGTTATCTCATAATTCCTCAAATTAATCATCATTTTATGAGATTTTGGATAAGAAGCATAGTACATCATTTTTTTTCAAATCACCTCAATATAATCAAGAATTATTCTGAATAAGATTAGATGCTTACATGCATATTTTAAATTAATAAGTGGTATCTAAGGATTTTCATATCAAGTGGTATCAAAGCTAGTTTTGACGTGTATTTGCAAGTTGTTGATGTGATGAGGTTCAAGAATTAAGATTGGTGAAGGTTTTGAAGACTCTTGTTGAGAAGAAAAAATGAACAAAGATCTCATGAAGTTAATGCTACAGAAGAACATTAATAGAAAAATTCAGAAGGATAATTATGAATTAAGGATGCAACTGCAAATTGCCGAGGACAAGAAGTAGAAGTTGCAAGATTGACTAATATGTCATGAGGAATTCCATAGGGGTATTTTTCATGGGTTGGAAAGGAATTTGCAGAATAAGGATCAAGTATTGGCACCATCAACATCAATCCATGAATATTGGAAAGTTGAGAATGTAAAGTCTCTTATGCGAGAGAAACTAGCCCCGTCAAGATGGCTAATTTTCAAGGACAAATGAAACAAGGAGAAATTCAGATGATGAGGTCCTTCATAAGAAGTTAGTATTACCTTCCAGACGAGGGAAAAGTAACATGTGTAAGACATCCTTAGAAAAACATGTGCATTATAAAGAGGGAATGAAGAATTTTCCCACTGGTAAATGGTCTATCTATCCATGTGCTTCTTGTGGAACTAGTAACCATGATCTGGAGAAATGTTGAAGAAGACAATTTGTGCAAGAAAATCTCTCCAAGAAAAAGGATAAAGGTAGAGGTAATTTCTCAAAATAAAGGAAAAGGGGTAATGACAAGAAGGGATCATGGTTGCAACATAGGAACTAGACAATATTCTCTTATTTTGAAGTGGATATCATATTGAGAAGTGTTGGACAATTTATACACACTTATATCCAAAGTAGAACCAAAAATATGTAAAGGCACTTGCAATAAGACAAGAAGCAACCACAGATGAAGTTAATAGTCTTGCTGAAAGATTTGAGAAAAAATACTTCTTAATGGTTGGTCTTAACATAGTGATATATGAAGACATCAAAGAATGGTTCATGGACAGTGGCTCATCTTTCCACATGATCGAGATGAGATTAATATTATTGAATTTCTTATAGATCGACAAATATTTCTATGTAGGATATGGAACCAACACCAGACAAACAATAAGAGGGTTTGGACATGTAATATTCCATCTCGAGTCAGGAGGATATATGGGAATATAACATATGTTATATGTTCTATATTTGAAAGTAAACCTACTCCCATTTGCATATTTTGAAGAGGAAGGCTATGAAATCACATTCCAAAATGGCCAGGTACTTGAGTATTCAAGGGAATCTACTCAAGAAACAACAATGGTGCTTGGTGTTTGCAAGGAGAGGTTATATAGGTTACTGGGAAGGCCTATAATATGTATAATTGTTTCTTGGATTCAACATCAAATTCTGCGTTAGATTCAATGTCATATTCAACATTAGCGTTAGAGGCATTGTTAGAGATAGGAAGATGTGAGACTCCTTCTAGTGCTAAAGGGAGAATGAGTCCATGAATAAACCATCCATCAGAAAATCTTTCATTATAAATATGTATATTTGTAAAATGCAAGATAATATTCATATGTAGATACCTACTAAGTCTATTTCTATTGTTGTATTAGAAGGATTTTAAGCCACTCATTGTAGATGTTGAGAGTGAGGAATTATGTAAAATTTCTATATAGCCACCTTATATATTGCCAGGAGTGAGAGGAATTTTGTAAAGGATTTCTATGTATCCACCTTACATATTGTTTGAAGTGAGAAGAATATTGTAAAATAGTTTCTATATAGCCACTTTTTTATAGGAGTGACAGGGATCTTATAAATATTTCTAAAACTAATGACAACAATATAGACAATTGTATTTTCTTGTTATTAGCTAAGGACTATATATGGATCGAATTATTTAAGTTAACATTCTTATTCTGAAGTACCGAAGGAGAAGGAACAAAAGGATGTAGGCATTTGGAACATGTAGATCGAAAGCGGAAAAATAATTGAAGTAATGAAAATATTCTTAGAGCTGGTAAAGAGATAGAAGGTATATACTTGTAAATCTGTATACCTTGAGAAGAAACAATCCAAACAGTACAAATGTATACTATTTCTATGACATTTGCAAGATATTATGTAATGTTCATGTAGATGTATACCTTGAGCAGAATATGTTCAGACAATACATATGTATACGAAGAACATGTTTATAATTGTTTTCAAGGTAAGAGAGAGACAATGGATAGAGAATTCATTTAGAGATTCCTACAGATACATCCACAGTACAGGAACAAAGAGTCCAAAAGGGAAAGGCATAGATCAACATTTGATTTGGTTTCATATTGGCCAAAATAGACAATCTTCAGTAGTGAAGGAGATGGGAATGGATGTTGAGTAGAAGATTTAGATTCAGATATTGCAGAGATACAATGAGGAGACTTTTTTTATGAGGGAATCTATGAGCTAGAGCCAAAGCTATATCTTTTAACGAAAGTGCCAGAGACCAGAGTCAGAGCCATATTTCATAAGTAGACATAAGTACATTGATCCAGTTTCTAAGATCTAAGATCCAAGATGAATAATGAGTCCCATAATATTTAGCAAGATGTAAAAGTGAATAAGCTTCATCATCACTAAGTTACTATATGAGAGAATTTCAGTAAAATGGAAGAGTGAATAAGAGTTATCATCACTAAGTTGTTGAAATATTCATACTTTGGGAGGACCAAAAGTTATTCAGTGGGATGGTATGATACAGGAGGATCCAAGAACACTCGTAGAGGTCTAGGAGGATCTGAAACACTCACAAAGGTCCAAGAGGATCTAGAAAAACTAAAAAATTGACCATCTTAAATTCTCTAAAAAAAAACTAAATCATTTTGTAGAGCTCGGTAATATCTTTCCAACAACGTAAAAATCACCTCAAAAGGAGTTTGTATGCAAACGTTATTAACATTCAAAGTTCAAGGCAAAAGGAAAAAAGTCAAAGGGTTAAATTCAAGGTGACACGTGTCACCACTGCAAGGGTGACATGTGGTACGAATGTATGACCATATGGTTCTGATGTGGCAACATAAGAAGGCACCACATGGCATGACCATATGACTCATTGGGAAAGAGATGTGGAATACCGTACATACAGGTGGAGTAATCGTTTATCGACATATGGAAATGATAGAACAATGAGAGGCTACCACATGAAATCTTATCGTTGGCCATTAATGGTTAATTTATATCAAAATTTTATGGGAGTTCAGAGGATCAAACCTGCAACCTCCCATAAACCTTACACAACCTCCATTGACAATACACCACACAGTTGTTACTTAACCATATCTGGTGGAAAATGTATTTAATCTCGGTTAAAGGTTTCAATGGATACCAAAAGGGTTGAGGGCCCAATCCCTCGACCCATGGTTTTATATGGTATCCCAAGTGATCACAATAAAATCCATGATCCGCGGTGGTTGGTTCCAACCAACATACTATAGTTATCACATATAAATGTCATCACATATATTTAATAACTCCAACCCTATGTTATAACAAAATGTCTTAATATATGGCATGGTCGATGGGGTTTGATCCCACAACCTTCCATATATTATGTTAATTCTTTCACCATTATGCTATATTTGGGTTTTGTTACAATAACCCAAATGAACAACATTTAAATTAATGTCGATGTCATCACAAAGTTCAGGTTGGGTTGGGCCACTCTCTCCCTATTTATGGGAACAAATCCCAATGTTTACACACATCCTGAGATAGGAGCAAAGTCCGAGGATGCATGAAGCTCAAGATAAAGGTATGGTACAAGTGCATTAGAGTGCATGCCAAATAGGAAGCTAAGTTTATGTGTTGCATAGATTTGTGTGTCATGAGGTACTTTGTCCAAACATAGGCATGTTTATGCTCATTTTTCTCATTTTTTCCAAGAGGAGTATCATGGTGATGTTATGGTTTTGCTAAGATGTAATTTTTAAAAGTGTTATTCCAGATTGCCATTATTGAGCACCATAGTGCATAGTTTGGCGTGTAAAAAGGGTAAAATTGAGCCAGTTCAAAACGTGGTCGAATTTATACTCATTTTTCCCAAAAATTCACAAGGAATTCAATGGTAAACTCTATATTTGATTTTGAGTAGTATAACTGGAGAGTGACTTCAAAATTGGCTTTTTGTAAGTCGATGTTGTAATGTAATTTGAAATTTTGCGATTATGAGAATTAATCTTACTGTTTGAAGGGAACTTGGAAATGAAGTAAAATATCTCATCAATATTGTATAACATGATTTCTTTACTTTTTGATGCGTTATCTCATAATTACTCAAATCAGTCATCATTTTTTGAGATTTTGGATAAGAAGCACAACATCATTTTTCTACAAATCACCTCAATACGGTAAAGAATTATTCTGAATGAGGTTAGATGCTTACATGTATATTTTAAATCAATAAGTTGTATCTAAGGATTTTCGGATCAGGTTCCCTCCAAGAATGTACATGCATGAAACCAATCCACATGTGTAAGTTCCAAGGTATCCAACTCTATGGATTAATGTGCAAGATGCCAAGTGGATGGAGCATTCACAACAATGTATGTGATCGAATGCCCAAATTAGAAAGTATATCATCTGTCCACAAGTGTGCATTTATTTTCTTTCCTAGCCTTGCCTAGTCTTTCCTTACCTTGCCTTTGCTTGCCTTGCTTGCCTAACCTTTCCTTACCTTTCCTTTCCTTTCCTTTCCTTACCTTTCCTTTCCTTCCCTTTCCTTGTCTTGTCTTTCCTTACCTTTCATTTCCATGCCATGCCATGCCATGTTGATGCAAACTACCTCCCCTCCTCGGGGGCTCGCACGACCGCCTGACCTAGGATCGATTTACATAAGAGATGGAGTGTCTCTCAAGTCCCCACTAAAACCTCATAACACATTACCACGTTCCTTTTCTTCCTTACCTGTGAAAAAATTCATGTTCCGAGGGTCTCCTTACTCTAGCGGAGTCTTCATGTAACCGAGGGCCAAAACCTACAGCTTAAAATTTCAAAAGAGGCAACTTCAGAAATCTAGAGCTTCAAGCTTTGGGATTTGTTGGAACATGGGCAGAACCAGGGTTCAACGCTTCAAAAACACACCAAAAAAAACCCTAACTACCAGCCCTTTCGGCAACATCTGCGAAGAAGATGAAGTCTCACCCGAGGTAGAGGCAGGGGGGTTACAACACTCAGGTGTCTGCAACCTAGCTTGGACATAGATCTATGATTACAAAACTTAACAGAACACTTAGCCAATCAATATGCATTAGTTCATAAGTCCCATTCACATCGCAAATTAAACCCTAATTACAGAACAACGCAGTAATGATCAGATCAAACACTTCCAATCGCTTAGCACATAGCCTTAACTCAGATCTAGCATTCATTCACATCATTAAGCACTAAGATACAATATCAAATGAATTCATTATACATGTCATCAACAACACTAAGCAAATAATCACATAATCAACATCAATAACATCGTACAAAGCACATCAACACAGGATATATGTGGTTCACCCCAGTGTGGAGCTACATCCACCAACTCTTCTTCTTCTTCTTTATTAGTCTGCAAGATTTCTACATTCTTCTACTCCTGTGCATAAATCCATAGAGACAACTCTTCAAAGGACAAGAGATCTGTGCACACATCGCTAGATCCTGCTTCCCTGAATTAGGTCAAGGCATAAGCCAACCCCTTAATAGCACAATGCCTTACACAGTCTTTGCAAATAGCTAACACTACTTCTTACATCGCTTAGCTATCTATTTATACATTAAAAAAAGGACTAAACATGGGTAAACCCATGGGATGACATCCCATGCCCATTACATAAACCTTAAAATCATAAAAATCCCACAAAATAGGTGAGATCCCGCGATCTCCGCTTTGCCTGGGCACTCCATCTTCGACCAGCCTGTTGAAGTCCCAAAAATGGTCAAACATGACCAATGTTTCCTCAAAACTTGGTCAAAGGCCAACAGGCCCCTGAAACTCACCAGTGACTTGTCCCGAGTCACTTAGATCTGGGCAGGTCTACCTCAAAGGCCTCGATCTTAGCTTAATTTTCCTCGACTTGATGCTTCACTAGAGACTCCTTCTTGAAAAAATCTTGAATCACTTTCTTAGTAATAGGCCCTTCCAAGCATTGTTCCACTATCACAACCAGTTGGTCTAGTTGTGATCCATGTCCTTCAACTTCTTCAAAAATCATGCAGGATTCATCCTGCACCAACTGGAGTCTCTGTGTCACTTCCATAACCTTGCTATGGATAGAAGTAACCTGCTATTGGACTGCGCGCTGCTTCTGCGACCTCTTCATCTTCTCAACTGCAGTAAGCAACTTCATATGTTCTTGTATGGTGGACGCCTATTGCTTCACCACCTGGAGTTGTGCCTCCAGTTTCCTCAGCTCTGGATCTTCTGCAAGGTGCTCATAGGTCTGCGCACTTCGATCACTTAATTCTTTACAATCTGAGGCCAATGCCCTGATTCCTTCTACTGCATTTCTAACATATTCTTCCCTATGATCACACACTTATTGTGCAGTGCTTGACACTGCTTGTATTTCTAGCTCCATTACTCTTGCTTGAATTTACTAAATGGCCTCAACGAGCTTCCCCACTTGTATCTCTACTGATTCTTCTTCCTCCTGTGCCAAGCCCAACACAGAGCGAAGTGCTCTAGTTACTGCCTCTTTGACCCCAATATGCTCCATGAGAAACTGGTCTTTCTCTTTCTGGATTTTCTTCTTGTCCTCCTCGAACATCGCCCTAAGTTCATCTTTCTTTTTCTGTACAGCTCGAAGTTGCTCTAGGACCTCCTCCTTTTCTTTATTTAAGGTCTTTGTGGCCTACTCCTTTTCTTCTTGGACTCGATGGAGTCGATCCTCTGTTGCATCTGCTAGCCTTCGTAATTGGGTTGGCTCATACCCCAATTATACACTTTCTACTGAATAAGGTATAGTAGGAACTGCGCGGCTCAAATGGATGGCTTGCTATATGTCTCTGAGCTCCTTCTCTATTCTGTCATACATCGACTCTTGCTTTGCTCCATGTTTCTGTAAGATGTCTTCTAAAGCGTCTTCTACAACTGTGATGATGAGATCAATATCATCCACTCTGAGAACATTCTGCGACCGAGGCTTGTTGGCGTGGGTCTTCTTCCTTGCTGAGGGTTTCTACGGAGAAACCTTCCTTTTCCTTGATGTCTCAGCCTCTGTAAAGGGATCCTTTGGTGGTGTCACTTCACCTTTTTCTTGCTTATATCCTTCTTCCCTCCTTCCTCTTGGTTTACTTCATATACTCCTCCTTATGTAGGTGAGTCAGGTGTAGTTTCCTCTGATGCATTGTCCTTCTCATCACATTCTATGTCCTGCACTTCCTCATTTTTCTTCTTTTTCTTCATGCTGCTATGTCCATCATGTTCGACCCGGGTGACCAATGGACTTCCGATGACGTCAGATTTGGAGACTTCAACATATTCCACTAGTACAAGGAATTATGCTGGCCATTCCTTAGTGATCTCTTCCATGTCCTCCTCAGTCAACTTATAGTAAGACTGCAACTCCTACTTACTTTCATCCCTACGTGTGGTGATGTATATGAAGTGTCAGTCTACACATAACTTCTCTAGCGACCTGTACTGATGGACTGTATTTGGTGTCATTGGGGTGAATGATTCAATGGCGTGCTTGAGTTGTAGGTAGTAAGTATGGAAGACAACATTCGATTTCCATTGCTTCGCCATATCATTTGTATACCACAAGGTAACGAACCTCGCGGTCAAAAGTTTTGATGGCTCAACTTCCGGGAAGGCTGCTCCTTCCGACATTTTCTAGGCAACAAATGTGATTAAAATTAGTAACCAACTAAAATGAAATTTCTATCCTTGGTCCTGCGCTTCACGACAATCCTTCTCCAACTCGTTGATGAGGTAACCTGTGTAGTTCATCTACATTCCATCGACACACTTCCCTGTGAGGTCGACTACGAACCTTGTAACTTGTGTTGGCCAGTTCTTTCTAACGAGCTTACCAACTATCAGTTGGAAAGAAAGGCGAACTGTGCCATCCAAGATGGAGGCTACCTTGTAGCCTCGCTTCCCCTTCTCTACATCGCCATAGGCTTCCTTTATACGCTAGGCCAAGGAGCGATATGACATCTTTCGTGGGTAGAACTAGTGAGGGTTCGGTCTGTGCGCACTTAATCCAGTGATCAGGTGGATCAACACCAGATCCACAGTGATGCGCCTATCTAACCAAAGGTAAAATCCATGACATCCTGACAGGAGGAGTTTAACGCAAGCATTAATCTCCCAATGTCGGTCGAAGTGGGGGATATTCATGACATTCAATATCATGGAGCACATGAGCTCCTTAATCCATGGCTGGGGAACTATAATGGGCTTCTTCCTAGTCATCTTTTCCAAGTACCTATGCGGTGTGAGCATCGCATAGTTTTTTCGATCTCTGAGGTTGAAGTCATTGATCTTGAGAGCTGGGATCAGTCCCAACTGGGGTCCAACTGCGTGTATCCCCTTCAGGAGGTACACAATGATTAGTGTGTATTCGAACTGACATGGGACATTGTTGCGGTTAACCATGCCATTCAAAGGCAGGATGTAGTCTGGCAAGACCGATGGGATTTGCTTCGCATTAGCCAGATTATCGCGATGTATGCTTCTTTTCTTAGTAGAAATTTGGCTAGATTCTCGTCTAGTCGAGGGGGATGCTTGAAATCCACCAGTCAATGATGTATGTATTCCTATAGACATGACTTTCTCAGTCATGAGGTCTACAAGAATCTCCTCCACAGACTTCTCTACTACGCTATGCTCGCCTGACATTCACACTTGTACTCAAGGAGTTCGGGTAGGTGAACATACATACAAGGGAATCAAATGGGCGACAAGGTCTAGACATCACAACATGGTATGCAATCAATTCTCTATTAGCTCAGATATCTCGGTTTGCAAAAACTGGTCCCAATGGAGCGTCCGACGAGTTAAATAGGAAAGCATCGTAACAAATCCCTCCAACGGGTAGGAATACGTCCATCAATGTGCATCCCTTTGTTATGGTGTGGTCTCAACAGTCCAATGATGATATTTCTGTCAATAAATGTGTTTCTAGCTATTCCAAAGAGTCATTCTAACAGTTGGGATGCCTCCAATGGTCATATAGCTTCGTCGTGGTGAAGTCCCATTCTGCGTTGTTCTGCTATTCTGACAAAGTTCAAGTTCTGCAAGCCTGCCTTCTGTGAATTCTTCTCTAGAACTTCCTGCAGTTTTCCTAACTTTTCTTTCTTCTTACTGAGCTTTCTTGCCTTCTTTCCTGTGATTTGAGTCTTTGGGTTCATCTTTCCATTCTTGTTCTTATCTTCTCTTAGTGTAGTAACTTCACACTACTGGGGGTCTTTCAAAGGGTTCAAAGGTAATACCTCTTCTCTTACTATCTTCGGGGTGGATGCACTTCTTTCCTACATGGACATGTTCTTTAAGCCTTCTTGTGTTCTTTCAACTTCGACAGCTAATTTTTTGGCCCTCTTTTGCATCAACTTGTCCTCTTGTTCTTCTATTAGTCGCGCTATTGTTCTGGCTATGAAGTCCCTTAATTCTTTCTTTTTCTGTTCTACAACTTTCTCCTCCACTTTCCTTCTGATCTGGTCCTTCTCAATCCATTTCTTTCCTAACAAAAGTGAAAAAGGGGCGTTGTTCTAAAAAAAATTAATGAATTTGAATTCTTCTTCGGTCGATGTTCCATGAGAAATCATAGGTACATTAGTAACTATTCCAGATAGGGTTATCATATTTCCTTTAAATAGACCTATCCTTCCCAATGAAGGTATCATAGCAGGCTTTCCCAAAATTTCCCAAGTGATTTCTGGCATAATATTCACTTATGTTTCCTCATCCAAGACACAATCTATGTCGAAGTCTCCTATTCTTGTTTCTATGCACGACTTATCTTTTAAGATCTCTGGTAAACTGATGTCTCTGTGATCATTCAATGTTTCTTTTAGCTGTAATAACATAGTCTCTGATAATTTTTGGTTTTCTAACATATCCTTAGTTCCTTCTTCATAGTTTTCTAGTCTCATGTTCATCTTTTTAACTTTGGTAATCATTCTAGGAAAATCCTCAACTTCATGGCCAATAGATTTACAACATATACAAATAGGACCTATACCAGGGAATTCCTTAGCAATATGTCCTGATCTTCTGCAATTATAAAACAATGTCAATCCTCTCTTTCTTTTAAATTATCCCCAACCTTTCCTATACTGCGCATTGGGATCACAGTGATGGACCTGCAATCTGAAAAAAAATGTTGTAGGTTCTTGCATCCACTTGTTAGTCCAAAAATTCTTTATATGTATGGGAATAACATATCTTTCACTATCTCTATCAAATCTATTCATATCGACTCTTTCTTCTAACTGTTCGCTAGTTTTCAGACTAGGACAAAATCTATCAAACATACCTAGATTCATACTTTCGAAGAAAACGTTTCCACTTATATTACCTTTATCAAAGCACAAAGCTTTAATATCTTACCTCTTTTCTTCATATCAAACTTCTCTCTTAGCACAGAGCTTCGCAAGTCAAGTAGAATAATGCACACTACAACAATAGATCTACGCACATAGCTTTCTCTTTTCTTCAGTTCCCAACAATCACAGTTTTAGGTATCGGAAACAGAACCATTTGTTGGCACATGGGAAGACCTAGGGTTCAACACTTCAACAATGCACCAACAAAACCCTAACTACCATCCCTTTTGGCAACACCTGCGAAGCAGATGAAGTCTCACCCGAGGTAGAGGCAGGGGGGGTTGTAGGACTTAGGTGTCTACAACCTAGCTAGGACACATATCTGTGATTAGAAAACTTAACAAATCACTTAGCCAATCAATATTCATTAGTTCATAAGTCCCATTCACATCGCAGATTAAACCCTAATTACAGATCAACGCAATAATGATCAGAACAAACACTTTCAATCGCTTAGCACACATTCTTAACTCAGATCTAGCATTCATTCACATCATTAAGCACTAATATACAATATCATCTGCATTCATTATACATATCATAAAAAACACTAAGAAAATGATCACATAATCAACATCAATAACATTTCACAAAGCACATCAACACGAGATATACGTGGTTCACCCCAGTGTGGGGCTACAACCACAAACTCTTCTTCTTCTTCTTCTTTATTAGTCTGGAAGATTTCTACATTCTTATTCTCCTGTGCACAAAGCCATAGAGCCAAATCCTCAAAGGGCAGGAGATCTGCGCACACCTCGCTAGATCCTCTTTCCCTGAAATAGGTCAAGGCACAAGCGAACCCTTTAATAGCACAAATCCTTACACAGTCTTTGCACATAGATAACACTACTTCTTACATTTCTTAGATATCTATTTATACATTACAAAAGGCCTAAACATGGGTAAACCAATAGGCTAACATCCCATACCTGTTACATAAACCCTAAAAGCCCCAAAATCCCATGAAATAGGTGAGATCCTGCGATCTCTACTTTGCCTGGGCACTCCATCTTTGACCAGCCTGTCGAAGTCCTAAAAATGGTCAAACATGACCAATGTTTCCTCAAAACTTGGTCAAGGGCCAACAAGAGTTCTTCCCTCAGTAACTTCCAAAACCTTCGAACGTCGAAATGGAGAATTCCTAGAATGGCACTTCGATGCTTCAGGATTTGTGAGTTCTAACCATAACAAATTCCAAATATTTCGAACGTTGAATTGGAGAATTCCTGAAGGTTCAAGGATCGACGGTCCATACTTCCCCAACCACCAATGACTGTGATATACTCCAGAACTATAGGATTCATGGGTTCCAATAATTCAACACAGACTGTTTCTTGAATCATTGAATGCCGAAGTGGCGAAGGGTAGGGATCCATGGTCCACATGTCCCCAATAATGAACGGCCTGGATTTTCTCCGGACTTTGGGACTTCAAGTAATTTTCACTTTGAGAAAACAACTACCAACTTTTCCTGGAGTGCATAATTTCCGAACCACTCGGGGATTCGATGACTCATGCTTCTCCCTGTGACCTATGGTGTAGATTCACTTCGGGGATTCAAGACTTCATGGATTTTTCCTCCTTTACAAAAAACACACGAAAATTGAAGGCAATCCTCTGTTCTTCTATATTCCTTCAGCAGACACTTACAAGTTTTTCATAACTCTCAATAGCCTCTTTCAACTTTTACAACAACTAACAATGGCTAACAACAACCTCCTTTGGGCATATATTACATTGATTTATGCATGAGGGGGCTTCTCGAGCCTTCCCTCTCGACCATCTTAGTGATTTTATATCACAATTTAAAGCATCCTACCTCTAAGTCTTATTACAATAAATGATTATTACAACCAAGATATGAGTCGGTTCTCAAAATATGTACAATTCTACAAACATTAAAGGAAAATACAATCTTCTGGATCACATACAATGGCTCTAACTTCAAGATATCATGGGGTATTTAACTACAAGGATTTCAAAATTTAAATTGGCGTGCCCTCCTTGGAATCTAAACCAGTTGAGTGTGTTGCACTGGATGTTAAGTCATCCTCCACCTTGACTCATCAAATGATGCCATTCATTCTCCTGCATCATGTCCCTTTGCTGAAAAACTATCATAAGCTCCTACTCATGGCTCTGTTGCTATTATTCAGATCCTCCAGGGTCCCAAACTTTGACTAAGAGTTTTCCATTTGCTTCTCTTTCTTTCTATTGTTGTTCTCCTCGTTGTTCTCCTGTTGTTGTAGGATTTTCTCCTGGTATCCAAATATTATGTTGCAAATATTTACTGAGCTTACCACCGCAATATTCTCTTACTTACTTGGATGACCTTTTTACCAAGCCTCTCAACTCCATAATTTCTTTATCCATCCTATTTCCTGGCTGGATCTTTTGGTGCAACTCTCTCTTTCTCTCCTAACAATTTTTTGGTTGTAGGTTGTTTCTATTATCCACTGGTTGCTTCTCCTTCTTCTTCATTTTCCTCAAGACTTTTACCTTCCTGAAGGTTTCCTTTTCTATTCTTCATCATATAATCCCTATGGTATTCTTCCTCTATTTTTGGATGGTTTAACCAATCACCTAGCATATTCAAATCCTTCTCCCATTGAGTGAGATTAGATCCTAAATGATCCTCTTGAATATCTCTTTGGATCATGATCATGTGGTCCTCTTATTCTTTCTTTTATTTTTTCAACAGAACTTAGCTTCTGTTCAATCTCCTTTTATTTTGACAGTCTCCAATGACCATATTTCTATTGCACCTGCCATCACACACAAATTGTTAGTTTTAAAAACCTTTGGCCCCTTTGCCTCTTCCCTCGATGCCTCATGCATCATTTCCTCACAAGTATAAGGACTTGTGAAACTCATTTCAAGATATATATTGATCCCTCCTATATTGAGACTACAACACTGGGGATCTTATTCTTCCTCCAAGACTTCCTTCCCACTCATGAGAAGTATACTCGAACTATCATCCTCTTTAACTCCCTTATCCCCTATTGGAAACAACATATGCTTACACCCATTTTTCTCAAGGGTATAAGTATTCTTCCTCCCATCATGTATGACATTCTTGTCATATTTCCATGGTCTCCCCAACAAAACATGAGAAAAATCCATGGTTATGACATCACATAAAAATTCATCCCTATAACCACCTATTTTAAATTCAAACTTACAATATCGAATTACCTTGAATTGATGTCCTTTTTGCAACCACGCCACCCTGTAAGGACTTGGATGTGATTTCATCTCCAACTTTAGATTTTCCACCATATCCGTGAATACCAAGTTGTATGTACTCCCACTATCTATGATCATATTGCATACTCTTTATCTAGTTTTGCAAGCAGTTATGAACAAGTTGTTTCTCTGAACTGGTTCTCTTACCTCTTTCTCTGGATTTATGAGAGTTTTCCTCATCATGATGGATCTTCTTTCTTCAACTGCCTCTGCTTTCATCTCTGTCTCCACATTCCTCTACTGTGCCTCAGAAATGTGAGTTTCCTTAACTCTGACATTCTTCCTTTCGGGACATTCCCAAGATATGTAACCTAGTTTTCCACAAGAATAACACTTCACTTCTCCTCCTCCAGCTCTTCCTCTACCTCTTGGAAAATGATTCCTTCATCTAGCGTATTCTCCTCTAGAAATTCCTCCACTCTCTATATTTCTGTTAAATCCTCCAACATCTTCACTGGATTCCTGGAATTTCTCTTTGGTGCTTCCCTCTCCTTTGTCAGGATTCTTTCCCCAACTGCTCATGTGACTCTTCTTTATATTCAGTTTTTCTTCTGCCTTCAGGGCTAATTGATAAGCATATTCTACGGTCCTCATCGTCATCATACTAAAATCATCCTATATTTCATATCTAAATCCCTTTTTATACCTAGAAACTTTCTCTTCATCATTATCCATGTGTCCTACTCTTATATTCAACTTATAAAACTCTTTATTATACTCCTTCATCGACAAACCTTTCTATCTCAAATTATGCAACATTATGAATAGATTCAGCTGACAATTCTTGGGTATGAATTTATCCTTGATCTTAGCTACCATTCTATCTCGATTCTTAATATTGGACTTACCTTTCCTCCTTTTGTCATCTTGTAACTCGTCCCACCATAAAGATGGATGTCCCTTCAATCTAGTCACTGCATGCTTTACCTTCTTATAATCATCAATATCCTCATAGTCAAAGTACTTGTCTTGAGAAATTATCCAATCAATAAGTTCTTCCACATCCAAATTACCTTCATACATTGGGACTTCCATTTTTTCTGTGGATCCCAGCTTGAAAATAACTCTCAACAATCGCTCCTCGACTGCTTGTTCTCCTATAACTTCTTCTTCTTCTTCTACACCTTCACTTTCAACTTCACTGACATCACTAGCATCCAGTGCTCTCCTTTGTGTTTTTTCCATGGCATCTAACCTAGCATGAAGTTGTATCATTTCTTCCTCCATGGCGACATTGACCACAGGCCTCTCCTTGCATCTCCTTGGTGGCATGATTTTAAATTTTCCTTTTCACAGAGCTTATTCTAGCTCTGATACCACTTGATGGTATCAGAAAAGAAAATTCCACTCAGGCTCTAATAAAAATCAAGATCTGATACCACTTGATGAAAACCCCCTCCCTTCCTTCGAGGGATTTCATGACCTCCCGGTCTAGGATTAATTTACACAAGAGATATAGTAGCTCTCGGTTCCCCCTAAAACCCTTAGAATCATTTACCACATGCCTTTTCTTCCTTACCTACACGAAAAATCATGGTCGTGAGGGTCTCCTTACTCCAGCGGAGTCTTCACATGACCTCGGGGAAAAACCCGAGGCTTAAAATTTCAAAAGTGGAAACTTCGGTGCTCCGGAGCTTTGAGCTTCAAGAGTTCTTCCCTTAAAACCTTTGAAAACCTCTGAACGTTGAACTGGAAAATTCCCTGACTGGTGCTTCGACACTTATGGCTTTGGGATTTCTAACCATAAGAGCTTCCAAATCTTTCGAACGATGAATTGACTAATTCCCAGAAGTTCAAGGATCGATGGTCCATGCTTCCCCAATATCCAATGATTGTGATCTACTCTAGAACTCTGGGATTCAGGATTTCCAAGAATTCAACATACAGTATTTCCTGAATCGTCAAATGTTGAAGTGGCGAAGGCTAGGGATCCACGGTCCACGTGTCCCCGATAATGAACGACCTAGATTTTCTTCAGGTTTTAGGACTTCAGGGAATTTTCACTTTGCGCAAACAACTACCAATTTTTCTCATAGTGAAGAATCACCGAACCACTTGGGGATCCAATGGCCCGTGCTTCTCCATGTGATCTATGGTGTAGATTCACTACGGGGCTTCGGGCCTTCAGGGATTTTTCCTCCTTTAAAAAAAACACACAAAAAATGTCAAAGCAACAAAGTCCAAAGGACTCAAGGGTTTAACGCTCATGCTTCTTATCTGGATCCAACAACTATGAGGGAGTTCTATCTTCTCCTGAACATATCTCGTCTATCCACCTTGAAACAAAGATATTTTCCTCTCCCTTAAACTTTTTCACGCTTGAAGTACTTAGGATCTGGTTCACACCTTGTTCTTCCCTCCTAAAAATTTCTCTTGAATGAATCAAGCCTTTCCACACACTTTCGATTCCCTCTTGTCTATCACTTATACTATTCTTGCCTTCTGCACTCCTTGCATAGGCTTTGCGTACTCTTGCGTTATGTCTGCTCTTAGCTTCTTCAACACTTAACAAAGTGTTGAATCTTTGCACACTTTGCACCACTCTCCTCTCTAAGATTTTATACTCCTATGATTATATGTGTTCTCCTTGCACTCGCTCTGCGTAAACTTACACAATCTCTCATGAGATTTTAGACTTGTAACAGTTTGAACTCCGCACTCCTTACGTGGGAACTATGCACTCCTTGCATTGAATTTCCAGAAGAGAAACAATTGAAACATAAACAAACATCAAGGATTCATTCAAAAATCCATTAATATTCATGCACACACATAAAACACAGACTAATAAAACAACATTTACCTAGTTACTCAGAGACAAGCAATATTAGAAATATAAAGGCAATGCTCTATTCTTCTATATTCCTTCAACAAACATTTAATAAGTTTTCCATAGCTCTCAATAGCTTCTTTCAAATTTTACAACAACTAATAATGGCTAACAACAACCTCATTTGGGCATAGATTACATTGTTTATACATCATGGGTCTTCTTGAGCCTTCCCTGCAGACCATCTTAGTGATTTCATATCACAATTTAAAGCATCCTAGCGATAAGTATTATTACAATAAATGAGTTTTACAACTGAGATATGAGTTGACACTCAAAATATGTACAATCCTACAAACATTAAAAGAAAATACAATTCCCTAGAGCACATACAATGGCTCTATCTTCAATATCTCATGGGATCTTTAATTACAAGGCTTTAAAAATTTAAAGTGACACACTCTCCTTGGAATTCAAACCAATTGAGTGCATTGTACTGAATGTTGAGTCATCCTCCACCTTACCTCATTGAATGATGTTGGTGATGCTCCTACATCATACTCCTCTGCTGAAAAAAAATCATAAGCTCCTGCTCATGGCTTTGTTGTTGTTGTTGAGATCCTCCAGGGTCCCATACTTTGAATCAGAGCTATCCATTTGCTTCTCCTTCTTTCTGTTGTTGTTCTCGTCATCATTCTCCTATTGTTGCAGAATTTTATCCTGGTCTCCAAATATTTTGTTGCATATCTTTATTGAGCTTACCACCATAGTATTCTCTTATTTCCTTGTTTGACCTTTTTACCAACCCTTTCAACTCCATAATTTCTTTATCCATCCTATCTCCTTGATGGATATTTTTCTACAACTCTCTCTTTCTCTACTAACAATTGTTTGGTTGTAGGTTGTTTCGATTATCCACTGGTTGTTTCTCCTTATTCTTCATTTCCTAAACACTTTTACCTTCATGAAGGTTTCCTTTGCTATTCTTCATGATAACATCCCTCTGGTAGTCTTCCTCTATTTTTGTATGGTCTAACCAATCCCCTAGCATCTCCAACTCCTTCTCCCACTGAGCTAGTGTAGAACCTGAATGCTCCTCTTGAATATCTCTTTGGTTCACGATCGTGTGGGACTCTTCTTCTTTCTTTTCCTTTTGAATATAACTTCGCTTTTTTTCACTCTCCTTTTCTTTTATAGTCTCCAATGACCATCCTTTTGTTGCACCTGCCATCACACACAAACTGTTAGTTTTGAAAATCATTGCCCCCTTGGACTCTTCCCTAGATTACTCCTACATCATTTCCTCACAAGTATGAGCACTCGTGAAACTAATTTCAAGAGATATACTGATGAATCCTATCCTCATACTGCAACACTGGGGATCTTCTTCTTCCTCCAAGAATTTCTTCCCACTCATGAGAAGTATACTCGAACTAGTTTCGTCTTTAACTCCCTTATCATATATTGGCAACAACATATTATTACACCCATTTTTATCAAGGGTATAAGTATTCTTCCTCCTATAATGTATTACATTCGTATCATATTGACACGATCTCCCCAACAAAACATGACAAACATCCATGGGTATGACATCACATAAAACTTCATCCGTATAACCACCTATTTTAAACTCAAACTTACACCATCGACTTACCATGACTTGATGTCCTTTATGCAACCACGATACCCTGTACAGACTTGGATGTGTTATTGTATCCAACTTTATCTTTTACACCATATCTATGGATACCAATTTGTATGTTCCCCCACTATCTATGATCACCTTGCATACTCTGTCTCTAGTTTTGCAAGCCGTTTTGAACAGGTTGTTTCTGTGAAATGGTTCTCTTACCTCTTTCTCTAGATTTATGAGAGCTTTAATCATCATGAGGAATATTCCTTCTTTAGTTTCCTATGATTTCATATCTGTCTCCACATTCCTCTACTTCACCTCAGAAATGTGAGCTTCCTTAACTCCAACATTCTTCCTTTTAGGACATTCCCAAGACATCTGCCCTAGTTTCCCACAAGCATAAAACTTCACTTCTCCTCCTCTACCCCTTCCTCTACCTCTGGGAAAATGATTCCTTCCTCTAGAGTATTCTCCTCTAGAACTTCCTCCTCTCTCTATCGATTTGTTAAATCCTCCAACATCTTCCCTAGAATCCTGTAACTTCTCTCAACTGGTTCCTTCTCCTCTTTTAGGATTCTTTCCCTTGCTCCATTGACTCTGTTTTCTTATCAGTTTTTATTCTTCCTTTAGGGATACCTGATAATCATATTATATGGTCCTCATCATCATCAGAATAATCTCATCCTGGATTTCATATCTGAATCCATTTATATACCTAGCATATTTATCTTCATCATTCTCACTGTGTCCTTCTCTTATATTCAACTTATAAAACTATTCAATATATACTCCTTCATCGACAAACCTTTTTGTCTCAAATTATACGAATTTCTGAACAAATTCAGTTGATAATCCTTAGGTATGAATTTATCCTTGAGCTTAGCTACCAGTCTATCCCAATTCTTAATATTGGACTTACCTTTCCTCCTTTTGTCAGCTTGTAACTCGTCCCACCATAAAGTTGCATGTCCCTTCAATCTGGTCACTGCATGCTTTACCTTCTTCTCATCATTAATCTCCTCATAGTCAAAATACTTGTCTAAAGCACTTATCCATTCATGCAGTTCTTCCACATCCAAATTACCTTTATACATAGAGACTTCCATTTTTTCTCTGGATCCCATCTTGACAACAACTCTCAACAATTGCTCCTGGGCTACTTGTTCTCCTACAACTTCTTCTACACCTTCACTATCAGCTTTAGTGACATCACCAACCTCTAGTGCTCTCCTTTTTGATGCTTCAATGGCGTCTAACCTTGCTCAAAGTTGTCTCATTTCTTTCTCCATGGAAGAATTGACCACAGGTCTCTCCCTACATCTCCTTGGTGGCATGATTTTAAATTTTCCTTTTCAAAGAGATTATTCTATCTCTAATACCACTTGATGGTATCAGAAACAAAAATTCCAACCAATCTCTAATAAAAATCAAGCTCTGATACCACTTGATGCAAACCTTCTCCCCTCCTTCGGGGTCTTGCACAACCTCTCGGTCTAGGATCAATTTACATAGGAGTTGGAGTGGCTCTCGGGTCCCCGCATAACCCTCAATATCCTTTACCACATTCCTTTTATTCCTTACTTGCGTGAAAACTCATGTTCGCGAGGGTCCCCTTACTCCAGCGGAGTCTTCACGTGATCTTAGGCCAAAACCCGGGGCTTAAAATTTCAAAAGAGACAACTTCGGTGCTCTGGAGCTTCAGGATTTGGGAGTTCTTCCCTCAACATCTTCCAAATCCTCCAAACAATGAACTGGAAAATTATTGGACTAACACTTCGAGCTTCGGGAGTTCTAATCGTAACAACTTACAAATATTTCGAACACTGAATTGGCGAATTCCTGGAGGTTCAAGGATCGATGGTCCATGCTTCGCCAATAAACAATGACTATGATCTACTCTAGAACTTCAACATACAATGTTTACTGAATATTTGAATGCTGAAGTGGCGATGGGTAGGGATCCATGGTCCATGTATCCCCGATAATGAACGGCCTGGAGTTTCTCTGGGATTCGAGACTTTGGGGAGTTTTCACTTTACGCAAGAAACTACCAACTTTTCCGAGAGTGTAGAATCTCCGAACCAATCAGGGATTTGATGACTCGTGCTTCTCCCTGTGATCTACAGTGTAGATTCACTCTTGGATTTTGGGCCTTTAGGGATTTTTCCTCATTTACAACAAACACACAAAAATTGTTGAGGGAGTGAAGTCTGGAGGACTCAAGGGTTTAATTCTCGTGCTTCTTACCTAGATCCAATGGATGTGAGGGAGTTTTAGATTCTCTCGAATAGATCTTGTCTGTCCATCTTGAAACAAAGAGATTATCCTCTCCCTTAAATTTTTTCTCACTTGAAGGACTTAGGCTCTGGCGCACACCTTGTGCTTCCCTCCTGAAATTTTGTCTTGAATGACTCGATCCTTTTCACACACTTTGCACTTACCTCCTGTCTATCACTTAGACTATTCTTGCCTTCTTTAATCCTTGCATAGGCCATGTTCACTCTTGCGTTATCTCTCCTCTGAGCTTCATCAACACTTAACAAAGTGTTGAATCTGTGCACACTTTGCACCAATATCCTCTCTGATATTTTATACTCCTACGAGTATAGTTTCACTCCTTGCGATCGATCTGTGTAAACTTATGCAATCTCTCTTGAGATTCTAGACCTGTAACAATTCAACCTCCTCACTCCTAGTGTGGGAACTGTGCACTCCTTTCCCCGAGTTTTCAGAAGAGAAACAATTGAAGCTTAAAAAAACATCAAGGATTCATTTAACAAGACATTAAGATGCATACACACACATAAAACACAAAGACTAATAACACAACATTTACCTAGTTACTCAGAGACAAGCAAGATCATAAATTTGAAGGAAATCCTTTTTCCTTCTATATTCCTTCAACAAACATTTACAAGGTTTTCCATAGCTCTCAGTAGCTTCTTTCAAATTTTACAACAACTAAAAATGAATAAAAACAACCTCATTTGGGCATAGATTACATTGATTTATACATGAGGGGGATTCTCAAGCCTTCCCTCCAGACCACCTTAGTGCTTTCATATCACAATTTAAAGCATCCTACTACTAAGGGTTATTGCAATAAATGAGTATTACAACCGAGATATTAGTCAGTCCTCAAAATATTTACAATCCTACAAGCATTAAATGAAAATACAATCTCCTAGAGCACATACAATGGCTCTAGCTTCAATATCTCATGAGATATTTAATTACAAGGCTTTAAAAATTTAAAGTGACATGCCCTCCTTATAATCCAAACCAATTGAGTGCATTTCACTGGATGCTGAGTCATCCTCCACCTTGCCTCATTGAATGATGTCAGTGATACTCCTGCATCACATGCCTTGCCTTTCCATGCCATGCCTTGAATTTCCTTCACTTTCCTTTCCATACCTTGCCTTTTCATGCCTTGCATTGCCTTGTCATGTGTTTCCTTTCCTTGACATGCCTTGCATTTCCTTGTCATGTGTTTCCTTTCCTTAACATGCCTTGCATTTCCTTTCTTGACCTTTCCATATCTATACCTAGATCCATACCTAGACCTTTCCTAGCCTTGCCTTGCCTTTCATTTCCCTACCTTGCCTTGAATTTCCATGCCATGCCTTACTTTTCCATGCAATTCCATTCCATCCCTTGCATTTACTTGTGTTTTCTTTCCATGCCTTGCCTTTAAATTACGTGTCATTACATGCCTTTCATTTCCTTGCGTTGTGTTTCCTTTCCTTTCCTTTCCATGTGTTGTGTTTGTTTCGTCACTTGGGTGAGCAAAACAAGGGCACTTACAAGTCTAGTTGGGCCTGCTAGACAAGACAGAGGTTAGTGCATGAGTTATATAATCCAAGGACATGGAATAAATAAGAAAAAAAACTAAAAAAAACTAAGGAAATAAAACTAAAATGCATAAGAAAATTTGAACCAAAAATCAATCAACCAAATGACCAAGATTATGCCACCAATGGATAACTATACTAGTTGGAAAAACACCGTACAGAAAGGAGGACTTATGGATCCCCTTTTCTTTTTTGGGAGGAATCTTTAGTTCCCTATTTGAGAGCTCTTCTTATAATGATAAACTAGAAAGAAAATGGTGAAGAAATCCAAGCCTATTCCCTCAAGAGGTGAGTAGAATAGCTTATTGGAATGTTGCTAGAATGATCCAACAAGAAAAGAGGATTCTTGAAGGAGGATTGAGGCAGCATAAAAATACTATGAGATTCTTAAATTCTTAGTGCACCCATGGCCTCCATTTATAGCCTCCATTTATAGCATGTATTTGAGGAAATATCCAATTGGTTCTTAGTGTGGAAAAGGGGCCCTTAGGTCTTTGACCAACCCCCCATTCGGATTTAGCTCGGATTTGAGGGTCAAATCAAGTTGGGAGCTGGTCCATAAGTGGGTGAGGGGCCAAAAAGAACCATACATGTGTTGTTCATAGGTGTGGGTGACTTTTATCATACAAAGTCATGCATATGGCACATTGTGAGCTCTAAGGGCTTCTTTGTCCCACGCACTGTGCACACGCTTCCTTTAGTGATTTAACACATGTCAATTTTTTTGTCCACTTGTATAGTTTTTGCCTCTTGGAAATGCATTTTTGGTGCTGCAGGTGAACTAATAGGTGTTTTGAAGTGATGTATTTCTATAACCATTTTCATAAAATGTTGCAGATGAAATTTCAGTGATAATAGATTCCCCCTGATGTGTGAGGTTAGGAGCATATCTATAGCCGGAATACATCAATGTTTCTTCTACTGAGAGTACCATTGTAATGAAAAGTGTTGAGAAGAACTACAACAACGATCCTATCAGAGGGAGAGCGGAAACCGTGAGACCCAAATCTGTCTCTAGGGAGAGAAAATAATATTTGTATACAAACGAGGCGGGCATGCCCCATGCTCGTGTCATGTAACCCGAAAATGTAAGACAATAACTGAGGTTGTATGTTGATGTAGATAACTGTAGTACCCTCTAGGGTGGCTTCATAATGGCAGATGAAAATTATGATGGTTAACATACTTTGAAGAGAGGCAAGGATGCCTGTAAGACGTGTCGATGACTCATAGTCATGGATGGCCTAACAAATTTAGAGGTCGTCGGCTGGTATAAAAAAACTGCAATAGTCACATAGTAAGACCCACCGTAACATGAGATTGGGTTGAAGTCAAATGTTATGGGGGTCAACAACATCAAAGAGAAATGATGGTTCTCTCTGTGTTGTTCAAGACTCCTCATTGTAAAGGTAATGAGAGTCAAGATACTGTCACCCTTTTGGGAACTGTGTTGATTTCGACAGAAAGGGAGACGTGAAACCAAGAAGTAAAGGGCTTCATGAAATCCACTAGATAAGATTATGAACTGATAGGAAACAAGAATGAGGTTAAGATGTGGTGGGACTCAATACTGCCCTTGGTTGGGGCTATGTGTAAAGGATGATCGACAACAACCGTGAAACTGTATCTAGCATCAGGGGGACGACTAGACATGGGGTTAAATTGTGCCAGAGGTGTGACAAAGTGGAAAGAATCAGAGATCAGGGGTACATGGACTGTGGGATATTCGGGGTTTATGGATGATGTAAACATGACTATAGGATAGTGGATGCCCCAACCAAGGGAGACATGGGTTTCTTTTCCAGAAAATAAGGTTGTCAAGGATGACAACAAAAAGATAAGTAAATGCTAGAAAAAAATGATTTTTACAATTACCAAATAAATAAATAAAATTTGGGATGAGTGTACATATACAGAAATGGGTGCCCCAGTGCAAGATGGCTTGGCCTGTGAATGCGAAAGTTGTGTGGAGAACTGGTGGAGGGTGGGGGCCCCATGGGTGGGTTTCTATATGAGGTAAATGAATGCAGAAAATGTGCAGATGGTAAAACTTATGGTGGTTGAAATGGAGGGTTAATGATACTGCGGAGGTGCAGTCAAAAATAGAAGCGTGATGAGATAACCTAGGAGTCCATTGGGAAAGCTAGAAAAATGATGAGGAGTATGTCGTTGATTCTCATAAATGAGGAAGACTATCGAGACTCCCATCTCTAGGGGGTGAAAGAAGCATGAGTTTCAAAGTTCCAAGGGGGACTATGAATGGGACAACTCATGTGGGGGAGAGTGATACTGGGTGACAGTACCAAAATGTAGTAGATGTGACGGTACTTCAGAGCCGGATGTAGGGACCCTAAAGGTGAATATCGGAGGGTGTGACTAGGAGATGCAATTGAGATTGAGAGGGAATGATTACATGCCAGTGTGAATCATATACCTGAAGGGGATGAGATGGTTTGTGATGAACAAGTACCTACACACATTAAAACTAAATACCCGACATGAACAATTTCTGAACATAAAGGACATATAACAATTATTTGATAATTTTGAACATGAGCATGTGTACCTGGACGTTATGTGAGAAACATGTTCCCCCAAGGCTGAGTGTATGTGTTGGTGTTGCAGGTTGTTCCAGAGGGCATGTGGTCACATATCTAGGACTAGAGAGTCCTGGAGTAGTGTGTGGGCATTTCGAAAGAGTGGCGGACCATGATCCTTTGGGAAGCTGTAGCGGGGGTGGCAAAGATTGGTCAAATGCCCCCTAGACCTGGAGGACCTCCAACTAGTGGGGCACCCCCTGCTGATAGAGGACCTGGTGGTGGAGCTCTAGGGGCACCATGAGTGTTGATTATATCTTTTTGTATTTATATAGGCCTACGAGCCCATTTTGTACAAGGTAGTTTGACACCTATTTTTGTATACAGTAGGGAGTAGCCATGTTGTACCTATAGGGGTGGGGGAGATCATTGTCCTACAGGCAATGTACATGATGTACTTTTTGTAAACATTTATGAAACTTTGAACGATATATATATATATATATATATATATATACATACATCTTTTCGATCTATGTGATGTTTACATGTGTGAATATTTTTGTGATGTTTTTATGATGTCTAATCTATATGTTGTGACCGATGTTTTATGTTTTATGTATATGTAATGATGTCTTGATGTGATAAATGAAAATCTAACACTAGGTTAGCTATGTTATATGCTATTTGATTAAATTTTTGTGAAATGTGTGTAAATGTAATTGAATCAAAATTTCGAGATAAGAGTCTAACTTGTAGGTATTTGGGAAAGAGGCAAGGATCGTGGACACAGTATACATTTTTGAGTTGTAGGACTACCATCTGGGAATATAATAATATGATAAGGTGACAAATGTGGCGGTGACTAGCCTCGATGAGGACACCAATGACATCGGTGTATTCTTCTTGTTTGTTGGTGGTTGAACCCAAACATATTACGCTGGAGTGGAGCAGTGCATCTAAGTGTAAAGAGCCGAAGCGGATGAAGCGAGATTCTATGTCCAACGGATAGCTCCGTCAGTGTAATCGATGTGGTAGGTTAATGGAGGATGCATCTATAAATAACACAGAAGGTAGATCAAACATGAGGCGTGGAGGGAACAAAATAAGACTAAAAACTCTACAAATGTGTACAAAGAAAAAGCCTAGTGTAGAATGGCTATGCTCAAGTGTAGAATTTCTTTAAATACAACCCATTGAAGGGTTATTTGAGAGGATAACCTTATGGAGAGGCCAATATGTATGTGCCTTTCGTGAGGTAGTGTTGGACAATGTAGGGTCCATGCCATAATGACTCGAATTTCCCATGACCGAGAGTATCATGAGCGATATCGTAGGGTAGGACGAGATCTCCTTCATTAAATGAGTGAAGGTTGACATGGAGGTCAAAGGTGGCCTTGGACCATTTTTTAGCTTCCTCATTGTTCTATAAGGAATACTGACTATCTTCATCCAGCGACTCTAAGTTCAGCAAGCACTGCTCCATTGGAGCAGTGTCGGGTAATAGCTCGATGGCGGTGCATAAGGTGGGAATTTCACACTCGATGGGGAGGGTGGATTCAATCCCATGGACGAGATGAAATGGTGTAAAATTGGTGGAAGTTTTTTCTACCGTGCGATAAGATATAATGACACAATTTATGGATTACGAGGAAAACTGAGAGGGCGAGTTTCTCCACGTGATTGTACTTCAGGGGTGGTCCTGAAATATTTTTACTAACGTAGTAAATAACATGATCATGGCCATCATCCCCTAGTTGAACGAGAAATCCTGCTACTGAGATGACTGAGGCCGACAAGTAGAGGATGTAATCATTATCATAGTCGAGAGGACTAATCAAAGGGGCATTAGATAGCACTACTTTTAAAACATCAAAAGCGGTTTGTTCATGTTCATCCCATCGAAATGGGACATCATGACGCATTAAGTGAAGGAAACCATGCACATGAGTGGAGTAATCTAGGACAGAGCATCGTAAAAAGTTGGATTTGCCTTGTAAGCCCTGTACTTGGCACAAATTCCTAGGTGGTGGAATTTTTTTGATAGCTTGGAATTTGAGGGGGTCCACTCTGATGCCATGTTGGGAGACGATGAACCCAAGGAGGCATCTGATAGTGACACAAAATACACACTTGAGGGGATTCAAGCGGATAATGTACTAGAGACATTGTAGAAAGACAACTCGTAAGTCATCTAAATGTTGAGTTCATTTCTTGGATCAAGCAGTGAGGTCATCCAAGTAAGCAAAGATGATGCAAGTAAGATCATGGAAAACATAAGTCATGTCCCGTTGGAACATAGCACCTACATTTTTGAGTCCAAAAAGCATGAATCGATAAGAAAAAGTACCCCATGGGGTGGTAAATGCAGTTTTATACTGATTTGCTAGATGGATTTGTACTTGATTGTAGCCGGAGAGCCCATACATAAAGGAAAAGGCCTCATGGTCAGCACATTCATCAATAATTTGGTTGATGAAAGGGGTTGGGAAGTTGTCTTTGGGACAAGCATGATTAATATCCCGAAATTGAATGTAGACATGAATACTACCCTATTTTTTGTTAACATGGATGGCGTTGGAGACCCATGAGGTATACGCGATGGGGTATATGAACCTGACAACACATAACTTGTTAATTTTGTCTTTGATAGCCGCTGCTTTGGATTGGTGAAGTGGTCATTGCTTTTGATGGATTGGGGCGACATCTGGCCATGTGTCTATATGATGTTCGACTATAGAAGGATCAAGGCCAAGAATCTCTGCATATGACCATGCGAAAATATCTCGGTATTTCTGAAAGACAACTTTGTAAGTTGTGAGTTTGTCAGTGGAGCATGCGGTGCCATTGGCGATTTCCTCTATGATTCTTGGTTTGATGGAAATGTTGATTTTGACCGTGGGGGAAATGTTGGCCATGTTTCCTTCTTCAAAAGCATCGAGGGCAGGGATAGGGTTATTGAACCAATCTATATGCTCGGATGGAATAAAATCCTTGGTTTCAATTGTGCATATGGAGGCTTGGAGAGGAGGGTCAAAGGCTTCCAATGAGAGAAAAAATTCTCTGTGATGGAGCACATTCCATGGTTAATCGGGGGTAGTTAGTTCCTCCAGGATATCTTCGTTGCAATGGAAAATGCGAGAATATAGGGGATCTGGGGAGGTAACATTGATGACTATCACCATGTGATTGTCTTCAAGTGGTGAAGACATATAGGGGGTATCAAAACTATGGTGTGATGGCATGATTTTCATAAACCAAATGTCCAGACACTATGGGTTGTAAACTGTGGTAGGGGGTAAGATTTCCTTGGGGAAATGAACTGGAGAATTGGGAGGATTTGGGGGAAAATCCTGAGACAGTCTATCCATGAACCATGGAGGGGTGGGAAGTGACTTAGGTTCATGGGAGGTGATGTGAATAGTATATGGAGAAGGAATAGGGGGAATCACTTATATCACAGGAGGTGAGGTGGTTGGAGGATTTTGAATAAGGGTCATTTGATGACGCATATATGCAATGATCAAAGGACATTGGTACATGAAATGATCAAGTGAGTCACAAAGAGAGCAAGGGAATCTCATTAGTTTGGTGATTGAGGTCAAGACATAATGGATGTCGGTGACATGGGTGCCCGAAGATGTTGGTGGAGAGGGATCTTACTGAAAGGATTGGTGTACTACCGTCAGTGTCTGTCGAAATTGAGGTAGTGCAGGGCAATGATGAGTGTAGTTGTTGTAATTTGAACATATGGAAGACATGAATTTGGTTTGTAGCCCTTTACTACCTATCATGGGAGATGATGTGGTAGTAATAGATGTGTTTGATGGAGCGATGAGGGTGTGGTTGCTCGAGGGAGTTGGATCAGATTACATAACTCAGAGAGAGAAGAACATTTATTTGTGGGGTGTCCCTCTCTCTTGTAGAGTGCGCAAGGAGGTTGAACTCAGGGAGGAATTGGAGCGGTGGGCTCTTTATTCTTCTTTCTTCCCCTAGCCGTAGCGATGGTGCTAGAAATTGGGGGTGAGGGTGGTGTGGCCGGAGTTAGTACTGGGATATGCATCAGTATTTCCTCTGATTGGGGAGGGAGGGATGGTTGAGGAGCCATCATGAGAGGGTGTAGATACCATACCGGAATGGTGAGAACCATGTTGGGAAGGGTAAGCATTGAGGCTACCTGAAATGCTTTTACTCCTGGTGGGGGGTAGAAGAAGGGGATTTGAGCGATGGATTTGGGGATTGTCTCCCAAACCAGGATTTGGCCATGGGGAAGGGTGAAATCAGGGATAAGTGGTGTCATAGGGTTCTCTAGTAGACCCTAAGGTATAATTTCTTCAACTGGTGGGACATCAAGGGATGGATAAGCCTCAGTGGGGGGAATGGTATCTCTAGTTTCAGTTCCATTAGAAGATATGACACACACTTGTGCTGAGGGGTGTATGAGCGGTGTTTCTCCATGGTATGTCCCCATCAAGGATGGGTATTTGAAAAATTCTAGGGCCCATATCCATGAGTGGATACGCATCGGAGCTAGTGCGGACAAGAGGTAAGATTTATCAATGTTGGAGGAGTGGTTAGGTTCGTAATGTGAAAATTGGTCGATGGTGATGATCTTCTCGTTGTGGGGGAACATCATTGTTCGAAAAACAAAAGAGGCCATTTCCTTCATAGCATACATGTAGCTACGTCCAAACAAGATGTTGTAATCAAGCGGGGCGTCGATAACCTCAATGTCTATAAGGATGGTTTTACCCCCGAGTTCAACGGGGAAATTTTGAAAGATCCTTTTAGGGGAGAATGGTCATCCATCATAAGCTCTCAAAGTGATGGCGGATGGTACTAGCTCAAAGGAGCCAAGTTTTTTCCATACATATTTGGACATGATGCATGTGGATGCACCTTCATCGATGATAGATCGATGAACCGTGATGTTCTAGATCTTGACTAGTATATGGAAAGCTACCAAAGTAGGGAGACGGGGTTCTCTACAATATATATCAAATGTGATGAGTCTAGTATCATCTGGGTCGACTACCCCCAAGCTGGAAAGAAAGGATTTTCGTTAGGTTGGACAAGTTTGGAGGACCTCCAATATCGACATGGATGCAGGGGACTATGTTGTTGGAGTTACTTCACACACACCTAGGATTTATTTTTCCTAAGGTTTTTATTTGTTTATTAGTCATAATTAGTCATTATATAGTATCCTATATTTTAGGAGAGAATATTCCACCTAGATAATATTCTCTTTCAGTTCACACTTCAGTTTGACTAGTTGAGTTGAGTTTAGATGTTGCATTGGGATCATCACCATGCAACATTGGGATGATCAGCATGATAATTCGACCTTGCCTTGGTATCATCACCAAAGTGGTTCATTAGCCTTGATTCCTTGAGTTAACTCCTCACTACTTTCTGTTCAGTCAGCCAACTAAAGACTAGTTGA
Organism: Picea engelmannii; assembly: GCA_009831015.1. Lineage (NCBI taxonomy): Eukaryota > Viridiplantae > Streptophyta > Pinopsida > Pinales > Pinaceae > Picea > Picea engelmannii. Next base: position 865,685 of record ML777840.1, read on the forward strand.
CTAGTTAACTCAACTAGGTGGCAATGCATTCCCGTAATTGCCTGAGAGACTAGAATAGGTGGAAGTTCACTCCCGTAACTACTGGTGTGTGTCTAGATCACTCTATACCACCACTATGGTGACTTGGTTCTCCTCAATTCGAACTCATTGTCTTATACAAAGTATATAATGTGTAAATTATTCATTATTCACATCGGTTAATGAGAATTCTTTCCATTCTTTCTCTCCTTCTTCTTCCTTTTCCAATTCTCTCTGCAAATTTATGTATCATTGTTTATCTAGATATACTTTGTGTAGGTAAACACATTTACATGGTATCAGATCCGATAGAATTCTAAGAAAAATCTACACCAAAATTTTTTGTAGGTACTAAAGATTGAAGACAGCAGAAAGATGGAATTCCAAAAAGAATTCATTCTTACACCTTACAACTATTTTACATGGAAGGAGAAAATAGCCATACATATCTGATCCATAGGGTTGTATAGGTTAACCATGAATACATATACAGAACCGACATCATACATAGAAAAATCCAAGTACTTAAATCGCATGGATGAGGCACTCGGAACAATTTGCAGTCTTATTTCTCCCGATATCCTTTTTCATATATTTTTCTGTAAGACTCCCAATGAAGCCTGGACCATATTGGAAGGGATCCTTGGAAAACAGGATGATATGAGGGGACACATTCTAGAGGTGGAGCTGCTCACATTGGATCCAAAAAGCTTCAATAATATCCAAGATTTCTTTACAAAATTCAAGGATTTACTGTCGCAACTCAAAGCTTGCGGGGTTGATAAATTGGAGGAGAAAAAAATGGTTCTCACCATTCTCTCCAAGATTGGACCTGAATTCTCTATATTCATATACACATTCCATACTGTCATATTTTATTCTGGAGCCACCTGGAAGATGCCTTCTCTTGAGGAATTTAGCGAATCCTTGACACAAGAGAAAACCAAGCTCATCAAAATGGGTGCAATCAAAGGCCCAAGGGCGCATGCACTCACTATGAATGATGGCAGCCACCAATATCATAAATATAAAGATAAATATAAGTGAAAATCTCATGCACATATGAAGAAGGAAGGGTACACAAAACCCTTCACCGATGCCTCTGGATGCAAAGGAGAAAAGGGAAGAAAATGAGAGAAATGCACATACTGTCACAAAGGATTCCATTCAGAATCCACATGCATGAAAAATAATATAGATCTGATGTCTCATATAATTCAGCAAAACAACCTTGGATATGGCATCCTTGAGGGTGCAAAGAAGAAGAAGCCAGAAGATCCGAATTCCAAGAAAGGTAATTCTAGCCATGCGTTGATTGCCATCAACTCCTCTCCCAATGATTGGATCATATATTCAGGAGAATCACATCACATGACTACCTTAGAAGCAATCTATTCTTATTTGGATGCATGAAAAGGTCCTCCTATTTTGATGGGGGACAACACTTCTGTCGAAGTCACCGACAAAGGAAGGATTGAACTCACCAACGGAAGCTTCAAGAACGTGTTGCATGTTCCCAAGCTTTTTGTCAACCTTCTCTCCGTGTATTAGATGATGAATTCCATCACCGGAAAGAAATTCATATCCACACCAAATTTCTTGGACATCTATGACATGAAAACCAACTCCAAGCTTGCTACCGGTGAGGTAAATCATCAGTCTAGATTGTATACATTTTTTGAATTCATTGAACCTGATTCTGCTTTATTGCTTACTAATGCTGATGAAAGTAGTAGGATATGGCACGAAAGGTTTGGACATTTGAATTTCAAATACATGCAAAAACTTATCAAAAATATATTAGTTGATGGTCTACCAGACATCCATTTCTCCAAGGGAGTATGTGAGGGATGGTCTACCAGACATCCATTTAGAAAACACCCTAAAGAGAAATTTGACAAAGGAAAGTCTCAGTGAGCTTCCCCACCTTTAAATATGATCCACAGTGACCTTATGGGTCCTTTTCCGCATCCATAGATCAAGAAAGTGAGGTTTGTTCTCATTTTTGTTTATGATTTCTCACATTTTACTTGGATCTACTTTCTCAGGAAAAAATCCGAGGTCTTTCAACACCTCAAAGATTTAAAATCTTTGGTTGAGACACAGTCCGAAAAGAAGATCAAAGTCCTCTGAACTGATAATGGGGGAGAGTATGTGAATCATGAGATCCACAATATTTTCCATGAGGCAGGGATTCAGTTGCAACATATAGTTCCCTACACTCCATAGCAAAATGGAGTTGTTGAGCGGAAAAACCGATATCTAAAGGAGATGGCATCTTGCATGTTGCATGCAAAGTCACTACCACAGAGACTATGGGCCAAAGCACTTAACTGTGCAACATACATCCAAAAAATATCTCCCCATAGATCTGTCAAGGATAAGATCCCCTACGAGGTTTGGAGCGGCCTCAAACCAGAGGTGACCCACTTTCGCATTTTTGGTTCTCGTGCATGGACCCGTATTCCCTGTGAAAAGAGGAAGGAACTTGATCCACAGAGCACTAAGTGAATTTTTGTTGGATACCCTGACGGTGTGAAGGGATATCGGCTTATTGATCTTTCCTCGAACTGGCTCATCATTGAGCATTGTGTCCAATTTGAGGAAAGTGACTCGCATGTACCTCAACAACTGCATGCAGACACCTTTACTCTTACACCTATCTGAGATGATGAGCCTGCACATGCCGACTCTTCTTCAAATGAGATTTATGATTCAGAGGACTCAAAGGATTCAAATTCAGATTCAGAGTCAGTACATTCATATGCAGATTCAGAGCATCCAGATATAGTTGCAGAGCCAAAGCAGAGGCCCAAGTGGGCACAGACTACTCTTCAGGATTCAGGGGATCTCATTGGTGATCCAACCGATACTAGGAGGACTCAATTTCATTTCGAGGATCCTCCTATTTCACTCACTGCCACTGAACCATTGCATTCCAGGCATCTTTTCTTGGTTCAGTCTTCAGATCCACAGTCTTATGGAGAGGCTGCTAGAAATCCCTTTTGGGAATCTGCCATGCAGGAGGAGTACAACTCCCTCCTCGAGAACCAGACTTGGGATCTGGTTCACCTTCCTTCTGGGAGGAAACTTGTCAGATGCAGATGGGTCTACATAACCAAGAGCACAACGGATGGATAGATTAGTAGATACAAAGCCAGGCTTATCGCCAAAGGCTTTTAGTAGGTTCATGGTATTGACTATGATGAGACCTTTGCTCCAGTAGCAAAGATGGATTCCATACGATTGGAACTTGCCATTGCGTCAGCCAAGGGATGGGAAGTCCATCAGATGGATGTGAAGAATGCATTTCTTTATGATGATCTCTTTGAGGAGATCTACATGGAGCAGCCCCAAGGATTTATGTAGGACTCATCTTTGGTTTGTCGACTGAAGAAGTCACTTTATGGCCTCAAGCAGGCTCTGAGGGCATGGTATGCCAAGATGGACTCCTACCTATTGTCATAGAACTTTGTACGTTGTAAATAAGAACTGAATGTATACATGCTTAGGACGGTTGATTCACTTCTACTTTTAGTTCTGATCACCAGTTGCTCAACTTCAGCAATTGCTGCAGTCAAGAGGATTCTTCATGACAGGTTTTTGATGACAGACATGGGTCCACTACACTTCTTCCTTGGACTTGAGATCAGTCAGGATGCATCCGGCATCAAACTGTCTCAAGCCAAGTATGCACGAGATCTCCTTGAGAGATTTCACATGAAAGACTACAAGTCTGCTCTGACTTCTTTCCTATCAGGAGTCAAACTTGAGGATGGCGGGGAGACTCCACTGGTTGACAACACACTGTACAAACAGCTAGTGGGGAGATTGTTGTATCTCACACACTCCAAAACAGACCTCTCATATTCAGTTGGCATAGTTTCCAGGTTCATATAGGAGCCACATGAGCTACATTGGAAATTTGCAAAGCGTATCCTTCGATACGCACAGGGCACCATCACCTTTGGGATTCATTATGCAGTAGGCTCTACATTAGATCTCATTGGTTTTACTGATTTTGACTGGGCTGGCTATAGCATTGATCACAATTCCACATCCGGTTACTCACTCAGTCTTGGTTCTGGGCCTATCTTTTGGTCGAGAAAGAAGCAAGCTACCATTTCCCTATCTTCAGCCGAGGAAGATTATAGAGGGGTAGTTAACATAACCATTCAGGCTATGTGGCTACAACATTTTCTCACTGAGTTGGGCATTCAGTTTCATCGGTCGATCATCATCTGATGTGATAGCTAGAGCACTTTGAAGTTCTGTAGAGATCCAGTTCAGAGGTAGTGGACGAAGCACATCAAGATCCACATGCACTACATATGGGACTTGGTACATGAGAGGATCATCAACTTATAGTTCTGTCCTTCAACATAATAGATGACAGACATTTTCACCAAGACCTTCAGTGAGCAGAAATTTCGTTCTCTACGAGGTCATCTTGGAGTGAAGGACATAGTGGCCTAGCAACTATAGTTATTATTTTTACATACATTGTACCTTGAGGGGGAATTTTTCCCATGAGATTTTCCCTCTTTCCTCACTTTATTTTCAGTGTATCTTTTGTACTTGGGTACCTAACATGGCCTTGTTGCCAGGACACAATCTTTATTTTCACCATAGTGATGTTTAGGGGGGCTGTTGGAGTTACTTCACACACACCTTGGATTTCTTTTTCCTAAGGTTTTTATTTGTTTATTATTCATAATTAGTCATTATCTAGTCGCCTATATTTTAGGAGAGAATATTCCACCTGGATAATATTCTCTTTCAATTCACACTTCAGTTTGACTAGTTGAGTTGAGTTGAGTTTAGATGTTGCACTGGGATCATCACCATGCAACATTGGGATCATCACCAAAGTGGTGTATTAGCTTTGATTCCTTCAGTTAACTCCTCACTACTTTCTATTAAGTCAGTTAACTGAAGACTATTTGACTAGTTAACTCAACTAGGTGGCAGTTCACTCCCGTAACTACCTAAGAGACTAGAATAGGTGACATTTCACTCCCGTAACTGCTAGTGTGTGTCCATATCACTCTATAACACCATTATGGTGACTTGGTTCACCTCAATTCGAACTCATTGAGTTATACAAAGTATATCATGTGTAAATTATTCATTATTCACAATGGTTAATGAGAATTCTTTCCATTCTTTCTCTCCTTCTTCTTCTTTTTCCAATTCTCTCTTCAAATGTGTGTATCATTGTTTAGATAAATATATTCTATGTAGGTCAACACATTTAAATATGCCAATTCATCGACCAGACTATAATTATGTGCCTCCCTAGCATAAGGATTGTTGACATTTCATCGTAATGGGATGCGAGGAATATGAATGGGGGGTTTAGTGCTAGGGCATGGAATCATTAAGGGTGGTCCGGTTTTAGCTAGGGATTATTCCAAAGTGGTGGGAGTATATTAAGGGGGGACACTGTATTGACAACCATGCATTTGCAGAAGAATTTCTTCTTCACTCTTAAGGAGGATATTGTGATCCGCCGGATTTCCAGAGTTTTGATACTGTCCCATTTGTGGTGGGGTAGGATGTATCCCCTGTTGGGTATTCATCACACCTTGATGTGGAATAGGGTTTTGTAACACAACTAGGGGTGGTTGTTGAAAATACTGTTGTGGGGCCTGTTGAGGGGAAGGCGGTGCTGGGGGACGTGGTGCGTTCATGGAGTCTTTTGTCTGTTTGCAATCAACAATTTTGGGGCAATGGTGAGTGTAATGGCCATGTTCACCGCAAAGAGCGCAAGGGAAGTTTGTTCCAAGGTTTTTATTATTGTTTCTCCCTTGGTGTTTGTTTTTATTGTCCCCTTGGGGGTTCTGGTTACCCTGATTATGGTTTCCCCTAGCAGGTTGGTTTTGTTGGGGGTTATTTCGCCCTGGTCCTGGGTTATTATTGTTTCAGTTTTTTCCTTTATTTTTGGAATTATTCGACTGATGGGCCATATTTTTCGTATTCAACTATTCAAAAGTATTAAATTTTTGAATGGGAGAGGGATGAACAAATTTAACACTGACGTGTGGTTTTCCTTATGGAGGAGAAATCGACTGTGGAGGACCAGGAAATGGAAATATAGATTGTTGTATGGAAAGGATCTGTAAGGTGCATAGGAAGGCGTAATGCTTTCACTAGTTCCCAGGTTATAAGATGAGGTAGAAGGGGTACCTGAAATTAGTTGAGAAGTTGGGCGCATGATGGGTGTCGGTAAGGGTCCACTCGTGGGTGTAGGGAGGGCAACAAGATATGGATATTGATAAAGGGGAGGAGGGTAATAAGATGGCCCTCCATATATCAATGAATATTGGGGCATACCATACATAGGTGGTGTTTGGATGTACGAATTGTGGTGTGTTGTCGTACCAATCAATCCATGCGCCACATGATACATCCCAGGTTTGTCCTGGACGAATGGTATGGGTCTCAGTGCATCAGGTATTACTGTTTATAAGTAATCTGACTGAGCATAAATGAGGTCGTATTGTTGAGCCTTGCTGATGGATTCCTCTTTAGTTTGGGGGAAGGTGGATGCCACATCATGAATGTGGTCGGCAATATGTGTAGTTGAGATTTCTCTGCACTCAAAGAGAAATTCTAGACAAGTGACATGACGAACTAGTAATTGAAAGAAGGCCAAATATTCTTTGGCCAAGGATTCAAAAGTCACATGGGACCCTGATTTTTCATTTACATACCATTTGGTTCATGGACCAGTGAGTGTGCGTTGAAATAACCTTAGGTGGACAGAGTCGTCCATGATGTTGTTTGAAGAGAACCATAAGTAGAAGGTCATGACATGGTTGGCGGGATCTTCCCTCGATTTCCCTTCAAATTTGCAAATGTTTGAAGGTAGTTTGGTAGGAATATTGGGCCATGTGGGGTCATGCAATATAGGGTCATTCATGAGTTTACTCAAATCAGGAATGTTGAGGGATGTCAAATATGGCATGGGGGGTTGTGGTGGAGGATTAGTTCTAGCATGGTGTGAGCAGGTAGTGAACCTGACCCTTAAGGGGGGTTTGGTGGGGTTGTACTTCTCCCTTGAGAGGAAGTTTTCCCTCTACCTCCTTGTGAAGGAGAGATAGTGGATGGATGGCCTTGGGAATTGGACCCAAGTAAGGTGGAACCAAGCAAAGATGATCCCAAAATAGTGGTAGTCACAGGGGTGTGAGATGGTTGAGCCGGTGAGTTGGAAATACTAGGAACTCCTCCTAGAATAGGAGGGATATTCTGCAAGCGTCCAGAACGACGGGGATTTAGTGTGTCCCCTATGATGTCTGATTAGTCAAGTGAATGTGTGAAAATGGTGATGAGAGCAATAAACGAACAAGAGAATTGTATAATTTGGACCTTCACAATATATCTCACAATCACATGTAATCAAATGAGAATCATACATAAATAAATTGAAAAGAAGCATACATGTGGGTAGGTGTATTTTTTCTGCATGGGAGAACAAAGAAAACAAATGCTCGTGTCCTAAAAAAAACGTAGCGTCCTTCCTCTCAAATAACAGTAGACCTTACAATAGAACTCAATAGTCGGGTCTAAAGCCATCAGAAGAGGAACTGGTGAAGGATGAAACAATCAATTATAGGTGCATATCCTAAAAGAGCTAGTGATATTTCCCAATAGCCACACAAAATCTGATCAAGGTGCAATTGCAGCCTACAATTTCCACCTGGGTAGATGTCCTAATTTGGGCCACTAGGTACCTTGATCAAAGTGCGACATTTAGATTTTAGGCCTTAGAAATGGGTCACGAGTTGGATCCCTTCCAACGGTTGGGTGAATCAAGGGAGGGTGCACAAAACAACAAGACCTCGTCCTTTAACCCTTCATGGGTATCTCCCTGCCTTATGGTGTTAGGAGCACTTGACCTGGAGGATTTTAAAGTTCCCTATTTGTCAAATTCTAATGTTTGAAAATATGAGAACTAGAAAATTGGGGTTTATTTGGATGCCCTCTCCCGAGATCCTACCTAGACTAAAAATTTCTTTTGGCACCTCCCGTGGAGGAAAACTTAGTGAGTTTTTAGAAAAAATTTAGATGTGGTTGGTTGAGCGATTGGGGGTGTGAAACAATATCATTTGAATTAAGTTGGTGTGGATAATTTCTTCAAGAAATAGTAGGATGTTTTAGAATTCATTTGGAGAAGACCTACTTCAACCTCCAAAATTCAAGACAAAATTATGTGAGTGAGGAGTGACTTCGTGTGTGAGAAAGTGAACAAATGTACCAAATTTTTATTAAGTTAGGTGTGAATTTTCAACATGTGGACTTCCTGTGGTCCATACAAATCTTGATTACCTCTCTTACTAGATGTCATTGGTACAACCTTGCGAAATTTTAAAAATCCCTAAAGAACTAGCATGTGGACATGTGGGTCCTTACTAATCCTTTAAACTCCCTAATGTTGTTTACACTAAGAAAGATTCAAAAAACTATCCTAGATTGTAAGCATGTGGGCACATATGGGCCTGTTACTTTGATCTTTAAACTCTCCTAGTGATGTAAACTAAGAAAGTAATCCTTAAGAAACTGTCATAAGTTTGCAACGTGTGGGCATGTATGTGCCCTTACAAATTTAAGATTATTTTCAAAAAGAAACTAAGAGGAACCCTAGGGGGTCTTTGTCCTCTCCTAAATATTTTGTTAAGGGAGATGAAATGTCCCCTTAATCACCTTTCTAATTCTCAAGATCTCTCTATGGTGTGAGAGAAGAGCATACTCAATGATTAAAGTTTGATTTTTGATCCCAATGCAAGTGTTTTTTATATGTGATAGCAAATAATCTCAACTTAACTTTTACAATCAAAACAAGCCATCCATGTGGAAACCAAAGAAAAAGAGGAGAAATGTGGTTTCTTTTTTAACCCCCTAAGTTCTTATGTTTTGACTAACCTTTCATGTGAGAAAAGAATCTAAGTGGAGTGCATTTACAATTTGCATAAAAAACAAGATTTTGAAGGCTAGGGGCCTTCAAATCATCACAAAAACTCTTACAATGTTGAAATTCTGGACAGATGTGCGGGTTACAGTTGAGACAGAGGCATAGTGGGCACACAATGCACAGATAGCCAAGGACCTTTTGGTGTATAGTGCACAAAATGCGTAGAGAAATGAAGGGTTGTTGGCACATAATGCTCAAAATCCACGTCTGTGAGCTGAAACACCCGCACATATTCTGATATGCGTTGGGGGGGGGGATTTTACGTGTAATTCTCCTCCTCCAACTCCAAACTTAGCTCTTGACAGGTAAGACTAGGCTGGTTATGATCCTTGCAAAGAAAATGGGTAAAAAAGAAGTGCTCTAAAAGCCCAAATAGGGAGGAAATTAATACCTTTTCCCCAATATGGTCGCCAATCGGTTGTGTTTGTTTCGTCACTTGGGTGAGAAAAAAAAGGGCACTTACAAGTCTAGTTGGGCCTGCTAGACAAGATAGAGGTTAGTGCATGAGTTAGATAATCCAAGCACATGAAATAAATAAGAAAATAAACTAAAAACAACTAAGGAAATAAAACTAAAATGCATAAGAAACTTTGAACAAAAAATCAATCAACCAAACGACCAAGATTATGCCACCAATGGATCACTATATTATTTGGAAAAATACTGTAGAGAAGGACTTATGGATTCCCTCTTCCTCCTTGGGAGGGCTCTTGAGTTCCTGATTTGAGATCTCTTCTTACAATGATAAACTAGAAAGGAAATGGTGAATAAATCCAAGCCTATTCCCTCAAGAGGTGAGTAGAATAGCTTATTGGAATGTTGCTAGAATGCTCCAAGAAGAAAAGAGGATTCTTGAAGGAGGATTGAGGCAACATAACAATACTATGAGATTCTTAAATTTGTAGTGTTCCCATGGCCTCCATTTATAGCATGTCTTTGAGGAAATATCCAAATGGTTCTTTGTATGTACAAGGGGCCCTTTAGGGCACCCTTAGGTATTTGACCAACCCCCCATTCATATTCAGCTCGGATTTGAGGGTCAAATCAAGTTGGGAGATGGTCCATAAGTGGCTGAGGGGCCGAAAAGAACCATAAATGCATCATTCACAGGAGTGTGCATCTTTTTTCGTATACATTCGTGCATATGGAGCATTGTGTGCTCTAAGGGATTCTTTGACCCATGCACTGTGTGCATGCTTCCTTTAGTGATTCAACGCATGTCAATTGTTTTGTCCAGTTGTATAGTTTTTTCCTCTTGGAAATGCATTTTTGGTGTTGCAGGTGAACTGATAGGTGTTTGGCAGTGTTGTATTTTTGTAACCATTTTCATAAAATGTTGCAGATGAAATTTCAGTGATAACACCATGCCATGCCATGCCATGCCTTTCCTTGACATGCCATGTCATGCCATGCCGGTCCTTTCCTTGACTTGTCGACCTAATGGTAAAGTGGCCTCATGTGCAAGTGTGAATAGGTATATATAAAGGTCATGTATCATTATTGTGATATGTGAATTGTGATGTGTGAAGTTATTTGGTTAATTGGAGGGGGTTCCCCTATTATTTAAGGAGTTATTGTGTAACTTATCTATATTGGAGTTGTTCTCCATGCTCACATTTTGTACATGGTGCGTACTTTTTTTCTGTTATGATAATTTAAAATTTTGGTCCATTACAGGGCCCGGGACAAACATATGTGCAAGATCTTATGAAACTCCATTATTCCACTTGGTTTGGATTTTATGCCCTCAGACCAAATTTCCAACATGTCCCAGAATGAGTTGAGGAGGCACGTTGCAACTGGAGATAAGACTCTAACAAGGCCTTAGATGGAAAAACCATTGGTTGCATTAGATTCGGGGCACCAGGTTTCAGCTAGTGGGGCCCCTCTGTTGTCATTTTGCTTCCCAAAAAATCATTTGTTGGAGGATATACAAAACTAGGGTTTTTCTTAGTGAGGCACACTACAATTTCTTAGTAATAGGTCAATTTTCAAGAACAAAGTGTTGAGCAATTTTGGGTAGTTTGGTCCTATGGGACTTGGTCAAAAAGACATGTGTGAGTTTACAAAACTCTGTTTTGCTACTCATTTTGGATTTTATGCCCCCGAACCAAATTTACAACATGTCCCTGAATGTATTGAGGAGACAAGTTGTAACTCATGATAAAAATCTATTCAAGCCTCATATGGAAGAACCGTTAGTTGCATTGGATTTAGGGATCTGGGTTTTAGTTAGTGGGTCTACTTTGTTGTCATTCCATTTCCCAAAAAAACATTTGTTGAAGGATCTGCGAAATTAGGGTTTTTCTCAATGAGGCACAATGCAATTTATGAACAAAAGGTCATTTTTCAATAACAATGTGTCGAGTGATTGTCGATAGCTTGGTCACATGGGCCTCTGAAAAATAGATTTTCAGGAGCTTACAAAACTTCATTTTTCTTCTTGGTTTGGATTTTATGCCCTCAAACCAAATTGACAACATGTCCCTAAATGGCTTGAGGAGGTGAGTTGAAAATCATGATAAAACTCTAACTAGGCCTCAAATGCATGAACCGTCAGTTGCATTGGATTCGGGGCACTGGTTTCATCTAGTGGGGCCCTTTTGCTATCATCTTGTTACTCGAAAAAAAAATTGTTGGAGGATCTCCCTAACTAGGTATTTTCTTAGAGAGGCACATTGCAATTTATGAACAAGAGATCAATTTTCAAGAACATTGTGTTGGGCGATTATGTATAGCATGTTCATGTGGTCCTTTTCCAAATGGATGTGTGGGAGATTACAAAAATTTGTTATGCCACTCGATTTAGATTTTATATCCCATGACCAAACTGCCAACATGTCCTTGAATGGCTTGAGGAGGTGAGTTGCAACTGACAATAAAACTTTAATTAGGCTTCATATGGATGAACCATCGGTTCTATTGGATTTAGGGCACCAAATTTTAGCTAGTGGGGCCTCTTCATTGTTATTGTGTTTCCTAGAAAATAATTTTTAGAGGATCTCCGGAACTAGGGTTTTTCTTAATGAGGCACATTGAAATGTTTGAACAAGAGGTTGAGAAAGACAAGGAAAGGCATGGAAAGATAATTCTAGGTAAGGAAATGCAAGGTAAGGAAAGCCAAGCCAAGACAAGGTAGGGAATGGAAAGGAAAGACTAGGAAAGCAAGGTAAGGCAAGACTAGGAAAGGCTAGTCATGGCAAGACAAGACATGGCATGGGAAGGCTAGGTAGGAAAAGGTAAGGAAACAAAACCCGTGCCAAGAAAATCCCAAGTAAGACAAGGCAAGGTAAGTCAAGGCAAATTAGGAAAGAAAAGGAAATCAAGACAAGGAAATTCATGGAAATCCAAGGCATGGAAAGACAAGCAAGAGAAGGTAATGCAAGCAATGCATGGCATGGAAATACAAGGCAAGGAAATAAAAGGCTAGGAAAGGAAAGGAAAGGAAATCCAAGATAAGGAAAGGTAAGGAAAATCAAGGTAAGAAAAGCCAAGGAAATGCATGGAAAGACAAGGCAAGGCAAGGAAATAAAAGGCAAGTAAAGGAAAGGAAAGGAAATAAAAGACAAGTTAAGGCTAGGAAAACAATGATTAGGTAAGGATAGAAATAGCAAGGAAAGTCAAAGAAATGTAAGGGAAGGAAACACATGGAAAGGCATGGCATGGAAATTTAAGGAAAGGCAGGGACATGCAAGGAAATGAAAGGCATGGAAAGACAAGGAAAGGAAAGAAAAGACAAGGCAAGGTAAGGAAAGACAAGGTAAGGCAAGGCTAGGGAAGGAAAGCCTAGGCAAGAAAGTAAAGAAAATGCAAGCCAATGAAAGTCAAGGATAGACATGGCAAGGAAATTAAAATAAAGGAAAGGCAAGGGAACACATGGAAAGGAATGACAAGGAAAGGCATGGAATGGAAAGTCAAGGAAAGGGAAGGCAATGCAAGGAAAGGAAAGGCTAGACATGTCAAGGCACGGCAAGGCATGACAAGGCATGGCAAGCAAGGAAAGAAAAAGAAATGTAAGGAAATTCATGTAAAGACAAGCCAAGGAAAGGAAAGGCAAGGTAATAAAATGCAAGGAAATATTAGCCAAGAAAAGAAAGCAAAGGCAAGTCAAGGTAAGGCTAGGCAAGGCACAATTCTGGAGAGATGAGATACTTTGTATTTTGGGTAGTTGATCACATACTTTGCTGTGGATTCTTCATCTACTTGGCATATTTCACATACATCAATGAAATTGTCCACCTTGGAATTCACATATGTGGAGTGGTTGCATGCATACACATTCATGGAGGGAAGATTCCATGTGGACATTTGGCATTTGAATTGGCTTGATTTTATATTAAGAAACCCTTGTAGCATGTTGTTATTTCCATTAAAATGAACCATGCTTCATTTTGGATAGAGTAATGTGAGGTTTCAACCCTCTTATTTCTTCTATGATTATGTTAGAATACCATTTAATAAACCCAATTTTATGTGATATTAACATAACTTCACATTCATGACAAATGCTTAAGAATGGGACCTATAGCATTCAACGATAGCTTTCTACTAAGAAAATCAACAAGCTAAGGCTGATTTGTGGCATGCATAGCAATGCTTATTAACTTACATTATCATGAACTCATTCTCATTCTCAGGAAAGGAAAGAAAAGGCAAGGCAAGTCAACGCATGGAAATGCAAGGAAAGAAAAGACAAGGCAAGGCTAGGAAAGAAAGGGAAGCAAAGGCAAGGAAAATATAGACATGGAAAGGAAAGTCAAAGAAAGGGAAGGAAAGGAAAGCAAGGTAAGGTAAGGCAATGTAATACATGGAAATAAAATGAAAGGAAAGGTAAGGCAATGCAGGGAAAAGAAAGGAATGGAAAGGGTGTAGTTATCAACAAAGTCAACCACTGATAAGATAGTACTAATGGAAAATGTATCTTTTCATATTCTAAAATGCTCGTCCTTCGATCGAGCAACATGGACATATTGCATAGATTGTTGTTTATTTTTTATGAAGTTCCTGATGAATTCACATACTCGTATCTGGGAAGTCACCAATTGTATTTTTTTCTTTCCTGTCATCTATCAATATCATATGTGACATATTTAAATATTTTCAAGAAAACCTCCTTCCTCCCATATTCATACTCATCATTTACATGGATGAAATTTCTCATTAATTTCATTCAAGTGCACTTGGGGCATGTCGCATCCAATCAATATTTTTGATAAAATGTACAAACCTAAAGCCTTGTACACAAGATGTTGTGAATAAATTCTCTAGACGATGATAGTGGAAATATAACTAAGCATTCCTGCATAAAGGATTTATGCAATACACAAAATATGTTTGTGTGTGTGTGAGTGAGTGATAATAATAATAACCATACTCAATATGATATCTACAAAAACATGTGTTACAAATTGTGTTTATTCAAACATACCAAGGCTTGCATTTATGGAAAGATCTTTACTCGAAGTTAAGTGAACTATGTACTTTCATGAATCTATCATACAATTCTATTTGTGTAATTCCAAGAAAGTGTTTAATATGGGGTTCATAGTCCCCATATCCCATTCTCAATTTTAGTACATCTTTTTGGTTGGAAGAATTCCTCGTGTTCTCATGCTGAAAAACATGTACTAGTCCCTTAACTTCTCCAATTAACTTCATGTAAGAACTATTGGATAGTTGGTTGTCATTGATGTTGTTGATAGTTGGTTGTCATTGATGTCAACATATGTGATGGGTGTATTTGGAGAAGTCTCCAAAGTGGTCCCCTTATGGCGTAACTCTAAACATGGCCCTCATGGGAAGACGATTTGAATAAGTCTACAAGAAACCCCAGAGATTTGGTCAGGAAGCCCAAAGTTGTTTGAAGAATAATGGTACAAAGGAAAATATAAATGCATGTCACACACTCATATATGGATATTCCTCATCATATGGTTTCCAATTGTAGGTGGTAGGTCACGTAGTTCCTCACGATTGAGGAGTTATGAGGTAATGGAGTTGGAATCCTCGAAGATGGGTTAAGAAACCCCTAAATGATTATAAAAAGATAATACAAGTCATTAATTAAAGGGTAAATAGGCTATAAAAAGAAAGTAAATGTCGACCCTTAAGTTAAGGAGAGAAGTTACTTAGAAAAGATATAAATATGCAACAAGAAGCCTCTCATTTGTACATCCACTTACATAAGTTTATTGAATACATTCTAGTGAGCAAGTGATCTATTGATGAATCTGAAACAATGAATCTGAGGTAGAGTGAAGGTGAATGTTTTAGGATTTTAAAGGAGAGCGAGGGCTTTCTAATAAACCCTATTTTGGCTTACCCTGGTGGTTCAGGCTACTAGTGTCCTACGAGGCACCCTCACATGGTGTATGCCACTTGTCCTGTAAGGCCTTGCGTGAAGCATGGGTTAGTCCTGCGAGGCTAAACCATATTTTAAGGAGGATGCTAGTACTAGGTTGTTGAGACTGAGGAAGAGATATAGGTTAGAAATCTCATGTATCAGGTCATCTACAAGTCTAGAGGTATGTTATTCTATGTGTTTTAAGGATTTCATCTTCGAATGTTGGCATCTCCTTGAGGCATGTCTTTGTGAGTTTTGGTATATGCCTTGAGGAACATCTTGGATACTTGGCATATGGTTTGTTGTATGCCATATGCTTGAGGAACATCATGAGTGATATGGTATATGTTTGATAGTATCTCTTTGTATATGGTTTATGGATGTTATCACATTCTTGAGGCACATGGTTTGAGGTGCATCTTGGTTACATGTTGATGATGTGATGGTCATGCCTTTGGTATGGTGTTGAGGCGTTGGTATATTCTTGAGGAACATCTTTGGTGCATAATGTGA
Source organism: Picea engelmannii (assembly GCA_009831015.1). Lineage (NCBI taxonomy): Eukaryota > Viridiplantae > Streptophyta > Pinopsida > Pinales > Pinaceae > Picea > Picea engelmannii. The sequence goes on from ML777840.1 coordinate 881,533, forward strand.
GGAATATTATTGGTACATGCATGAGGTGCATTTCTTGGTGATATTGATGCATGCTTGAGGCACTTCTTGATGAGGTTATGGCACATGCTTGAGTTACATGCATTAGATGTTGTGGAACGTGCTTGAGGCATGTCTTGGTGATGTTGGTACATGTTGAAGTAAACCTTAGTGATGTTATGATACACTAATTAGAAGCTTATCTTGGCTATATTGGTATCTTGGTATCTTGTCTATCTTGGTTATTCTTGAGGCACTTCATTGATGATTTCTTATGGTACATGGTGTATGGGATGATTGAGACATATCATGAGTGATATGGTATATGGTTGATGCATGATATGGTGCGAGTTTGATACATGGTTGATGTATGGTATGATAAAGGTTATGGTACATGATTGATGTACATGGTTGATGCACATGATATGGAACAAGTTTGACACATGAAGGTTTATGTACGTGATATGGTACATGGTTGATGTACATGGTATGCTACAAGTTCTTATACATGGTTGATGTACATGGTATGCTACAAGTTATTATACATGGTTGATGTACATGGTATGGTACAAGTTGATATACATGGTTGATGTGCATGGTATGGTTATGGTTTTGGTATCCATGTGAGTGGATTTGGTTATGGTTGGTTGATTAGTTACAAAGACAATAACAGTTTGGATGATCAGTTGATCATGAGTTACAGGTTGATGTGAAAGTGATAGTAGCAGTGACAATGATAGTGACAGTGGAAGTGATAGTGATAGTGACAGTGACAGTGGAAGTGATAGTGATAGTGACAAGTTGATGTATCAATTATTGTGGCAATTATAGGTTTATCATTTGTAGTGACAATGAGTCTACACTTATATTTCAAGGAAATAGGACGAGGAAAGGAAAGGGGGTTGTAGCCTCCTTCTAGTTAGTGCTAGAGAATTCAGGGTGTTGAAGATTCCTTTAGTTTGGAGCCTATAAATCAGGGGGTCTTAGCCTCCTTCTGGTTGGATCCATAGAATAAAGGGAGTTGGAGCTTCCTTCATGTTGGTTCCTGTAAACTAGTGGGTTGGAGCCTCCTTCCAGTTGTAGTTGGAGAATTCAAGGAGTTGTACCTTTCTTCAGGTTGGAGCTTGGAAATGAGGGGGTTGGTGCCTCTTTCCAGTTGGTGCTAGAGAATTTGGAATTTGGTACTTCCTATGAATGTATTCTTTATATATATAAGAAATCATTCCATTTTTTTCTCCCATTTGGGTTTCCACATAAATCCTGGTGTATTGTGTGTATTTGGTTGTTTATTATGAACTGATGAATGATATTGTTTATGATGCAATGATATACTGAATGCATAAGTGATAAATTGTTGAATACTACTGATAAAGCCAAAGATTATATATATTGTTATTGAAAGTGGTGAAAAGTGATCATACTGATTCACCCCCACCCCTCTCAGTATTCCAATAATTGGTATCAGAGAAGGTCCTTCAATAAAATAGTCTAACCAATGGAAGGTAGATCATGGATCACACATATAATGGAATGTTAGTATTCATGAAGTGCATAGTAAATGGAGCACCAATATTTGATGGTCGAAATGGTTTGAGCTATGAGATATGGAGAACCAAGATGAAAGTATTTCTAGAAGCACAAGGGTATGATATTTGGTACTCAATTGTTACAGGATACACCAGTTCAAAGAAACAAAAGACTGCAACCAATAAGGAACTAAAGAGAAACACAAAATAACAGTGGATTTCATCTTTGAAGGATTACTAGATCCTATAATTTCATCAACCAAAGAAATTTCATATAAGCTACATAATTTATACTTTTAGGAATCTCATTATATTGCAGAGCCAAAGCATGCTAATCAAAACAAAGAAGATATTGAAGTAGAGTGAGATGAAATATGCTCTTCATGTAAGATATATTCATAAGAAGAATATTGTTAAGAAGGAATAGTAAATATTGAAGCATAATTAATCATCCCTTTAGATGATCTGATGAAAGAAAGAAGGAAGAAAAAGACACGCAAGGAATAATTGATCGATATAAATAAGTGGTCTCAAAATACCAACTTTGAAGAAGTTCAACAGATGATTACATACCTAAAAGTATAATTAAAATAAGCCAGAAGGATAGAAGAAGCATGCAAAAGTTAGTTGGAAGAAAAAAGGTTTTTGGACGTCGAAATAGTAGAACAAAGAAAGGAAGAAAAGAAGAGAGAAGATATTTTGACTAGCCATCTCAAGGATAGATATGAGGACTTAGATAATATTGAAGAAGAATTAAGTCAACAAGAAATAAGACTTGAAGAAGAAATTGTCTCTTTGAAGACCCAACTTGAAGAAGCAAAGATAAAGGAAGAATTCATGAATATCTAGATGATGAAGAAAGAAGAATATTGTGAGAATATTGAAGAAGAAGTTATCACATTAGAGTTAAAATTTTAAAGCTCAACAAGAACACCAAAGAGAGAGAGAGAGAAAGATCCACATCATCAGTAAAGAAAGCTGAAGAGAAATGTTACATATTACTAGAAAGGAAGAATGAAGAGAAGGCTAAGAGTTATGAAGAAGTCATCAAAGACTCTATCAAGAAGGAAGAATGTAAGCCCTCAAAGGAGAACATTTCATAAATGAAGAAGACTCAATAATAGCATCACAAAAGAGACATATATCAAAGAAGACCCTCCACTTTCAGGTATCAAATAAGTTTCAATTATTGTGAAGGAAAAAACATAACACAATATTTTGATAATCCAAGGCATGAGTTCATAAGGACCACAACACAAATAAGATCATTCACTCCTAGGTATCAAAATTTATTTTATGGTTATTGTTTCATTTGTAATAAACTTGGACATAAAGTTGTAGATTGTAGAGCTTATGGAAGAAATGGTCAAGAAAGACATGTTTATGTGGCCCCACACAATATTGAATGCTAAAAGTGCCATAACTATGTACATATAGCACGTGACTATATAAGCGATGGATACTTCCATGAAAGAGAACACTGATATCAGATACAAGAAGGTTTGGAAAAGAAAACAAGAATAGGTAAAGGAAGAACAAATGAATGAAGAACACCCAAAAGTTTTATTCTCAGGATTTGCAGTAGTACAAGATCAAGATAAATCTACAGGAAAAAAGGAAGATGTCAGATACAAGAATATTTGGAAAAGAAATGAAAAATAATAAGAACAGATGAATGAAAACTAGGTCCAAAAGATCATACTTAGAAGATTTTCAACAATGCAAAATCATGATGAAAAGGATGTCAAAATTTAGGAAGATGATAAAGAGGAAGATGTAAAAATTCAGGAAGATTATGAAGATGAATATCACTTCACATTAGGGAGGATTCCTCCACATTTATGAGCCATTCGTCTTGGATAATCCTAGTAAATATGAATGTTGAAAAGGGGGAGTCTAAGCAACAACTCTGCAATATCAAAGAACTATATTTCAAGTAGTCTCGAGTATTTGCATATTTTGGAAAGGGAATTTCATAGTGGTTTGATTAAAGAATGGTAGAATGTATTTTGATAGTTTTATTATTTGAGGAGAAGCTTTCATAACACATTCCCATTCATGTATAAACTGATAGTTATGAGGTATATCATTGGCACACTTCTCAGGTAGAGGTTCATGATTGTATATAGGATTCCAAGTATTTATTCAGACAAGGACATATTTTGTACATATTGTTCCAAACATGTAAAGTTTGATTTACAGATTGAGAAGATAGTTTGAGAAGAAGGAATATGAAATGATCGGTTACAACAAAGTCGAAGAAGTCTTTATAAGAGTAAAGTGATAGATGAGTTAACATTGTGTGTAGTTGAGTAGCAGAATCATGGATAGTTTTATGAACATAAGTGGATTCATGAGATATTTGGAATATACAGAAGAGATGAGTCAGAGAAGATGCATAGCAGTGGATGAAATCATATTGATAGGTCACTACAAGTAAAATACCCTATAGTGGAGTTTTTTAAGGAAGACCCTATAAAATAGCCAAAAAAATTGTTTGTAGTGGAGGTCACTAGCGGAGGTGTGCCGGGGGATGTTTTAGCAGAAGTTTTTTTAATGGTGCATTTATAAGTCTATACCACACCGGTGCACCACCAGAACTCAATGCACCGGTGCTAATATACAATGGTAGATCATTGCAAAGTTATTTAAAAAAAATAGAAAACAATGATGCACATCATATAAAAGAAGGCCACAAGAACCGGTGTGCACTAAATGTGTGCACTGGTGCACAACAAATAGGTGCACTGTCATTTCTTTTTTCCTTTTAAAAATGCATAATGGTGCGTCATTTCCCCTTAGGTACACCGATGCATTCCAAAGTAGTGAACCATCGCAAGTTTTTTTTTTAAATAACAGTGCATTGTTTGCAGCGGTACACACCGGTGCACTTAACACGAGTGCACCAGAACATGGGTAAATAAAAAAACAAAACTGGCAGTAAAAACCAATTTTTACCATTTACAGTGTAGAGAATCTTTCAAGCACCGGTGCCACCTTTTCCGAACTAAAGCGCACTATCATCAATGATTTCGTTTCTTTCCTTGTTTCTGTTCAATGTGTGGTTCATGGGATTCCAATTTTTCCATACGATGGGAAAATTTGTTTTTTTTCACTACATCCCAGCCATGCCTTCTCGATGAGAAAATGTTCAGGTAAAATATTTATTTCTTTGTACATTGAATTTTTTCTAGATTAAATTGTGAAATTGAGTAAACTTTTTATTTCTTTTCAATTTATTTATTTTATGTGTGGTACATTCGAGCCAATCAACTCATACCGTGCATGGTGCACCTGTGAATTTTATAGGGTGCATAGAAAATGTATAGTTCATTTTCATCGGTGCGCCATATTACAAAACACAATGTTGCATACTTATAAATGACGCAATGGTGCATTCATAATAAACGGCGCACCATAAAAAATATATAGTTTCAATTAAACAGTGCCTTGTTTATAGTGAACACACTGGTAATTTCATAATAATATACACACCATTGAAAATAGATAGTTTTTCAATCGTTGCATCCTTTATAGCGAACGCACTGGTGCATACAAAATAAACTATGCATCATGGACATTAGTGTGTTTTTCAATCATTGCATGAATTATACAGAACATACTGATGCACAAACATGGATATGACACACCATTTAAAATGTGTGCCTATTTTAAGCGATGCATCGTGATGAATATAACGCACCAGGGCATCATATTATCTAGATGCACTGTTGCAAAGTTATTTAAAACAATATAAAAAAAACAATGCACATCATACAAAATAAGCTCACAAGCATCAATGTGCACTAAACGGGTGTACTGGTGCCCAAAAAAAGGGTGCAACATCATTGTGTTTTTCCTTTTAAAAATGCATAATGGTGCACCATTGTCCCTTAGGTGCACTAATGTGTTTCAAACTGGTGCACCATCATAGGTTTTGTTTTTTAAATAATAGTGTTCTTAACATGAGCGCACTGGAACAAGGGTAAATAAAACTGTTAGTAATATTTCTTGTCTTGGGCACAAGAGTGTTCAAGTCTGCAAGTTGCATGAGAAGCGCCCGAGCACAGCACGGAAAAATCTCGTTTTACGCTTCCAAGCAAGTAAGCAGGTGAGATTATATTGTTGACGATCTGGATTCATCCATAAGAGAAGATCGGCGGTCGGCGGGAAATCGTGGTTAGCAAATTTGCACTGAGATTAGTGCAATGGATAGCACCCATATTGCATGTAGGAAAGGATAGTAGCAATCCATCCAAAGGACACGTGGCGTGAGATCTGGTCACATCGACATTTTGGCATTCGGGATTTCGAAGGGTGAGGGTTCTATTTCGTTCTACATCTTGAAACCCCGAACCTCGAAGTGCCAAAAGCGCTCAGAGTCGGGCCCGCAGTATCACGAAGCAGTCTCAGCCGTCAGAACTGAGAGGGATGCGTGGCGCCCAATTAAGCCATCTTGACGTTTCACTCATCACGACTTTGGTAAGAAAGGATCAGCTCCTTCCTATTCATGAACGCTGAAAGCGCCGATGGGAATAAACGCAGGGTCATAGCCCATGGTCACTTGGGAAATAAAAAGAGTTGTGCAAGAGGGGCCAAAGGCATCGAGTTTGTTCACAGAAGGGATCATCACGATCTCCAGGTGCCATCTGATTCGACCTCAATCCTAGTTTTCTCTTGGAGTAAATGAAGGTGAGAAGGGGTGGTTGGAACCTCTCCTCATTCATTAAGTGTAAGGTATGGAGGGTGTGGCAAGCTGTCGACCCGAGAGGGTCCTGTGGACCAATTTTTCCAAAGAATCCATGCCAAGTCCTCGACTAGCCAAAGAGGTATGCAAACACTATCTCGACACTTAATGGCTCAGCTACTCCCATTGCAAGAGCCATGTGCAGCTAAGGTGGCGTCTGATGAAGAATATCCGTCCGAATTTGGATGAAGGGGCACCAAGCCTTGGATGAATGTTCACGCCTCTATTAGGCAAATTATTCTGAGTATATAGACTCAGTCTTTGTATTTTGTAATCATCAACGGTTGAGCAAGGCTCCCGGTTGTAAAGCTTTAATGAAGCACTGTTATTCCTGGTTATGTGTGGACTTTTGAGACTTCTTGCCTTATGAATGTCAGTTTCTTTCACGTCTTTGTTTACACTGTATTAGAGCAACTTGGAATTGGAGGATCTAGTTGAGTTGTGACTGTTATAGGATGATGTAGGTTGGATCACTGTAATAGTTGCATTGTTTCTAATCGGTCTCTGTGTTTTTCTTAGCGCTGAATGACTTGGAATTGGAGGATCTAGTCAAGTCCCCCTTTCAGTTTCTTGAAGCCCTGAACCAAGAGAATCTTTCATTCAAAGTTTTTCTTCTACAAACTATGGAAAGGTCTGTGCCTGAGGTAGTTTGTCCACTCCTCTCACCAAGTCTTCAACCTACTCATTTTTAAATCAACCCACTGACTGAAGTTAGATCAAGACCTCCTTTGGTCCTTACATGCCGGACCCAGTCCATGAGTTAGAGTGATATCTTCCCGAGCCTCAACCCATTTGATCACCCATTAAAAACTATCGTGACATAAAACTGATGGGCATTGGGCTATGCTCTTGCAAGCAATCCAGGAGTGACTTATAACACTAACATTTCTGGCACCATTGCCGGGGATGAAGTTGAAGATTTTCCCCGGGATTGAACGACATTGAGCCTCTGATTCTAAAGGTGCATCAGGTATCAAAGCCTTTGAAGATTTCTACTGTGTACCTGGCAACTCCACTATGACGACTCCACTATGGAAAACCTACCATGATAATCGTGGCTTTCAGAGGCAGGCACACGCGTTCCCATCCACAACTGCCTCTATCTACACCTAAAACTGATCCGAAGGTGGTTCTCAGAAAGGGAAAGGCCTCTGAATAAGGAACTTCCATCGCCGAACCAGGTAATCTACCATATCCTTCTGTAGGAACTCCATTTTCTCCTCCTCAGTTTCTTAACAGACCTTTTTCTGAGGTTTCCCGTGTCTTGAATTTCGGGAGTGTTCCTGCTGAGTTTTCCCCTCTTGGTCTGGGATTGGAGGGAGAAACCCTTGTCACTCCCCTCTCCTCTGAAGTTGTACTTTGGCATAGACCCAGGACTGCTGAAGATTTCCCCACTCCTATATTTACCACTCCTCCTCTTGCTATTGTTACCACTCCTGCAGAAAGAGGAGCATCTGCTGACTTAAGCCCGTTAGCCTTCTCCTTAAATCCCCTTCTGTTTCCCATTCCACTTCGAGACTCATTCCCAGTAGCCCCTTCGCGAACTCCTTCCCCTCTAAGTTCTCCTCCACATAATATTCCTATGGATGGTGTTAATCCCCCTATAAACAGATGGGATTCCATAGTCAATGCCAAATATGCTCCCTTAATCCTACCCCATCCTATGAATCCTCTCCCTGCTAGAGATTACTTGAAATATATGCCCAAGTTCACTGGGGAAGGGGACATAACTGTGGAAGAGAACCTGGCTACTTTCTACAGTTATGCAGACAACCTGAACATTGAAAATAAATATGTCTGGATGAGATTCTTTGTCCAGATCCTGGATGGTGAGGTGAGGAAGTGGTTTAGAGGATTGGCCCCCGGATCTATTGCTGGGATCGAAGCCCTGGATAGTGCTTTCCTGAGACAGTGGGGAGATAAGAAGGATTTCATGTACTACATGACAGAGTTTGGGTATTTAAGGAAGATGGAAGGAGATTCTATCTCTGACTTCTCCAAAAGATTCAATAAGATGTATAGTAAAATTCCTACCAAAATAAAACCCTCAGAAGCCTCAACCATGATTTCTTATGCTAGTGCGTTTCGCCCCGATTTCTGTCTTTTATTGAGAGAAAGAAGAGCCACCTCCTTAGCTCAAATGGAAGATGCGGCCATAGAAGTGGAATCCAATGTATTAGCAACTGATAGACTGAGGAACAACGCTGACGCAGATAGAAGAAAGGAAAGATCGAAAACCTCAACTTCTGGCCCATCGGTGCCTCACCCTCAAGTGGATGAACTGACCAAGATGGTGAAGTCTTTGTCTGTAGAGATGGAGAGAATGAAGGTGGAGGGGAGGAAAGCATACAAGGGCCCTCAAAATGCCGAAAACAAAGGAGGTTTCAGGAGGCCAAACAATATTACTTCCCTGACTATGCAAAGAGAGAGGGGAAGAGACAGAGAAGACCAGAAAATTCAGGCCCCTTTTCAAAACAATTTTGTGGTCGAGGGGGAAGAAGGGGGAACATATGAGCTTGATCCTGAAATCCATTGCTTCAGGGACACTCCTCCTTTTCCTCATCTCACTCAATCAGCATATGAGGAGTCTCTCATGGACAGTTAGCTAAATGAACTGAGCAAGGGAGACAAGACTAGTGGCAGCCAAGGCAAGTATGATATAAGGTCTAAGAAAAAGACAGTAGCACCTGATGTTCCTGAGAAGTCCACTAGAACATCGAAACCTGCTAATGAAGTAGTGGACAGTCACAGAGGTAAGAATCCCCGACCACTCTCTCCCATAGTCCAGAGTCATGTTCCCGAAATAAGAGAAATCCTGAAGCTTACATCTTCTTTTAATTTCGAGCATGAAATTCAAAAGATCAGAATCCCTGTGCCCCTAACCAAATTGATTAAACATGAAGGGTTCAAGAAATTCTTCTCTGATATTTTACAGTCTAAGGTCTCATGCCTTCCCACAGACTCCATCAATTTGCAAGATGAAAATCCTGCAGTTATTCTAGGTCCTATGGTAGAAGGTAGGAATGACTCATCCCCTCCCTTCTACACTTCCTTGAACATACATGACAAGGTACTGCACAACTGCTTGATGGATTCGGGGGCTTCTCACAACCTCATGCCCAAAACTTTCATGGAAGAGTTAGGGCTAGAAGTCACCTGAGCCTATTATGAACTCTATTCCTTTGACTCCAGAAAAGTTCAATGTCTAGGAGTTATCAAAGACCTGGTCGCGACCTTGTTTTAGTTTCCCATGAAAAGTGTGGTCATGGATGTTGTAGTGGTTGATGTCCCCCCCAAGTTCAGTATGTTGTTATCAAGATCTTGGATAAAAATACTGGGGGGAACTTTGCATATGGACCTCACATATGCTACTATCCCAGTGTTTGGAGGAGAACATAGGAGGCTATACAGGGAAGCCCAACTGGCCTATATAATCAGTGATGAAGCCAACCCTACCAACCATCCCATTTTTGCCTTGGACACTAATTTAGGTTCCAGTGTACTACAACTCACTAATGCTCCCAAGCCTCCTCTAAAACTCAGAAAGCCGCCCACCACTTCCCATAAATTTCCTCCCTCCATCACCCCCATCTAGAAAATGTTCTTTGACGGAGCCTTTTCTAGGGAAGGCGCTGGAGCTGGGGTGTTTTTTGTGTCACCTACTCAAGAAACCATATCTCTGTCATACAAACTAGAATTTGAAGCTACCAACAATGTGGCAGAGTATGAATCTCTTATCTTAGGATTAAGAGCCGCAAGGGAAATGGGAATTCAGGAAGTAGGAGTGTTCAGAGATGCATAGTTGGTGGTCCAGCAGATTAGAAACACTTATCAGGCCAAGCATCCTCGACTCAGAAGCTATATAAATGAGGTATGGGACTTAATTGACAGTTTCTTCCTAGCATTCAACATTTCTTTTGTCCCAAGAGAGAAGAACACACTGGCAGATTCCTTGGCTACATCAACAAGCAATTTCAAAGTGCCATTGCCGCCCAAATTTAGATATGATGTGGAAGTAAAATACAGGCCCTCCATACCTGACAACGTCAAACATTGGAAGGTATTCGAGGATGATCTCGAAATCAAGAAATTCTTGGAGACTGTCGAAGAATTTTCAGAGATGTATATCGACCAAGACTCTGTCTCTGAAGAAGAGCTTGATGGGGGTAAGTTTCTGAATAAAATAGCAGAGTGTAACATTATGCATCTCCTCTGCAACCATATTCCAAGGGGACTGGTTCCTTTGGAAAGGCTTTTTGATAGAAATGATGTGTCATTAAAAGGGGAAATCTTGGAGGATGATGCTGGTACTATTTAGTGCAACATTGGCACTGAGAGTGAGCCCAAGTATGTCAAATTGTCAACAAATCAGACAAAGGAGCAGAGGTCTGAATACACTGGACTTTTGAAGGATTTGCTGATGTGTTTTCCTGGACCTATGAAGATCTCAAAACATATAAAACTTCTGTCATTGAGCATAAAATCCCGTTGAAAAGGGAGGAAAATTCGTTTAGGCAGAAGCTAAGACAGATCAATCCTATGTTGCTGCCTATTATGGAGAGGGAAGTGAAGAATGATGCTACAAGCCCAGATCATCGTACCACTAAGATATTCAGAGTGGGTGGCCAACTTGGTACCAGTAAGGAAAAAGAATGGAGAAATCAGACTCTGTGTAGACTTCAGAAACCTGAACAAGAGTTCACAGAAGGATAACTACCCCTTACCAAAGATGGAACATATACTATAGAGGGTAACAGGAGCATCCAGGATGTCCATGATCGATGGTTTCTCTGGCTACAATCAAGTATCTGTTCTGCCTGAGGACAGGGAAAAGACGACATTTAACACTCCATGGGGCACATTCATGTATGCCAAGATGTTGTTTGGATTAATGAATGCAGGGGCAACATTTCAACGTGCCATGGACATATCTTTCATTGGGGAAAAGGATAAATTTGTGGTCGTCTATCTAGATGACATCACAGTATTTTCAAAATATGATAAAGAACATTGTTGTCATCTCAGGAAGGTTTTCCTAAAATGCAGGAGTTTTGGCATTTCATTAAACCCCAAGAAATCTCTGTTCTCCATGCAAGAGGGAAAGTTACTAGGCCACATAGTATTAGCGGAAGGAGTCAGGATCGATCCTAGCAGAGTTGAGGCAATAAAAGCCTTATCAATCCCGAGGTCCAAGAAGGAGGTCCAATCTTTCCTTGGTAAGATTAATTTTCTAAGGAGGTTTGTGCCTAACTTTGTTGAGGAGGTAAAACTTATAACAACCATGTTAAGGAAAGGAAATGAAGTGAGGTGGACTTCTGAATCGCAAAATTCCTTTGAGCAAATAAAGAAGGCCCTGTTTGAAGCCACCGTGCTTATCAGTCCCAATTATTCAAAGGATTTCCTTATTTTCTCCTTTGCCTCACCTGACACGGTGGCTGTTGTTTTATTATAGACAAACAAGATTGGGTTAGAGAATTCTGTTGCCTATTTCAGCCGAGCATTGAGGGATGTCGAAGTCAGGTGTGACACTATGGAGAAGCAGGCCTATGCCCTGGTAAAGGCTCTCAAGGCATTTAGAATCTATGTCCTGCAGTAAAAAATCATCGTGTATGTCCCCTCAGCTATTGTTAAAGACATTCTTATTCAACCTAACATAGATGGGAGAAGGAGTAAGTGGATAGCCAAGATTTTGGAATTCGACCTCGAAATAAAGCCTACCAAATTGATCAAAGGTCAAGGTTTAGCCAAGTTGTTGGCTGAAGCCAATTGCCAAGCTTTGGGGGTAATTTTCATCAATGAATTCTCAGGAATTCAGCAGGGTCGGCTATCTAAAATAGACCCTCAAAGGGAGCCCCCATTGGATCGATGTCCCTGGTATAAGGATGTCATATATTTTCTGCAAGAGTTGCGACCTCCAGACGACCTGCAAAGAAACAAGGCAAAATCTCTGAAGCTCAAAGCAGTCATATACTGCCTTATTGATCAAGTTATATATTGGAGAGACCCCCTGGGGTTTCTTTTGAAATGTCTAGATCCGCAAGAGGCTGACAGGATCATGGTTGAATTTCAAGACAGCCTATGTGGAGGGCATCATTTCTGGAAAACTACAGCCTACAAAATCCTTAGGGTTGGATACTACTGGCCCACCATATTCACTGACGTCTGCAAAAGGGTCAGAGCTTGCACCAAATGTCAAAGATTTGCAGGAAAACAACAGCTCAAGTCTTTTTCGTTAAATCCTGTGGTTGTTTAAGGACCTTTCCAACAATGGGGCCTAGATTTCATTGGAGAAATTCACCCCGCTTCCAGTGGGCAACACAAATGGATCCTAACTGCTACCAATTTCTTCACCAAGTGGATTGAAGCTATCCCCACCAGAAGTGATTCCCACAAGGTAATCATTGGATTCCTGGAAGACCTCATCACAAGATTCAACTGCCCAAGTAAGATTGTCACTGATAACACAACCTCTTTCAGTGCTGAGCCATTAGCCAAGTTCTGTGAGCAATTTGGGATCAAAATGATTCACTCCACCCCACACTATCCCCAGGGCAATGGTTTAGTAGAGTCCTCCAACAAAATCCTGATAAGGATCATCAAAAGACTGTTGGAAGACAACAAGAAGGCCTGGCATTCAAGATTGAAATTTTCTCTATGGGCCGATCAAGTGACCACAAAGAGATATATAGGCGTCTCTCCTTTCCAATTAGTCTATGGATTAGAGGCTATTTTCCCTTCTCATTTTGCCATTCCTGTAGCAAAATTCCTCTAGGATCATCAAGAAGAGCACGATGACATGATCAGAAGAATTCATCAGCTAGTGGAGGTCCAACAGGCCAGGGAGCAGGTAATGGACAGAATTTAGGACCATTAGTAAAGGATCAAGCAGGTTTTTTATAAGAAGGACAAGAAGGAAGAGTTTCAGATAGGAGACCTGGTACTGAAATGGGATGCTCCTAAACAAGATAAAGGCAAGCATGGAAAATTCGAAGCCCTGTGGATAGGGCCTTTCAAAGTATCTGAAGTATTCTCGAATAACACCTACAGGGTACAGGATTTGAAGGATCAAGAAGTTTTCAATGGCCCTGTGAATGGGCATTTCCTAAAAAGATTTTTCTCTTGAGCCACACATGACTCTTTCGCGGTTGTAAATATTGTTTTTTCTTTCCGTCTTTAAATAATAAATAAATGACCCCATAGCCCAACAACAAGGCACTGGAGCTGCAAATTGAGTCCTTAGAGAATCACAGGGACGACTCTATCCCCCATGGAGCTTGATGTTAGTAACATTTCTTGTCTTGGGCACAAGAGTGTTCAAGTCTGGAAGTTGCATGAGAAGCACCTGAGCGTAGCACGAAAAAATATCATTTTAGGCTTCCAAGCAAGTAAGCGGGTGAAATTATATTGTCGACGGTCCATATTCATCCATAAGAGCAGATCGACGGTCGAATGGAAATTGCGGTTAGAGAAGTTGCGTCGAGATTAGCGCGATGGATAGCACCCATATTGCATGTAGGAAAGGATAGCAGTCGTCCATCCAAAGGATGTGTGGCACGAGATCTGGTCACGTCGGCATTTCAGCACTCGGGAGTTCAAAGGGTGAGGGTTCTATGTCGTTCTACATCTTGAAACCCCGAACCCCGAAGCACCGAAAGCACCCAGAGTCAGGCCCACAGTATCACTAAGCAGTCTTAACCATCAGATTTGAGAGGGATGCATGGCACCCAATTAAGACATCTTGGCGTTTCGCTCATCGCGACTGTGGTAAGCAAGGATCAACTCCTTCCTATTCATGAACGTCGAAAGCGTCGTTGGGAATAAACGCAGGGTCATAGCCCGTGGTCACTTGGGAAATAAAAAGAGCTATGCAAGAGGGGACAAAGGCATCGAGTTTGTTCACAGAAGGGATCATCGCGATCTCTAGGTGCCATCTGATTCAACCTCAATCCTGTTTTTCACTTGGAGTAAATGAAGGTGAGAAGGGGTGGTTGAAACCTCTCCTCATTCATTAAGTGTAAGGTATGGAGGGTCTGACAAGCTGTCTGCCTGAGAGGGTCCTGTGGACCAATTTTTCCAAAGAAGCCATGCCAAGTCCTCGACTAGCCAGAGAGGTCTGCACATGCTATCTCGACACTTAATGGCTCAGCTACTCCCATTGCAGGAGCCATGCGCAACTAAGGTGGCATCTGACGAAGAATATCCGTCTGAATTTGGCTGAAGGGACACCAAGCCTTGGATGAATGAGAACGCCTCTGTTAGGTGAATTTTTCTGAGTATATAGACTCAGTCTTTGTATTTTGTAATCATCAATTGTTGAGAAAGGCTCCCGGTTGTAAATATTTAATGAAGCATTTTTATTCCTGGTTATGTGTGGACTTTTGAGACTTCTTTCCTTATGAATGTTAGTTTCTTTCATGTCTTTGTTTACACTATATTAGAGCAACTTGGAATTGGAGGATTCAATCGAGTTGTGACTGTTATAGGATGATGTAGGTTGGATCACTGTAACATTTGCATTGTTTATAATTGGTCTCTGTGTTTTTCTTAGCATTGAATGACTTGGAATTGGAGGATCCATTCAAGTCCCCCTTCCAGTTTCTTGAAGCCTTGAACCAAGAGGATCTTACATTCAGAGTTTTTCTTCTACAAACTATGGAAAGGTATGTGCCTGAGGTAGTTTGTCCACTCCTCTCACCAAGTCTTCAACCTGCTCAGTTTTAAATCAACCCACTGACTGAAGTTAGATCAAGACCTCCTTTGTTCCTTACATGCCGGACCCAGTCCCTGAGTTAGAGTGATATCTTCTCAAGCCTCTACCCATTTGATCACCCATTAAAAACTATCATGACATAAAACTGATGGGCGTTGGGCTCTACTCCTGCAAGCAATCTAGGAGTGACTTCTAACGCTAACAAAAACAAATGGCGGTAAAAAATAGTTTTTACCATTTCCAGTGCAGAGAAGATCTCAATCACAAGTGCCACCTTTTCCCAACTAAAGTGCACCATCGTTGGTTCTTCCATTGCTTTCCTTGTTTCCGTTCAGTGCTCCGTTCACGGGATTCCAATTTTTTCATATGGTGGGAAAACTTGGTTTTGTTCACTACATCCCAAACATGCCTCCTCGACGAGAAAATGTTTGAGTAAATTATTTTTTTCTTTGTACATTGAATTTTTACCAAATTAAATTGTGAAATTGAGTAAAATTTTCATTGTTTTTCAAAAAAAAAAAAATCCAGCGTGGTGCGTTCGAGCCGTTCGGCTTGCATTGCACACGGTACACCCTGTAAATTTTACAGGGTGCACCGAAAATGTATAGTTATTTTTTTCCCCAGTGTGTTGTAACCAGGAATGCACCAATTCATACTTATAAACGACACACCAGTGCGTTCATAATGAACGATGTACCATTGAAAATATATAGTTTCCATTAAACGGTGTGTTGTTTATAGTGAACACACCAAAGAGTTCATAATAATATATGCACCCTCGAAAATAGTCAGTCTTTCAATTGATGTATCCTTTAGAGTGAACGCACCAGTGTGTACACAATAAACTATGCACTGTTAACATTTTTGTATTTTCAATCGGTGTGTGGATTATACAGAATAGACTGGTGCGGAAACATGGATACGATGCAACATTTAAAATGAGTGTCTATTTTAAGTGACGTGTCATGATGAATGGAATGCACCAGGGCGTCGTAGTATCTAGACACACTTCTTTACAGAGGCATCGTGCTTTCACGATGCATTGTATACAATGGGGTGCAATGGTGCGTTGATAATTCTACGCACTCCCTAAAATAAATTACATTGTGCATGCAGTGCATAAGATATGTGTGCATACTGTGGGTGGTTCTTTACTGTTTAGAAGGCACACCAAATGTTAAATTTTTGTTTTTCTGAAAAGTAATTATGTTTTCATATTTTGAAATAAATTTCTCATTTACTGAAAAAAAAAAAGTTATGTTTTTATGTATGGTGTTGATGTAATTTATATGTTAATAATGCAGAGACATCAACACATGGAGGAGAAACAACAAATATTTGACCATTACAATATGGTTTGGGAGTGGGAGGCTAGAGAGAGGGAGAGGGGTTTTTACCCTTGTGTAATGATCCCAAGCCAAATTCTTTCTTGGAATCACTAACTACTACTAATTTATTGAGTTATTAAGTGTATACAAGATTCATCAACACATGGCGATCACAATATATTCAAGATGTAGAAGTACAAGCAAAGATCTTACCTTTTTATTATGAGCAATGTAAGATCAATACAATAGATGGACGATCTGGCATAAACCTCAGATGGTCGTACAAGCAATAGATATGAGCTGCTACAAAATGCTCCCGACAATACAAAATAAGCCTCCAAAGGCTGGATATACAATGAAGACTAAATCAAGCAGATCTGAGCCGTAATAATGCTCAACCTCCAAGATGGAAAGTGCCACGTCCTGCTAGAATGCTGAGGCCCTGAATAATTCTTCCCTGCTACCAAAAGTGTCCAATCATCCCAATAAATATGCCAAATTATAGATTGAGCAACTGTAAGGAAAACCCAGATGTCCAAATTCCCAAATCCACTCTCAAACCCCATAGATCTGAATTCTGCACTGAATGGTCTGCCCCACTGGATGACTGAAACCCTAGCTGGTTCGGCCCTAATGAAGGAGGCCTCCAAATGATCTGAAACTCTCCAAGAATATAGATCGGGCTATGAGAATCTCGTGGGAGAAGTTTCAGGCTCAGATCTCAAGAAGATCTCCCTAGATCTCAGTTTTACTAAATCACAGGACGTCCCCTATGGCTCCACGACATCCCAATCTGCATAAAAATGTAGAATGATGAAAACCCTCCACAAAATCCCTCAAACTGATGGTCCTGTCCCTGCAAACAAAACCCAACTGTCGGAATGGCCCCAGGCCCTCAGGATAAGCTGGATCGAACCTCCCTCGATAAGCTGGCCCTGAGACTAGAATGGTGTGGAGGAGTCTTTCATCCCCGAGACCAAGATGTGGAACAAGGTGA
>ML777840.1:918305-938263 GCA_009831015.1 Picea engelmannii
ATTAGTCCCTACATAAAGAGAGAAATTTATAGGGTTTCGTTAAAAAACTTAAAAGAAATATGATTTAGGGTTTTGGTGGGGCATAAAAAGAAAGGGGGGGAAGGGGAGAAAAGGAGGAGAGCTATTAGGTATTGTGATGCTGTCAAAATGGAAAATTGGACTGATTGCTTGTGAGGAGTTGGGATTTTCTCAGCTGTGATAGAGTGGTGGCTCAGCCTTGGAGGTGAGCTGGGAAGCTAGGTTACTGTCTGGATTATGTGTGGCCCCTTTGCATCTCGGGGGGCTAAGGGGGAAGAAGAGTACCCCTAGCGATTGGCTGGGAGGTACCGGTGAGTTCTTGACGGTCGGCGAGCCGGATTGCACGGAACGCGCGCACAAACCTTCGGAGGAGGCAAACAGGTAAAGGTACGCCCTTCGGTAGAATGAAAGACAGTGTAAATGGTTGTTTAATATTCTGGACTGTGGAGAATAGGTTGTTTATTATTCTGGACTATGTAAAATGATTTTTGGTTCATTATACTGGACTGTGTAAAATAGTTGTTTATTATTCTGGACAGGGTAAATTTTCATTTATTACTACGTTTTGTACAGTAGTGGGCATTTTATTCTCTGCGTTCCATTGTATTTTCTTCCTTCTTCTGCCATCAACGTTTTGATGGGTATTCTTAGATGTTTATAGCGTTTAACTTCATCACAGGAATTTTCACGAAAAAAAATCTTGTTATGGCGATTCCCATGTGGAGTCTTGCGTTTCCTTTTTGGGGTTTGCATCTTATGATTACTCCATCCCTGTCAATGTTGTCTTTAGTGGGGGTTCGTATTGTGGTTCCTCTCTTGGCATGGATAGGTGCACCCTTTCCTTATCAGCGACGGAGTGGTGGGCAGAATGGCCACCGTTTCCCTAGCTACGGCCGGATTAATTACGCCCTTGATGCTTAACTCGTTGAGGAAGTTGGTGGGCGTGATGCTCTTTAGTGTTGACAAACCATTCTTCCTTGCACCTGTCGTTAAGGATCACCCTTGGCCATTTTTTTTTTATGCTGCGTCCTTCCAGCGTTTTCCCACGAGTTTGCAGTTAAAACTTGATGATTGTGGGCGGCATCCTTCCTTCACGATTCTCTGATCACAGGGAATCACCTACCTTAGACAGATGTTAGCCCCCGATTTGAATGATTCTAGCACCACATTCACACAGCAACAGCATGGTTCACGCCTTCTTATTCCTCAGTCCATTAATAGCATTCTGGGTTAGCGAATCGATGGCCCTTGGTTGTGATTCCTCTGAAGGCAGGCATTTAGTGTTTGGGCGTTTACCCTTGTGCGCCCACAACCTTAGGGTTTTTCCACTAGGTTTTACACGGTGAAATTACCTCCATCCACTGCCATTCGATCCTGGTAATGGTCCAGGCGTATTGGGGAACTGTGTAAATACGGTAACCACGCCACGGAAGGAGACTGCGATTGGTTACCAGGACTGATCGTGATTAATCGCAGCTGGCAGCGTCCGATTAAGCGTGACTGTGGCGGTCAGAGTCAGCCAGCGTTGAGCCTTATCCCCATGCAACGATACAATGTTTTATACAGAGTCCCACCTTTATCCTTGACAACGATTTAACCTTTAAGACAAACTACCTTGGTTTATAGTACCTTTAGGGTAGCAACTGTTACTTCTAGGTGGGCAGTTCAAATACAACGACTGAATTTCATTATGTGGTTACATTATGCTTTAATCAAGTAGGTTTCCCTTCATTGTAGTTTATGTCCTTCATTATGGTCATATACACATAGTGATGTTTTATTTATTCTTGTCATTGAATAATTGAATTTCTAGTCTATGATACAAATAGCATGAAATTTATTATTATAAAATCTATCCAGGCACACAAGAAAATGAGTTGATTGAAATAGAGTCCTTCTTTATTTGATCTTTAATTGATGTTAGGTCATTAATTTTAGTTAATTGATCTTCAGTTAATCTTATTTGATCTTTAGTTTTAGTTATGTCATTGTGGTAAAGATGAGGTAGTTTTAATATGATGTATTATGGAGAGGTTATGTGAATAAAAATATACATTGGTGTTGTCAATTGAGATTACGATATGGTAGTTTTAATGTGATGGATAGCTTACTGGGTTATTGATTAAAATACCATGGCATTGTCATTTATGAAAAGGATATTGTAGTTGTATTTTTATGAATATCACATATTGAGAAGGGTGATTTTTTTTATTGCAAAGTCATGGTAATTTAAATAAAATGATGATATGATTATTTAGGGTCTTGGTATGGTAGTTCATTGTCATAGATAATAATAAAAGGCACAGTACTGGTGACTTTACTTGAAATGTTGGTGGAATATAAAAGTAATGATATGGTTGCTTTAGGACAGTGTTGTTGCAATTACATTATTATCAATAACGTACAAGGGTAAAGTTCTGGAAACTAAGTGAAATCATTTATTATGAATCAGTAAATTGGGGAATGAAATGATTTAATGTACCTTAATTAAGGTTGGGTTGGTGACTCGTCGATTATTAGAAATTAATTGGGGTTGGGTGTGAAACTATGGTCAACCGAGTCATATTTAGTGCCCTGTCATAATAACGGTTGTTGTTGTAGGAGTTCTTCGGACTGACGCCTGCCGTAGTGGTCGTGGTTTTTCTTGATCATATTGTACTTGGTGGTAGTCATTTTATTTCTTGGTCTGCTTGGTCGGGCAGGATATTGACACCTCCCTGTAGCCTTAGTATATAGTCTGTAAGTGTGATTATTCTTGTGTAAAGAATCCAATGTTGTATCAAGAGTCTCGGGCCCTTTAAAGGCAGAGTTTCCACTCTTGAGACACACCTGACAGAGATTACTAGTTTCTGCCTGAGCAGTCAGCCAGGAGCCTATCTGACCTTCTCTCTCTCCGAAGTAGAGAACTAAGATTAAATGCCCTGCTTTCCTGTGCATAAATAGTAAGATCTTCTACTATGGATCCTTCCCTCTGTGTTCGTACTATGCTTAACCCAGTATGTCGTTAAATGTTTACATTGTGTGCCTTGTGTCTATGGTCACGTGTTGCTTGCAGTTACTCATTGTGTGCCTTCAGTCTTCTTGTGATGAACATCGTGGTTGCGTCTTGTTGGATGTCGAGTGGGACGTAGAGTCAAGTGTGTCTGTTACTTCTACATGCGCGCACACACCTTAAACAAAAAAAAAAATTGCACCTGTTATCAGAGTTGTTGTCGTAACGAGGAGGCTGTTACATGTTCAGGCTTCCCTTGCTTATCTATGAATGTGGGCATGTATGGTATGGGGTTAGCTCTGCTACCTTAGTGTTGGCCTAGCGGTTCATCTATGAACACTGGAACGTATGGCCTATGATTGGTATTGCTACCCATCTGCCCATGGAACATGCCACTTCCAAGACTTCCTTCAGATCTCGGTTCTTTCTTCGAGTTATATCTAGCTTCCTCATGGGTTCCACCAGACCCTCCAGCCTCCTTATTCCCATACGTATCAGGATCTTTGCCTCGATGGGTTACTTGCATCAGAAGGTCAGTTATCCTAGTTTGGTTCTCATTCATTTTCTGTAGATTCTCATCAACTTTCTTCAAGGTTTCAGAGATTTCATCCTGTCCCCTTCTGTTGGTTTCCTGATACTCATCCAACTGTCGGACCAATGTTCTTTCTATGTGGTTCATGTTTTACTGGAACTTACCAAATTCAGCTACTAAGAGAGCCAAGCCCTAAGGCTCATGGTCATCTCCTAACCCTTCCATTTCTGCCTCTATTTCACTGTTGTTTTTCTTCCTCGGAACCATAACAATTCCCCTGTACTTCTGCATGCACCGATCTCTCCACAGGTTTGGAGGATCGAGGCTCTGATACCACTGTAATGATCCCAAGACAAATTATTTCTTGGAATCACTAACTACTACTAATTTATTGAGTTATTAAGTGTATACAAGATTCATCAACACATGGAGATCACAATATATTCAAGATGTAGATGCACAAGCAAAGATCTGACCTTTTTATTATGAGAAATGTAAGATCAATACAATAGATGGTCGATCTAGCATAAACCTCATATGGTCGTACAAGCAATAGATATGAGCTGCTACAAAATGCTCCCGACAATACAAAATAAGCCTCCAAAGGCTGGATATACAATGAAGACTAAATCAAGCAGATCTGAGCCGTAATAATCCTCAACCTCCAAGCTGGAAAGTGCCACGTCCTGCTAGAATGTTGAAGCCCTGAATAATTCTTCCCTGCTACCAAAAGTGTCCAATCATCCCGAGAAATATGCCAAATGATAGATCGAGAAACTGTAAGGAAAACCCAGATGTCCAAATTCCCAAATCCACTCTCAAACCCCGTAGATCTGAATTCTCCACTGAATGGTCTACCCCACTCGATGACTAAAACCCTAGTTGTTTTGACCCTGATGAAGGAGGCCTCCAAATGATCTGAAACTCTCCAAGAATATAGATCAGGCTATGAGAATCCCGTGGGAGAAGTTTCAGGCTCAGATCTCAAGAAGATCTCCCTAGATCTCAGTTTTACTGAATCATAGGATGTCCCCTATGGCTCCATGACGTCCCAATCTATAGACAAATGTAGAATGATGATAACCCTCCAGAAAATCCCTCAAACTGATGGTCATGCCCCTGCAAACAAAACCCAACTGTCGGAATGGCCCTAGGCCCTCAGGATAAGCTGGATCGAACCTCCCTCGATAAGCTGGTCCTGAGACTAGAATGGTGTGGAGGAGTCTTTCATCCCCAAGACCAAGCTGTGGAACAAGGTGAGTGGATATTTCACCACTGAGTTGATCACAAGGGTTTGTACAACAAAACCCCCAAACTGAATGCTCAAGAGCAATAGCAAATGCTAATCCAAAACCAAAATGAATAATAGGTGCACCCCAGCCTCATACTTATACTTTTCCTTCTAATTCTTTGTTGAGTTAGGTTAACTCCCAGGGTTAATCTTCTATTCTTCTATTGAGTTATCTTTTAATCCTTTATCCTTTTCCTTTCTTAAGTCAACTTAAAAATATAACTTTTAACTTCTTGACTTTTTCCCCCTCAGTGTGAGACTATGACCTAGTGGGGGTGCCCAGGCCACTGAGTCTCCTCATCACCTCTCTAAGAGGTGGGGGACATTACACCTTAGCCTATTACTGCAGCTACGTGACTCCTCTTGAGAAATGTAGGCCTCCTCAAGTACTACAAGGAGGATACATCCCTAAAGGGGAATTCTTTATTTCTTGCGCAGTTGATCCGTCGATGGGATGCCCATCAACATGCATTCTGAGTTGGTCCACATCAGTGGTACCATCCCACTGAGGAGGATATTTGTTTTATCATTGGGCTATCTAGGAGAGGAGAGGATTTTCCCTAGTTTCTTGATGTCCCAGTGGGTGTTGCAACTGAGATTCATTTTTCCTACTCTCAGAGGTATATTATGTGTGATATACATTCTTCTAGTGATTTTTAGGTGGCTAGTGGATAGTTACAGATTGCCTTGTTTGGTGCAGAGGATGTTAGGTGCATGTCACTGTTACTGTCGACCATTGCACACTTTACTGGTGAAGGTCAACGCAATGGTTGCACTCTTTTTTATTATGTTGATTCTTTGATATAGAGGCCATGACTTATTAGTTGGTATTCCATTTTCTTGCGGCAGTTTTTTATAGCACTGGATAGATGTTGTGCTATTATAAATGGGAGGGTGAAATTCTCATTTGCTTCAGAGTTGTTTTGTTTTCTTTTTAAGAGGTTTCTAGAGAGGATACCTACTTTTGTCTATCGGCCTCCTAGGTTGATGAATGAGGTGTGGATGCACATTTGGGGCAAGATGATTCCCAAGAGGGGCATGCCCGAATTTCTAGCTAGGATTCCCAGGGAGGAAATTAAGATATTATCCATTGAGACAGATCACATGTTCGTGACGGTGTCACACCCTTACGCGGTGATGGATTGGCGAGGATGTCCCAAAATCCTCTTCACACAGAATGAGACACCTGATCATCGAGGTGAGATTTAAATTAACCTTGTACTTTCATTTTAGTGTCTTACTTAATTCGAATAAATTTTATTCTTGCATGTTCTTTAACTCTTTATATTAAATTGTTTAATGAAATTATCGACTAATTATTAACTTGTGTTATATTTTGCAGATGTTGGCACATTCGTTGGGGACATGCCTCCTTCCCCGCCACCTAATGTACATGAGGAGATGGATGAGGTTGTGATGGATTAGGGTCCTTAGTCACATATTCCACCCAGCATGTGGCGTAGGCCCTATCTCAGATATAGGATGGAGGTGTGTGACAAACTAACTGTAGTTTTGGTTGGTGTGGGAGTTCTCCCTATCTAGATGTGAGACATTAGGATTGACCTTGATCTCTTGCAACTATGGATGGAATTTCCGTGTGATATTATGTCTCTTATGCGTCATATCATTGGAACTTCTAGGTTACTTGTAAGGATGAGGGATGGCGCGTCCTCCAGTATTGATTATGATGAGAGTGGTGATGGCGCTTCTGCTTCAGTACCTATTCCTACTCCTCCGGGTGGTGATGTTGATTATGGTGGTGATCATGGTGCTTCTGGTTCAATAACTCCTCTTCCTCCTCTAAGTGGTGATGTTGATTACGGTGGTGATGAAACTTCTGCTTCAAGACCTCCTCCTCCTCCTCCGGGTGGTGATGCTGATTAGGGTGGTGATGGTGCTTTTTCTTCAGTACCTCCTCCTCCTCCTTTGAGTGGTGATCATGGATTTTCTGCTTCGATACCTCCTCCTCCTCCTCTGGGTGGTGATGTTGATCAGGGTGGTGATGGTGCTTCTGCTTCAATACCTCCTTCTCTTCCTCCTCCTCCTTCACCTCACCCAGATGAGGCGGGCACATCACCTATTATTCCAGAACATGCTTCTCATCAGAGACTATGAATTGACCAACCATCTCTTCCTCTATTTCTTGTTTCTCTTGGTCATAGTGTTCAACAACCACTTCTTGACCTTCCACCCCCTACTTTTCCTCGGGGAGCTGGACTAGATATGTAGTTATAGAAATTATTTATGTTGTTGACCAGATATGTACATTATAGCAGTTATTTGACTTGTTCATATATATAACATTTTTTTTTTTGATGTACTTAATTTATATGTTGATGTTGATGTACCTAATTTATATGTTTATGTTGATGTTGATGTCAGGTCATGTTATATAATTTTATCCATAAAGTAAAGTACTCTTAATTAAGTACTTTATTTTTTAATATATATAAAATAAAGTATTTTTATAAATGTTTTGATGTATTAATTGTATACAATACACATGATAGATTTAAATAGGTTAGATTACAACAACTCTTAAGTTATTATGTTGTCATTTTTATATTTGAACATGATGAAAATGAAAATACCAAGTTTATCATGTTTTTGTAGTTAAGAGGTCTTGAAAAGTAAATAAGTTATAAAAATGGGTAAAGATATGTCTTAAGTTATTAATTAAAGTTTGGACAAGTTTAAAGTAAATTATATTAATCTTCAACCTTACTTTGTATCACAATTTTCCAAACTAGTTTTCTTGAAAGTAAGATGTGAGAATTGATCCTCATTTTGAGAATATTGTTTCTTTCATAAGTTCATAATGAAGAATTAAAATTAGCTATGATAAAATATTTTTGTGATATTTCAACTTCCTCTTAATTGTAGTTTGGTCATATTTTTTAATATTCTCATAATTAATACAAGCCTCAAAATCTTTAACTCAACATTTTTTTACTTTACTATAAGGATGCATGAATGTCAAACTTAACAAAGAAACATGTACAAAAACATAAAAGTATTTAGAATATTAAATATTTTAATTTGTATGAATTATTCTCTTTAAATAATTTTCTTAAGTGGGTTAATTATATGTATTTAAGTTTTATGTCATTTTTTGATATCCTATGTTACATGTTGTTAATTGTTGTTGTAATCGATATTAAGAATTGAATTATCTATTAGGAGTGGTAAAATTTAAATCCAATTAGCTATTAGGATCCCTAAAATTTCTTACCCATAAATAAAAAGAGGGGATAAAGATAGGGGATAAGGGATAAAAAATTGTTATGATCTACATGTTTAATTGAATTTTTAATTATATATTTATTATTATTATATATTATATGTAATATAAAATTAATATATAACGTAATATATTATATTTTATTATGTTATAATTATTATATAATAAAATATATTATATTTATTATATTATTTATATTATATTATATTTATAATATAAAATTAATATATAACATAATATATTATATTACATAATATTTTATTAGTTATTTAAGGACAATTGTTTTTATGTAAATGACACGTGCATTAGTTTATTTAAGGACAATGATGTTTTTTTGAAAAAACTCACTTAGGAGGGTCATTTTAGATCTAGATATTCCCCTAATTAGTATGTATGAACTCAAAATTAAAAACTAATACAATATGGTAATGATATGAAATGATGGGTAACAATAATACATTTTAAAATTATGATATAAAATATTTGATATTTACAATACAATAATATATTGTTTTTTAAAGTAAAAGTTAAAATTAAAATACTACAATTTCAAATATCATCTATATTTACAGTGTAAAGTTATTTATATCATTTACACATAACATTTAATTATATCATCCAACAAAAAAATTAATAATGTTTCATATGAAATATTAAATACCAAAAACATTATAAATTTAATAATTAATTTATTAAATCTACTATAGATTTGAAAACATAAAAGTAAGTAATTAAAGAATAAAACATGTATAATATATCACTCTGCATTGTCATCTCCCTGATTATCTTCCTCGCTTGGCATGAGAAAATTGTTTTTCTAAATCATATGTTTTGATCTAGGGTCATGTATTAATACAAACCACCAATCCATATCCAACACATCTAGGTAAAAAAACACTTGGTTGCATTGTTTTGGGAAAACATAAGGCTCCTTAGCTTCATCCCACCTCTTTTTAGAGTTGATACATATCATCCCACTATCACGATATTTTTTTACATTATTCCAATCAAATGTGTCCCACCCCTTGCACCTAAAAATAACACATTGGAAAGAAGAGAAGTCCACTTGAATCATCTCTTGTATCTTTCCAACGTAACCTAACTTCCCGTGTATTATGTTCTGATTGTGATGGATAACATGACTAGATTGGTTGAACTCGACTTCCACTCCATAGTCTTGTGTCATGTGTCCATCATCAACATCCTCTGTGCAAAAATAATGTCCATATGCCCACATAGATGCGAACAAATGCACCTAAAAAAATTGAACAAATCATAGTGTCAAAATGTGTCCAATAACTAGAACATTAAAATATAAAATAATATAGATGTACTTACAATTCAATTGTGCATTACGAAGTTAAAAATGTACACAAAGATATTATTATAGAGTTGCTGCAACCAATCCCTATGTTTAGTGCATCCTCTTCTTCACGTGGGAATGCACCATATTTCTCTCTGACTTGGTCAACAACCCAACTGTTGGGGCATATCATTGGTATATTTTCTTTTAAATGACTAGGATAATGCATGTTTCTACCATTCAACTGTCTAAATTCTTTCATGACACTTTCCCATATCCTCCTGTTATGTTCGTATAATGCGACCCACGACTTTGTTTCTTCTTAATTGTAAAGAATGAATTTATTGATGACATAAGTTTATGAATTCACTGATGTATTCATGAAGTCAAACCAACACATAGTACATATGAGATAATGAAAATATACATTATGAAGTTTAGTGTGAATAATTATTGTTTAGAAATTTGACAAATGATAAATCACTTACTCTTTATCAAGTTCCTTTTTCCATTCGTTTGGAGAAGCTTCCCTTCTCTTTTTTCTTCATCCCTTTCGTTGTCCCAAATCACTGCACCTAGTGTGTTGTCGATCTTCTTGATGCACTCAGTGGAATAATAGAAAGACTCATATGATATATACCCCTCTGCCATAGACCCATCGGGTTTTTCCCTTTGACGAACAAATCCTTTCAATTTCTTCATGTACCTTTCTAAGAAGAACATCCAACGATAGGATACCACCCCAACTAATTCAAACTCATTTACTATGTGAATTAGAAGATGAACCTGCACGTTTGTAACAACCCTAGCTAAATGATTGCTTAAGATTTACCAAGTATAATTAATTGTCCTAATGTGTATTAGTTAAATAATGATTATTTATTAATAATATTAATTAATTAATTAATTAATTACTTATTGTTTAATATATGTTGATTCATTAGTTAATTGATTGATTAACACATTTAATGTTTAGGGTAAAGAATTAAATACTTAATAAATTTTAATTCATTATTATAAAACTTTACGTATGTAGGGGATGAAGCATTGAATGGAGGGATAAGGTATTAAATGGAGGGATAAGGTGGGTGGCATTAAAGGAGGGTAGGAGGCGGTGAATGGAAGAGGATATGAGGGGGAGAGGCATTCGGAAAAGAGGGCTTTTTGGAAATTTGGGGAAGAGGAAGCATTATTTGAGATTAGAGACTGTATTTCTTGGTTGGTATTTTCTGGTTTTGGAGTTTGGGTGGACTGTTACAGGGGTGCACTAGGTTGTTGGGAGTTTTGGGCTCGGGGGCTAGGAATCCTCACGGAATCCTGGAGCTAGGGAGCCGGATAGGCTCTGTTCCTAGTTGACAAGGAGGAAAGATTCAGTTTTGGGCAGAGTTCGGGTAGAGCAGCGGAGAGGACAACTGAAGATTGGGGAATTAGCATCAGACAGAGGTATGTAATTTCATGAATTTATTGTGTTATGTGGTTGTTAATTAAATTTACTTTCATGTTGTTGATAAATTTAATTTATGCTGAATAATCAATGATTATAAGTTAATGATGAAATTGTACAACATATAATTTTCTTTATTCTTTATTTTGGCATGTGTTTTATAAGGCTCTGTGGGAACAGAGACCTTACACTTGGTATCAGAGCTTCGGTTTAAAATCTGGGGCCAAGGTCCTACCCACCTACTCAGAATTGACCCATAAATGAACCAAAAAACCTTATAAATTGTTGTAAGTTTGAAGGAGGCCTGTTTACCTTAGAACCTGTAAGAAGCCTCACCTGTAGAAGGAAGTAACAATAAGATTTACCTATAAAAGAGGTAGAGAATACATTTATATATATATAATTTAGATGAAAGAAATTTATGAATCTTGATATATATATCTATATGTATAAAAACAAAAAAACAAAAAAATTAAATAAATAATTCTCCCTTCCCCCAGTATCCATTCAAAGATTCCTAGAAGGCTTCAACAAACTTCTTTGATACCATGATGAATTTTTCTAACACATGGTAAACAGATTCTGCTCCTACAATTAACTAACACAGTCTTAATTTAAATGCTAATAAAAAATGCAATCTGAATCTCAATAGAATCTATAAACACACAGTTAGAAAACATACAATGTAACACATAGATTACTATTAAGAACCCCTGTTACTGATACTCCATTACTACAGAATAAAAATATGCTATAGGAAAATTCTATAGACATAATTTTTTGTGGAATAAATAAAACTAAAACTCTCTAATACAGATCCATACCCTAACCCTTTCTCTTAAATAACTGAGAGGGGACTCCTAGGTTTACAAAAATAGATCTATTGCTTAGATCTCAAGATATACATGCAAGAGAGTGCGCTCCAAAGAGGATTTGTTCCCTATCTAACAAAAAAAAAACGAATTTAGAAAGACTACTAAAAATAAAACAAACTGCCTCATCTAAATTTAGTGCCTTATCTCTAAACTGAAGAATAAGGATAAACTTATCCTATTCAATCTATAGATGGTGCACGCATGCATGCATGTTCCCTCACTGCTAGAATACTAAAATTAGTGATATGCCCTCACTGTCTATTTATCTACCATAAGTGCTCCAACCCAGTAGAAAATGATCCTATTCTATCGAATGGAAAGAGTCAAGGGAGACGCCTTGGCTATCACAATGGTTGTAGCTTGTTTTCCATGCCTTTACATACCTTATCAATGTCAATTCTAAGAATAAGTTTAGATAAGCACAAAATATCTTTAGTAATTGCATCTTTCAAGTGAATTAATGGAGCTCCCAAGAGGCGGAACGCACTGCGACCTAAATTCATTAAGAAAAATTATTGGGCCTACAGTCCAACACCGAGGGAAATCACCTACACCAATGCACAACACATGTGCAGAGTACCATAAGTCAACAAAAAATTCATCGAAGCCAAGCGCAAGCTCCAAGCCATGGGGAGGAGGTGCAGGAACCAAGCCCGCAGACCATGCACCAGGCCACGTGACCTGCAAATAAAGCACAAAGTCACCGAGGAGGAGTTCCGACGAACCCACCAGTCTACAATTATTCAATACACAACACCAAGTCAGCGCTAAAGCGCCAAGTCACCAAGGAGGATTTTCGACGAACCACGAGTCTGCAACTATTCAATACACAACACCAAGCTAGTGCACAAGCTCCAAACCAAGCCACCAAGGAGACTCCATTATCTGCTCAACTATTCAATACGCAATACAAAGTTCAGTGCACAGAGTAGTGCACACCAAGCGTTATGTCACGATTGGGGGAGGAACCCACGAGGGATGGATACAAGTCAAAGCCACCTAGCAACCAACGCCAACTCCACGTGACCTGCAACCACAAAGCCAAACACAATCACAAAACCCACTCAAAACACCAAAGAGAATAGAAGAAAATAACGGCACAACAATTAATGGCCGCTAGTGTATGCCCGCATAGTAGTCGGGAACGTCTTCCTCCGAGTCCCAGGTCACGTCCACAGGTTTGCAAGAAGATGGAAGAACCAGCGTAGGTACAGGAAAGGGTTTTGGTCCCATGGTTGCTCCTCCTCCCAGCTTAGATAGTACCATAGGTAACCACTGCAAGAGATCCAAAGCATGAGAAAACCCTTGGAAATAAGATACGATGGCCAGACCTGCCCGCCTCTCTGCACTGATGGCTTCTACTGAGAAGAACCACGACTAATGAGCAGAAGGAACAACCATGGCGTCCGACCGTGTAGCCATGGACTTCCCAAGAAGAAAACGAGTGGGGAAAAGAGAATTTAGGGTTAAGATAGAGTCTGGGGGTATGCGTAGGGTTTTGGTTAGCGATGACCTTGGGAGGGGGCACGTGGGCCTCATGCGAGGACCCACAATGCTCGTTTCAAATTTACTTTTTTTTTTATTGTTTTAAATTTTATTTTTTATTTTTGTAATAATTTGTAATTTGTTTTATTATTATTATTATTATTATTATTGTTAGTTAAAAACATAATATAGTAATTAATTAAAATTAATTTGATACCATTAACATACCATTAGTTTAAGACTTGATTAATTTAATTAACATACTTTATTAGTTACCATTGCTTTAATTATTGTAAGTATTTAAATTAGGTAAATATATATTTAAATTACTATATATATATATATATATATANATATTAAATAAAAGATTTAAAATTAAAAGTTTAAGTTAAATTATATGATTTAATTTTAATAATAATTTAAAAGATATATTTTAAAAATTAAAGGTTTAAGTTATTACATATGTTTTAAATTAAAGATTTAAATTTAGGTTTTTAAGGTTTAAAAACTAAGGTGATTAAGGTTTAAAACTATGTTTAAGGTTTAAAACTAAGGTGATTAACTTAATAAGAAAAATTAAAAGTATTGCGTCTGAGGCCCAATCTCCAAGTCCATGAGCTAAGAACCAAATCCCAGCGCATAAGCACCAAGATTCAATGCATAGCCTCAGGCTCACTACATCATATGACCACAAGTCTAGAAACAATACATAACCATAGTGCACAAGCGCTAAGCTCCAATGCCCAAAGGCCACTCTACAATCCTCAAGACTCGCACCTGCAGCCACCGAGTCACACAATTCAACGCATATGTACAAGCCACCAAGGAAATCCCATGAGTCAAGAATCGAAGGATAGCCTTAGTCTCATTTCATCAACATTAGGTTGGAAGTCACCTTAATTAGTTGTAAACGCAAAGTATAAAGAATTAGATCAATACAAGCAAGAGGGGGCTTCATGCGCACTAGGCAGGTAAGTTAGAGAAATTGGCGAGTATGGTGCAAAGCTAGCATAGCTACCGGGCGAGGGAGTCAATAGTTTTCTTAGGTAGTGACACAAATATTACATGCTTAACCCTAACCTAGACACTTCCCCTAAAGAGAGTAACGTTTGTTTACAGACAAGTAAAAAACAAACTTATGCCTAACCTTGTTTTCTAGTTTAAGTTGCGCAAATATGAAATGTCCTTGAACTCACCCTAATAACTTTGGTTGATGTAGGTTAAATCATACAAGATGGTTAGGACTCGAGGAAATCGAGGCAGAGGGGCATCGTTGCAGGGACCGCCAATGCTGCCACCACCATTGCCTGAACTAGCTCTCATACTGCGCTCTTTCGAGGCCATAAATGAGACTTTAAAGGGGTGTCAACCAACAGGGATCGAAGTGGAGCCTACACCATCTGGAATGGGTAATCCAGAAGCATCGAGGGATTCAGGGGGTGGACCTCCACCCGAAGACATCGCTAGAGAACTACAGAAGATCAAACTTTCGGAGTTTGTCGAGGGTCGTGCCAGTGAACCTGCCGAGGCATGGTTGGAAGGCATGACAATGTGTTTTGCCTTAACGGACTATGCGTCCACCTCAAAGGAAAAGATAGAAATTTTTTAGTTGAGAGATAGTGCCTTGAACTAGTGGGGAAACTTGGAAAGGCAACTGCATCTTACCCTAGACACAATATCTTGGAAACTTTTCGAGGAGAGGTTCCGAAGGAAACATCTGCCAGGTTACTATGAGGAACAACAGGTAGGAGCGTTTCATGCTCTAGTATAGAGAAACAAAACCATATAAGAATATGAGATTAGGTTTATGGAATTGTTCAAATATGTTTCATATATGGATAATGACCAACGACAGGCATAACACTTTATCTATGGATTAAACCCTAAGATAAGGGCTATGGTGTGGATGTGGAAACTGTCTTCAGTAGCGAAAGCTGTGGAAAATGTGTGTTATGTAGAGGAACACATGAACTTAACTGGAGGTACGAGACCGATCTTTTCGCATCGTCCTAGATTCATGGGGAAGGTCCCTAGGAAATTTCCCAGGGGAGGGGGCTCAAGGCCACCTCCATATGGTAATATAGTCGCACCAAGGACAGTAGCCGCATGGATTTCAATGGCAACAACTACAACATCTCGTTCATCACCAATGACACAGGCAAGTCCACGACCATCTTAGGGAGAATCTAGTAGGGGCAGGGGTTCTAGGGGAAGGAACTCATTTCAGAGACAGTCACATAACAATGCATAGGTTCAATCCCATGTTACCTGTTGGGGGTGCAGAGGACCCCATTACCAGCATGACTGCCTAGAGTTACAATCAGGATTTGTGCATAGAGAAGGAAAGGCCCCGATGGGAAGAGAAAGTAGCAGCCACCAGATTTATGCAGCGGTTAATAATCGTTAGGCCGAACATCAATCCATGGTGGTGGAGTCATTAGGTATGCTAAATCATATCAATGTTAAGATTTTATTTGATTATGGCGCGAAAGATAGTTTCATTTCACCATCTGCATTAGAAAAGAGTGGGTTGGAAGCCTATGAGCACGATGATTTTAAACAAGTCGAGATGGCTTCAGGGGAAGAACAAGTGGTAGGACCTAGTGTTCATAATTGTATAGTAGACCTGGGAGTGTGTACTACCAGGTTGAACGTTTACATTACAACTTCTCTCAGGGTGTATGACCTAATAATTGGAATGGATTGGTTAGAAGCTCATCGAGCTTTGGTAGATTGTTTCACAAAAAGGGTGCTTTGTGTCAACGATGAAGGAAGACTAGTAGAGATCCAGGGTGTACAGAGAAAGGTGTCATTACACTTTATCTCAACTATGAAGGTTAAGTGATGCTTGAGGCAAGGGTGTTGACTATATGTAGTGGAAGCAGTGAATGAAAGGAAGGGACCCTACTTGGATCAGTACCCAGTATTGTCAGAATTTAAGGATATTTTTCCAAACAAGTTGCCAGGGTTACCTCCTGAGAGGGAGCTTGATTTTACTCTTGAGATAAAACCTGGTGCATAACCAATTTCCAAGACTCTGTATCATATGACAGCACTAGAAATTTGTGAGTTGCAAATGTAGTTGAAAGAGTTACTAGACTTAGGGCTAATAAGGCCCAGTGTCTCACCTTGGGGTATACTAGTAATTTTTGTAAAGAAGAAGGATGGTTCCTTACGATTGTGTATAGATTATAGGGACTTGAACCATGCTACAGTGAAAAATAGGTACCCAATGCCGTGAATAGATGACCTCTTTGATCAGATGAAAGGAGCAGCGGTATTCTCAAAGATTGATTTACGATCAGGGTATCACCAGTTAAGGATTAAAGAAGGTCATATTCCTAAAACTGCCTTTCGAACTCAGATTGGGCATTACAAGTTTGTTGTAGTACCTTTCGGATTGACCAATGCGCCAGCAGTATTCATGAGCCTCATGAACGGAGTATTCT
The DNA here is from genome assembly GCA_009831015.1 of Picea engelmannii. Lineage (NCBI taxonomy): Eukaryota > Viridiplantae > Streptophyta > Pinopsida > Pinales > Pinaceae > Picea > Picea engelmannii. The sequence goes on from ML777840.1 coordinate 934,936, forward strand.
GGAAGTACTTAAACCGTTTTGTACAAGTCTTTCTAGATGACATCCTCATCTATTCTAAAAAATAAAGAGAACATGAGGAACACTTGTGAGTGGTGTCATCCTGCCTTAGAGAGAAAAAATTGTATGGGAAGTTGTCTAAGTGTTCCTTCTTCCAGAAAGAGATCCACTATTTAGGTCATATCATTTCCGATGAAGGAATCTCTATGGACCTAGAAAAGGTAAAGGCCATTATGGAGTGGCCAGTGCCGAAAAATGCCCATAAGGTGAGAAGCTTCATGGGGCTAGCAGGTTATTATCGTAGATTTGTGGAAGGATTCTATAAAATAGTGAAACCCATCACCACTTTGTCGTGCAAGGGGGTCAGGTATGAATGGACAGAAGAATGTGATAGTGCATTCATTGAGCTTAATAGGTTACTAACTAGTGCGCCAATTCTATGAGTGTCAGATATGGAAAAGGACTTCACAATCTGCACGGATGCCTCAAAGAGAGGGTTGGGGGCCGTGCTAATGCAAGATGGAGGAGTGATAGCTTATGTGTCAAGGAAGTTGAAGAAACATGAAGACATTTACACTACTCATGATTTAGAGTTGGCAGCTGTAATGCTAGCTCTAAAACTTTGGAGGCACTATCTTGTGGGGTGAAACTTTGAGCTCAAAACAGACCATCAAAGTTTAAAACATCTCTTCACTCAAAGGGATTTGAATGCTAGGAAAAGGCGATGGAGTGAGTTTATGAGTGAGTATGATTTTGGTATTTCATACATCAAGGGAAAGGAAAATGTGGTCACAGATGCCTTCAATAGGAGACCACGTGTCTTCTCCTTGGTACCCTTAAAAGTCAATCTGAGGGAATGTGTGTTGACGCAACTCCAAGGAGACAGTTGGTATTTAAAGGTTACTTCAAACCTCCAGAGTGGGAGGCAATTAAATCCAAAGTATGAAGGATATAGTTTGGAAGCAGATGGACTATTGAGATATCAGGGAGGGATCTACATCCCTGAAGATGGGGATATTTGAAGCATCATACTAAAGGAAGCCCATAGAGAACTTTATTGTGCGCATCCGGGTGTGAAGAAGATGTATGCAGACATGAGGAAGCTCTTCTTCTGGGTAGGCATGAAGCGCGATGTAGTCCATTTCGTTGTCAAGTTCCTAGAGTGTCAATAACTGAAAGCTGACCACCACCACCCACCAGGCCTGCTACAACCACATGATGTTCCTATGTCCAAGTGGGAAGTCATTTCTATGGATTTTGTTGTGGGGTTGTCGCTCACATCTCATAGACACAATGCCATTCTTGTGATAGTTGATAAGTTAACCAAGAGTGCTCATTTTATTCTGGTTAGAGATACTTACGATGTCACTGATGTGGCACGTGTGTTTGTAAGTGAGGTCATCCATTTGCATGGGATACCTAAGAAGATCATTTCAGATAGGGACTCTAGATTTACTTATAGGTTTTGGACAAGTTTGCAGTCAACGTTGGGGACTCAGTTGAACTTAAGAACAACTTATCATCCTAAAACAGATGGGAAAACTAAGAGGGTAAATCAATTCATGGAATACATGCTTAGGATGTATGCCATGGATAATCAAACCCATTGGGAGAAGTACCTACCTCTGGTAGAGTTCACCTACAATAACAGTTTTCATAGCTCCATCGGAATGCCACTCTACAAAGCTCTGTATGGAAGGCCATGCAGAATGTCATTGAGTTGGGATAGATTAGAAGATCGAGTAACAGTTGGGCCAGAATTGATTCAAGAGATGGAGGAATAGGTGATTGATATTAGGCAGAGACTAAAGGAAGCATAGGATAGGCAGAAAAGTTATGCGGATGCACACAGGACCAACCGAAGTTATGAAGTGGGAGACCATGTTTTAATTCGTATCAAGCCTAACAAGAGTACCATACAGTTTGGGAAGGGGACAAAGTTGTCACCTCGATTTATAGGACCATTCAGAATCCAAGAGAAAATTGGACCTGTTGCCTATCGTCTCGTACTTCCACCCCACCTACATAAAACTCATAATGTTTTTCATGTATATGTTTTACGTCATTATGTTGTTGATGAATCACATAAGATAAATTGGAAGGAATTGTAGGTATCAGACATAGGAACTCTCACGGTAGAACCATTATGCATATTGGACCATAGAGTCCGACAACTCAGGAACCGTCTGGTAGACCAAGTTAAGGTCCAATGGGACAATTATAGTCCAGGATCTGCTACTTGGGAAGACGCTGAGACACTACGACGAGACTATCCCTCACTTTTTTACCACCTAGAGAATATGCTTCTCGAAGGTTGGGTGTATGTAACACCACCTTTTGAATTAGACAGCCAGGATTACCTGAGGCCTACACACTTTTATTTTCTATTCACAAGTGAAACTATTAAATTATACACTTGAACTTTTAAGATGTATAAATCTTTATGAATGTTTAAATGTATTTGGATAATAATGGTTATGATGTGATATATTGTGGGAATGTAAATTTTATGAATGTTTAAATGTTATTGATGATAATGGATATGATGGAACATATTGTGTGAATGAGAATCCTATGAAGGTTTAAATGCTATTTGAATAATTTTGGATATGATGTAATATGTTATGTAAGTGATAATTTTATGAATGGGTGTCATTAAATGAATTATGGGATAATATGAGATCAATTTATAACTTGAAAACTTTGATGTTAAAGTTGTTAGTACATGGATACCGAATTGAAATTATGCTTGTATGCAATTACATGATGATAATGCATACAAATGTATGAGTTTGTGTTACAGACTAATCTGCAGGTTATGGGCTATGAAATAACCAAGGGATAATGATGATGAAAGTGGATTTCGTGACCACTGGCCGAGAAACAATATGGTATGAATATTTGTATGTGAAATTATATTTGTTTGGATGCATTGCTATGATATGTGGACCAGTGTAGGATTTTAGGTGGCGAGATTGCCCAAAACTGAATAGACGATGACAAAACTCCCAACAACACGGTGCCACTATATATTCCATTGTAGGGTGTGGACCCTACTCCTGTTAGGAAGGGTGGAGGCATTTCCCATCGTGTATCCTCTAAAACCTGAAGTCACGAGAAGATGATGTTAGCTCACGCTCCCCTAGACGTGTGATGATGATTGTCAGTTGCCTGTTGGGAAAGCTTGGTTGTAGTGTCCCCAAGGCCGAGCCCCGATGTAAACCATGCTCTGAAAGAGATTGTAAATATGTTCTATAGGCTGGTGAGCCAAGTTTTGTATAAGCTGTAGGCTTATGAGTTTTGTTAGGCCAGGGAGCCTAAGTGTTGAAGG
>ML777840.1:954476-965567 GCA_009831015.1 Picea engelmannii
GGGATCCAGCCCGTGACCCATTTATTAGGCCAAAAATCTAAATGCCGCACTTTGACCGAGGTACCTAGTGACCAAATTTAGGACATCTACCCAGGTGGCAATTGTGGGATGCAATTGCACCTTGATTGGATTTTGTGTGGCTATTGGGAAATATCACCAGTTCTTTCAGGATATGCCCCCTCTACCCCTCATTATAACCAATTGTTTCATCCTTCACTAGTTTCTCTTCCAGTGACTTCAGACCCCACTGTTGAGTACTATTGGAAGGCCCAGTGCTATTTGAGAGGAAGGACGCTATGTATTCTAGGACACGAGCATTTTCTTTCTTTTGATTCCCCCACGTGGACAAAACTCACTTACCCATATATATGCTTCTTTATCATTTTATGTATGATACACATGTGATTACCGTTTGATTCGGATATATATATTGTGTCAACATTCAACACAAAGGCTCTTGTTTCTATATTTTCTCCCACCACTTTTTTGCACACATTCACATAGTTAGTATGACATCATAAGGGAACCACAGAACCCCCGTCATTCACGACACTTTCTCAACCTCCCTCCTATCTTAGGGGGAGTAACTGGTCATGCCCTCTCATAGACACCTCCTTCACACACTCCTGTGAGTGCTACTGTCTTAGGATCATCTTTGCTTGGTTATACATTACTTGAGTCTACTTCCCAAGGTCACCCGTTGACTCGCTCTCCTTTACACGGAAGCAGGGGACCCACTTCCTCTCAAGGAGGGAGCACCAACCCACCTAGCCCCCATCAAGGGTCTAGTTCACAACACACTATGGCCGAAGCTAACCCTCCCACCCCACTACAGATGCCATATTTGGCCTCTCTCATCATACTGGATCTCACCAAACTCACCAATGATCCTATATTGCATGACGCCACATGGCCTGCAATGCCAACAAAACTCCCTTCAGACATACCAAAGTTTGAAGGAAAGGCAGGGGATGACCCCGCCAACCATGTCATGACCTTTCATCTATAGTGCTCTTCCAATAGCATTATGGATGATTCCATCAGACTGTGATTATTTCAACGCACACTCACTGGCCCATCGTCCAAATGGTATGTCGAAGAAAAATCAGGGTCCCATGCGACCTTTGAGTCATTGGCCAAAGCATTCTTGACCTTCTTCCAACTACCCATCTACCACGACAATGGTCTAGAACTACTGTCTAACTTCAAACAAACCTCAGCCACACACATCGCTGACCACATTCACGAGTGGCGTAGGCAACGTAGTTTGTGCAAAGCAGAAACCACCAAACAACAATGTCTCGACTGGTTTCTTAGATCACTTGTCTCTCTCCTTGGAAAGGATGTAGCTTCCACCTTCCCTCAATCCGAAGAGGAAGCCATCAGTATGGCCCAATAGTATGACCTCATTTATGCACAGTCAGGGTACTTATACATGGTACTTCCTGATCTTCCAAAACCTGTGCCATTTGGCCAAGATAAACCTGGGATGTCTCACTCAGCAGACAGACTAATTGGTGCCACCACACACCATGGTCCAAAACCCCAACCACCACCGATGTATGGAACACATCAATACCCTCCAGCATATGGGGGCACTCCTTATTACCCCCCACCCCCTTATCAACAACCATACCCTGTTTCTATACCTCCACCTACTAGTGGACCACCGTCGGCACCTCCCATGCATCCACTGCTTCCAACAACCAGTGGTACTCCCTCCACATCAGCTTATAGTACTAGTGAAAGAACTACGCCTTCCTATGTACCTTATGGATCGGTACCACCAAAAAATCCATACTTCCCATTTCCTGGTCCTCCACAACCCATGGCTCCCCCACATCCATATGCAGGGGTAAATTTTGTTCAACCTTCTGCTGCTCAAAAATACCAAAATTTTGAATAGTTAAATACAGCCAACCCAACTCATCCATCGAACAATGCCAAGAAGAAAGGACGGAACAGAAATAACAACAACCCAGGTCAAGGCAGGAATCAACCCCCACAACACCAACCACCTGGGGGCAACCAGAACCAAGGGAACCAAAACCCTCAAGGGGGAAATAACAACAAACGCCAAGGGCGAAATAATGTTAAAACCATCTTCCCTTGTGTCCTTTGTGGTGAGTTTAGTCATTACACTCACCATTGCCCCCAAATCGCAGATTTCAAATGGTTGAAAGACTCGGGTAGTCTTCCCCATTCTCCTGCACAAAATGCCCCTCAACAGGCACCACAACAATACGTGCAACAAGCCCCTCCCGCCATACTGCAAAATCCTATTCCACATCAAGGTGTGATCAATACCCAACATGACACACAGCATCCCCCACCTCAGGTGGGACAATACCACAACCCTAACAATCCAGTAGAGTGTACAATTCTCCTCACCAGTGAGGAAGAAATCCTTCTACAGACCCGTATCGTCAGTATCATACCCCCGTTGAGTCTACTCCCATCTCTCTAGAAACAAACCCTACACCAATGGGACCCCCGTTGGTGATCCCTCGCCCTTCCGCTGAACCACCATTATGCATCCCTTGCATCCCCTTGTGCAGGAATGTCCACAACCCACAGGCTAGGGCATCTCATAACTATAGCTTGGTAGACGACTTAGCACAATCCCCAGCTGCCATGTAAGTCTTGGAAGTTCTCCAGACCTATCCTACGCAGCGGAAATCATTTCTTTCCACCTTGGGGGAAGTCGACCCTGCAGATACTCAACTCATCACCTTTGATATTGACAGCGGAGAACCTCGTCTTCCCGCCTTGATCTCTTTTCAAATACCAGTAAAAGTACAGAACATCACAGTTCATCGATGTATCATCGATGAAGGTGCATCTACATGCATTATGTCCAAAACAGTATGGCAGAAACTTGGTTCCCCATAACTCATACCCTCTGCCATCACATTACGAGCTTATGACAGATGACCATCCTCTCCTGAAGGGCTGTTCCAAAATGTCCCCGTTGAACTCGGGGGCAAGACTATTCTCATTGATATCGAAGTTATCGATGCCCCACTCGATTATAATATCCTGTTTGGTCATAGCTACATGTACACTATGAAGGCAGTATCATCTTTCATCTTTCAGACAATGATTTTCCCCCATAATGGGAAGATCGTGACCATCGACCAAGTCTCACATTATGAGCCTAACCCATCTGCCAACCTCGATAACATTCTTCCTCTGATCCACACCAACCAAGACGCCTACCCACTCGTCGAGATGGGTCCTGGGATTTTCAACGATCCATCCTTATTAGGGACATACCACGAAGCACCACCACTCCTTCATCCTACTAACTAGGTATGTGTCGTATCATCTAACGAAACTCACACAGAGGATGCTCTTCCTACTCAGGAGGCTTCAGTCATTCCTGACGTCTCAATAGTCGTAGAACCATTCCTATTGGAGCCTCATGTGCCCTCCTCGACCTCAACATTCCACGAATCCACATCCCCTCAAGGAAATAATCCTGTCTGGGAGACACTCCCCCAACCCCTCACCCAAATTCCCTTCCTTTACCCTCCCCCAGGTATTGAATCTTTTCAGGTAGCCGAAATGCTCACACTATCGAATATGGTGTCAGCAATCCAAGTTTGGTATTTACACCCACCAGAGATGGTCCCTTGACCATCCCTTCCCCCACAGGAAGGACTTCCCATGACAATTCCCATCCTTACCCCCACCACCCCCCCACTCACTAACCCCCCTGCTACAACTGGGGGCAGGAGAAAGAAGAAAGAGCCCACCGCTCCACTTCCTCCACGCATCCCACCACATTGCGCACTATGTGAGAAAGAGGGCCACCAAACCAACAATTTCCCATCACTGCCTGAATTAAGGAATTTGATTCCCCCCAATCAAACTCCCACAACACCCATCGCTACTGCTAGTCCCACCACTACCACCAACCCTTCCAGTAGTAAAGGGTTGAGGACCAAATACAGTTGTGCTATATGTTCAGAGTATGGCCATTACACCCATAATTGCCCAGCACTACCGTGTTTTCAACATACGTTAGCGACTATACGCCAGAACTTCCAGAACAACCCACGCCCTGCCACGTCCTCTTCAACAAATATCACTGACATCCGCTATGTCACCACTTCAATCAATGAACGTATGAGATGCCCTTGCTCTCTCTGCGATTCATTAGCTCATTTTTCATACCAGTGTCCTATGATCCTTGAATACAGGCAACGTCAATTGACCTTGCTTCACCAACCCGCAGAGGCAATAATTGACATTACCTCGTCACTAGAGGATCTTCATGTCATTTCTCCCGAACCCGAGGCACTCCCAACACCTCCATGGTTCTTAAATGACGTCTCTGAGGATTTACCCCGTAACCCCCCCAACTCTACTGCTCATTCCCCTACAGAGACTCTCCACCCAACCACCATGGGTACCCCTAAGTACTTCAATATATGGTTTATGTCGAGTGAACCCTCCCCATCTCCTAGAATTGTTCCCCCTGCTTCTTCATCAGGGGGCAATCACACTTTCACCGAGATCACTCCTCACGACCCCTTGTATTCTTGGCGTTTCCAATGCGACGGGGAAATACTCAAAGAACTAAACTGTCCATAATCACCCTGGGATGCGCTACATCACCACACACTCTTCTCTCCATAGGAAGCCCCCATGCCTCCTAACCAAAACCCCATTTACACAATCGAAACCAAAGATTGTATCCCCTCCGGGCCTATCGATTGGTTCAACAATCCCATTCCTGCCCCTGATGCGTTTGAAGAAGGAAACATGGCCAACATTTCCCCCACCATTAAAATCGACATTTCCATTAAAAATGGCATCGTCGAAGAAATCACCATTAGAGTTGCTTTCACTCCTCAGGAAATCGACACATTTAAAGCCCTCTTCCAGGAATATAGGGATATTTTTGCCTGGTCATACACGGAAATGCCTGGCCTCGATCCGTCTATTGTCGAACATCGCATCGACACCTGGCCCGAAATCACACCAGTTCACCAAAAACAACGAACTCTACACCCAACCAAAGCTGCGGCTATCAAAGAAGAAATTGAAAAATTACGCGCTACCGGCTTTATTTACCCCATCGCTTATACTTCATGGATTTCCAACCCTGTATCCGTCGAAAAAAAACAAGGCACTATCCACGTTTGCACAGAGTTTCATCATCTCAATAACGCATGTCCCAAAGATAACTTTCCAATGCCTTTCATCGATCAAATTATCGACGACTGCGCCGGCCACGAGGCTCTCTCCTTTATGGACGGATTCTCTGGCTATAACCAAATTCAAATCCACCCAGCCGATCAGTATAAAACCGCATTCATTACCCCATGGAGTACTTTTTCATATCATGTCATGCCTTTCGGCTTAAAGAATGCCGGCGCAACTTTCCAGCGGGCGATGACATACATCTTCCATGATCTGGCTAAAATCATCCTCGCCTACTTGGATGACCTCACAGCTCGATCCAAGAAACACACCCAGCATATCGATGATTTACGAATCATCTTTCAACGGTGTCGTCAGTACAAAATCCACTTGAATCCTCTCAAGTGTGTGTTTTGTGTCACCGCAGGGAACCTCCTCGGTTTTATTGTTTCCCAAAGCGGTATTACCGTAGACCGCCTCAAAGTCCAAGCTATCACCGAAATTCCACCTCCCCGGAATTTACGGCAACTTCAGAGTCTACAGGGCAAAGCTATCTTTCTCAGACGCTTTGTTCCTGATTACGCCATACGCACACACAGTTTCCTTCGCTTACTACGTCACGACATCCCATTTCACTGGGACCACCATGCCCAATAGTCATTTGACGATCTTAAAGAAGCGCTTTCCAATGCACCTTTAATTAGTGCACCTGACTATAATCGCGACTACATCCTCTACGTATCAGCATCAACTATATCAGTATCTAGTGTCCTCATCCAGCTCGGAGATGACAATCATGAAAACGTTATTTATTACGTTAGTAAGAACCTCTCAGGACCACCCTTGAAGTATAAACACGAAGAGAAACTTGCTCTTGCAGTTGTCCTCGCAGTCCATAAACTGCGCCATTACATTCTGCTTCGCACCACCCAGGTCATCGCAGAATCCAACCCTATGCAGTACTTGCTTAGCCGATGGAAAGTCAATCGAAAATTCACTCGATGGATCGTTATCCTTCAGGAGTACAACCTCAAGTTCTCAACACCTAAGAGTAAGAAGGCCCTTGTTCTCGCCGAACTTGTCACGGCCCTTCCCTATGACACCACCAACGCCCCCGTCAATACCGACTTTCCTGATGAACATCTCTTTTACATTACTTCGGATGATCTTTGGTACGGAGACCTTCTCGTCTACCTCCGAACTCAAAATTTTGATAATCACCTTTCATGAGATGATCGTCGACGCATTCGTCATCAAGCTCCTCGCTACCTTCTCATTGGATACATCTTATACCGGCGAGGCATCGACACCATTCTTCGTCGATGCCTGACTATTGACGAGGCCAATAGAGTCTTAAATGACTGTCACAGCCGTGCATGTGGGGGCCATCTTTTAGGTATATCCACGACTCAAAAGATTATCCGAGCCGATTATTTTTTGCCTACCTTGTTTCATGATTTCATTCATGCCGTGAAACGATGTGAGCAATGTCAGCTCTACGCCAACAAAGCCCGAGCTCCCCCTGCTCTTCTTCACCCTGTCATTACTGCCGGCCCTTTTTGTAAATGGGGCATCGACTTTATGACTTGTAATCCCCCCTCCAGCAATGGTCACAAATACATTGTTGTCGCCGTTGATTACTTCACCAAATGGGCTGAAGCTATGCCCACTTTCAACAACACCACTGACACTGCAACACATTTTTTCTTTAACCACGTCATATCCCGCTTTGGAGTACCCCTCCAACTCGTTTCCGACCATGGGAAACACTTCGAGAATGAGATCTTCGTCGAACTCTCATCTCGGTTAGGCTTCTCTCATGAGTTTTCCTCACCATATTACCCTCAGTCAAATGGACAAGTCGAGGCAGTTAACAAAGTCCTCAAGACCATGTTACAACGCACGGTTAATAAACACAAAACCAATTGTCATCATATGTTATTTTCTGCGCTATGGGCTTATCGAACGGTGGTGAAAACCGCTACTGGTTTCACACCCTTCCATTTAGTCCATGGGATCGAGGCAACTCTTCCCATCAAGTGAGAAATTCCCACCTTACGCACCGCAATTGAGATATTACCTGACACTGCTCCAATGGAGCAGCGCTTGCTGAACTTGGAGTCTCTGGATGAAGATCGTCGATCTTCCTTACAGAACAACGAGGCAACTAAAAAATGATCCAAAGCTACCTTTGATCGCCATGTCAACCTTCAATCATTCCGTGAAGGCGACCTCATCCTGGCTTATGATATCGCTCACGATACCTTTGGCCACGGCAAATTCTAATCACTTTGGCATGGCCCTTACATTATCCAACATTGCCTCACCAAAGGCGCATACATCTTGGCCTGCCCCGAAGGCCTTGCGCTCAAAGAACCCGTCAATGGGTTATACCTCAAGAAATTTTATGCTTAAACGTAGTCATTGTACTTTAGGTTATTTCTTTTTCTAGTGTTTTTAATCTTTTTTCTCCTCCCCTCTCGTCTAAACTATCCTTTGTGCTATTGACAGATGCTTCCTCCACTAGCCTACCACATCGGTTACGCCGACGACGCTAGCCATTGGACACAAAATCTTGCTTCGACTGCTTGGGCTCTCTACACCCCCTCACATGAAATGCTCCATTCAAGCGACATATGTTTGGGGCTAGAAACCAACAACCAAGCCGAATACACTGCTGTCATTGGCCTCTTGGCCGACGCCCAGCGTCATCATATTCATCACCTTAGCGTCTTCCTCGACTCTCAACTAGTCGTTTTCCAGCTCAACAATGTGTACCGTGTACGCGATCCGTGCCTCTTTCGCAAATACCTACAGGTTAGGTTGTTATCTCGACATTTTGATTGCATTACATTTACACATATTCCAAGACAATTGAATCAAATAACATATCATATAGCTAACATGGTGTTAGATTGGCATATATCACATCAAGCTACACATACATAAACACATCACAAACCCTGTCACAGCCTATATAGAATAGACATAATCAACTCATCAGCAAAAAAAACATGTAGACAACATCAGGATCTCAAAAAGGTATACTTATGTATATATAAAATCCCATCAGGCCATCCGAATGTTTACATACAAAAAATACATGTATCCACAGGCCAATACAACACCTCAGTACAAAAATGGGCTCACCGGCCTATATAGAAAATGATATACATCATGCACCACTCATGGTACCTCTATCGCACCACCACCTGCTCCTCCCTCAGGCGGTGGTGGCCCACTCCCACCTTCTCCAGGCGGTGGTGGACCACCCACAGGACCCTCCTACCCCGACGACAGGCGTCCACTCGTCATCGCAGCAAGCACTACTGCTCGCCGCACTATGGCCCGCCATGGTGGCGGTACCCCTACACACTTCTCCAGGAAACTCTCGTCCTAGATGCGCATCCACATGCCCTCAGGCACATCCTGCAAAACCATCTCCAGACGATGGCGTATATCCTCAAAATCTACTCCGGTCATTGCCGGAGGAGCATGTGATGGCCCAGCACCAGGGTCATCGAACCAGTGCCTCCTCGCTGCCCTCTCAGGCTCAACCGGTTGCACTGCAGTGTCATCCCACCGCCGTCTCTCTCCATGCTGTAATCTCTCTAGCTCTCGACGAGCCGACGCTCTCTGCATCTCCACCTCGCGCCTACGAGGTGCCACATCTGCACATGTGAAAACAAACAAAAAAAGATAGTATCAACATCTATATCATATACATATGGACTGATATCTCAAAAATACAACATAAACCAAAACATGCACACCAATACTAAACATACCTCGATGGTCAAAAGCCTCCCCTGGAGGTAGCACCATGTCCGGGTCACCCCGGAAGTCCACCCCAGCATAGGGATACCGAAGTACAACCTGTGGCATCTTCCACCATATCCGGGCCACCTCTGCCGAAAAGAAGTGGCCACCTTCGCCACCACCATGACGAAGCAAAACTATCGACCACCACCTCAATCGTGGCTCACACGCCCCCGACATATCCAGTAAAACCCTCGGGCACAACATCAACACCCTCTCCAAAAACCAGGCCACTAGGATGGACCCAAAAGCAAACTCTCCCCCATCAGTGGACTGACAGTGGTCCAAATGTGCCACCATCCTAGCATGAAGCGTCAACCCCCAAGTGAACCGCTCGTCGTCCAACACTCTCTCCAGCACCAACAGCTGGCCACCACTAATACGTTGGGTCACAAGTGGCCCATATATCCGAACAATCATCGTTGCTATACAACGATGAGCGAGGGAGTCTATCGCACTGATACTCACCACGGTCCCTGACATAAAGTCCCGACCTAAGCAATATCTCTGGCCAACATTAGAAAGCAACGTACCCCTAGGCAACACCGGCTCCACCAGTAGGGGCGTTCCCCGAAAGGGGAGCCCAGTCAGGAAATATACATCCTCCACCGTAGTGAAGGGGATCTGCTCTCCTCGCACGAGGAAGCAGTGCAGCTCCAGACTCCACATCTGGAGCAGGAACTGTAGTAAATACTCCTGTGCCCGTATCAATGGGCACTCAAAGAACTTTAGCAACCCACAGGTTGCCAAAGTCGCACGCACTCCGGGCCCCTCAATGGCCACGACATCTCGCATCTGGGCCCAGTATCACTCTCGCCACCGCACTGGCATCATCACCACCATCCACCTGCAGACAACACAGAGTCCTATATCAGCTCAAGCAACTATCAACAACATCAAAAAGACTCATTTTTTACCCTTCAACCTTGCCTCCTAGGAGCGATTTTGTTACCCACAGGCGCGCACACATGCGCGCATGTTCATTACACAGGTGCGCATATATGCGCGCCTGTACACTGCACAGGTGCGCATATATGCGCGCCTGTACACTGCATAGGTGCGCATATACGCGCGCCTGTACACTGCACAGGTGCGCATCAGTGCACACCTGTTTTCTTCACAGGCGCACCCTTATGCACACCTATTCACCATATAGGCGCGCACTGATGCGCGCTTGTCAAAACCATAGGCACGCACAAGTGCGCGCCTATTCAACTCACAGGTGCACCCTATGGGCGTGCCTTAATTTTTCCCTACCGCGCACCCATGCGTGGCGATTCAGTGTACAGGTGCACACGTATGTGTTCATATCACTGAATCGCCCGCGCATGAGGGGCCCACACCCCTTAAAAACCCTCGTACGGCCCTCCGTACACACCCTGCCCAAAAATTGAAAACCTACTTCTATGCAGGATGATCAAACCACTAACCTGATACTCGCAAATCATCGATCGGATGCCTCATCCTCCCCGAATCTCCAAATCTCCTCTGAAAACTGCTTGTCCAGTCACTATTGCAGCAGGTACAAATGAGGTGGCAATGTGGGCCCTACAGTTATATATAGGCCTTTTGCCAAACATCCACTCACCATTCCGAGAGTCCAAGGTATCCATTTTTCAAACCGTCTTCAGCCACAGGATCAGCATCCCGTCACCTACATTACAGCAGTCCCTGGGTCGCTTTTCATCCTAAGCCCCCGAGACACCTTTTTCTCATATCATGGTCAGGTACGCACGCGCATAGTCACATTTATCAAATACATTGTTAAGGTCCTAACCCGCACATGGGTAGATTAATGTATTCGGATGTAATAAAGGTCAATATTAATAAGACCTTTCAATAAAAGAGAATTAGGCGGATGTAAGAAGACCTAATAGAAGCTTCCGCTTCTAGAAGGATCTTCCTCTACATGCTTCTTTTTAGTATAAATAGGAGTCGAGGGTATGAGAACCCTAGCTTGGATATTATTGTAACAGATCACTGCTCGATTGGAGGTTTCCCCCTCGAAGAGGCCTGTGAACATTGCTATCTGAATCAAGTGCTATTTCTGTTCAAGTGCTATTTCTGTTGCTATTTCGTATATCATTTCTGTGTATTGTGAAGATTATGCTGGATATTTTA
>ML777840.1:965678-977394 GCA_009831015.1 Picea engelmannii
TGTTCAAGTGCTATTTCTGTTGCTATTTCGTATATCATTTCTGTGTATTGTGAAGATTATGCTGGATATTTTACTGTTATTCTGTTATTTCTAGCATTTCGTTCCTGTTCTGCATATTTTATATATCTGGTATCTTGCATACATGCTCATCTCTTTGATTCTCTTCAGATATGGTTCACTTTGGGTATTTGGTTTTTCTGTGTGCAGGTACTTGCTCATCATCCCTCAGCATCACCCCTTCAGGTATATACTCATCACTGGCATGTAGTCTTTCCCGCTGTATCGCATTTACATTTCCAGTCACACCCTCTGATATTGGCCTCTAGGATCCCCATTCCCGGCTCTACAGTACCCACGCCTCCATCTGCATCTTCGGTACTGTCACCTGGTAGCATTCTTACCCACATGAGTTGTCCCATTCATAGCACCTTTTGCCACTTTTTGACACTCATGTTGTTTTTCATTACCCTTTAGGGATGGGAGTCCTGATAGTCTTTCATCATGTCGTGAATCAGCCACATACTCCTTCTCCTCATTTTGCTAGCTTTCCCACATGGACTCCCAGGTTATCTCTTTATGATTCTATTTTTTTACCTGCACCTCCGCAGTATCATGAACCCTCCATTTCATCCACAATCAGTTTGCCCATCTGCGAACCTACCTTCATTTCACCTACCTCATACAGAAACTCACCAATGGGGCCCCCACCCTTCATCAGTATTCCACATACATTATGCCCTTCATGGGCCACCCATATCACACTGGGGCACCCGTTTCTGTATTTGTACATTTCTCCCCAAATATTCGTTATTTATTTGTACAAACGCTTTTATGTCCAGTCATTATACTCTCTTTTTGTCATCACCTTTGGCGACTTGCTTCCTTCATTTTGGCCAAAAGCAACCCATGTCACCCTTGGTTGGAGCATTACTTATCATCTACCCTTGCCGGCATCGTCCATATCTTCAGAGAACCTCACAGGTCACTTACCTCTACCCTCTGAATTTTTCCACCTTGTCCTGCCTTTGGCACAACTTATCACTGGTCTTGTCATCCCCCTGACACTCGACCTTGTTACACAGTTGCGGCCACTCTTTATCTCCTACACCCCCCAACCAAGGGCAGTATTGAGTCTTCCCACTTCTTGACTTCGTCTATGTACCTCTGCCACTTCCTCACCTCAGTAGATTCCACGAAGCCCTTTGCTTCTGGGAGTCGCGTTCCCCTTTTGTCGACATCAGCACAACTTTCTGGAAGGGCGACAATATCTTGATTCTCATTCAATGAGAGATCTCGGACGGCACAGGGTGAAACACCATTGCTCCCTGCTGTCATTGTCCCTCATAACATTCGACGCCAACACTTTCTCATGTTATGGTGGGTCTTACTTTGCGACTATTGCAGTTATTTTTATCATTTGCCGAAGACCTATGAACTTGGTAGGGCCATCAATGCCTGCATCATCACCGATACTTATTACCGTGATCATTGCCTATTATTCAGAGTATGTTCCTTTGCATAATTGTCTTATGCCTTTATCATCACCACCCCCGAGGGCGCTACAGTTGTCTACACCAACACTTCAGTCATCTTTTTGTTCAGAGTTACATAACACGAGCATGGGGCATGCCCGCCTCGTTTGTACACAGTTTTCTATTTTTCACACCTCATCGAAGGTCGGGTCCTATCGGTTCCTTTTTTCTCCAATGGATCACTTTGAACGATCCCACTCTTTCTCTATCTTACAACAACATTCTCAGTAGAAGAAACATTGATGGATTTCGGCTATACGTATGCTCCTAACCTCATCCATCAGGGGGCATTTGTTATCACTGAAATTTTGTCCGCACATGGCGACAAGAACTCAGCATCGTCAAAACAATAATGAAGTCATTCATGGCCCTAAATTAATATCATAGCATTCAAAAAGGTCAAAAACTATACAAAGTAGTAAAAAATTGAAGAGCGCTTTACAGAAGTTGGGTGCATGTGCACGTGCGCAGAATAGAAACGTACAATGCCCCCATAAGTGCATGATGCACGGTTGTTAGCACAAAAAGCTGCGCACCTGCTAAACATCGCATTTATGAATGTGGTCAGCCTCCCAACCACTTCTGGTTCATCTCCCAAGCTGATTTGACTTCCAAATCCGGGATGGATCCGAATGGTGGGCTGGTCAAAGACCTAATAATTCCCTAAATGGCCTCTCTTCACACTACAAAGCAGTTACATAAAGGCCCAAAGCAATGCTATAAAAAGCCATGAATGCACCTCATTTTCTCAAGGAATTCTAAGTAATGTTATGTTGCCTATATTGTTTTAAGGACTCACTCCTTGACAAGATCACATTGGCACCATTTCATTGAGCAATCCACCTCTCCATTGAGTGGATTTGAAAAGGAGTTCTTTCATCACCATTTTCATTTTTCTTGTTGTAAGGAGAGCAAGATTGTGAGGGTCCAAGAGCCTTCCCTTGGAGGAAGAAGGGACTCATAGTCCCCTTTCTTCTTGGTGCTTTGATTTCATCAATAGATGAGCCTAAAAACATTGGTGATATTGGTATTTTTGTTTTTGTTATCTCTATATCCCTATACTTATGATTTTAGTTTTTATTAGTTTAATTCTTGCTTATAGTTTTGTTTTTCTTTCTCTAACTCTTTCCTCTACAGTTGTCCTGCCCAGCAAGACCCAACTGGGCATGCAAGCACCTCTTATTTTCTCACCAAGGTGATGAAAAGGGTGCAACACATGGGATCTAGTAAGTGGGAATCTTAAGATGCTCCCAATATGGGAGATCATAAAAGATAGATTTCCTTTTCATCCCAATAGCAAATTTCTCAACATAGGTGTCAAAGAATTTCAGATCATCGAACATAGGCTCCCTATTTGAATCAAGCATTTCTGTAATCTCCTTATTCTTCTCTATCTCATATGCTCTAAGCCATTTTGTTGGTGTAATTATTGGAGGCCTTTGGGTTCTCTCAGGTTTACCATTGAAAGTGGATGTTTCTCTTATATAAGGGTGTTCTTCTGGGAGGAATATCCTCGAGCAGTCGTACACTGGCTTTTGTAGGTGGTTGGACCACCTAGTCTTTAGAGAAGTTCCACAACATTTACATCCATTATGGCCTTTAGTTAAAAGACCTATGAAATTATTGTATACATAGCATATTAGCATTTAAGAATAGAATATCAATCATAAGGAATTAAATATGCAGATAAATATTGTTACATATATAAACAAATCAATAAACATGTTAATTACCAGAGAAAACTCCTAATCCTTGATAATCATGTGTGTTGTAAGAACATATTCCATACAACATAAAACACCTCTCTATTGTGATGGGTCTTGATACATCATATACATGTATCCCTTTCCATAATTCTTTGAATTCATCTACCAATGGTTGTAGGTAGACATCGATATTCTTCACTTGTCTTCTACCAGGGACTATAAGAGCCAACATAATATGTTCATTCTTCACAGATAACCATGGGGGGATATTGTTATTGATCACTACTACAGTCCAAACATAATAGTTAGTGTTTTGGAGGGAATATGGGTTCACGCCATCCATTTCTATGCTGAGTCGTAGACTTTTTACTTCATCCTTGAATTTTTCTAGCCATGTATCCTCTATATGATTCATGGCTATTGAATTTTTTGGGATTCTCATAACTCGTGACTCACTTCTATGCTAGGAATGCCATCCATGCAACATAGCTAATTCTTTTCAACAAAAGATCCTTTGAATCCTTGGGATTATAGGCATGTGCCTCAATATCATATGATGAGGACCATGCAATTTACCATTTTTATTTGATTTATGGTACCTGTCATGCCCACATTTCAGACATATATCTTTATTTTTATATTCTCATCTATATATAATACAATCATTCATACATGCATGATATGATATATAATCAACACCCAACATTTTCAACAACTTCTTTTCCTCTTCACAGCTACCAAGAAAACAATTATCACTAGGAAAAACCTTATCTTTCAATAACCTGTAGTTAGTGGGAAAAATAAATGTATAAGGTCATTTAATGTTTATGAAAGAAACCATTTCTAGTGTTGATTGTGTGACAATATTTCTCAAAATTAATATAAGGCACTTGATGTTCAATTACCTCAATATTTCCGAGAAACATGTGTTTGACATGTCAAACTTTTCTTTCAAGTTGTACAGTAACATTATTGTCCCAAGTTGGGAAGACTTTGACCGGGCACTAGGTCCAAACAGAGGGGTGGTGGAAGTATGTTTCAGGCTTTCAAAAATGGTATCAGTTATATGAGCATCATCCCCTAGCTCATCGTTATGGAATGAATCTAAAAACATTGTCTCTTCATGGTAGTCGTATCCCATAAGTAATCATCCATACAAACCTATTTTTGTTTGTCTCCATTGCCAACTTTTGAAGAACTACTATTGTTGTAGTGATTCCTAATTGGTGAATATAGACGTAGTGGGAATTGAATAGGTGGTTTATTCAACCATCCGTGGCACGCTTCCTCTCTGAGTTACGCACTCATTGCAACCTTCTCTTTGGTTGACATTGTTGTGGGGTGAAACAGAAGATTGTAGGTAGGTTTCTCATCATCAGAATCCTAATTTCAAAAATATTGAACATTAGTACATCAATGATATTAGTAAGCACAATGCAATAATTTTTTTGTTCAAATTACATTATACAAAACAATTATTACCATTGTCGACCTAGGATTGTGGCTGGAAGATGGAATGTCACAATTGGCATGGTAAAGAGGTTGTCCATTTTCATCTACCAAATGCTTGCGGTATGTTTCTCCTGATAAGACCTTCCGACATTTTTGAACCAGTACTAGAATATTTTCTACATCTAAACTTGATTCTAAATTAGGATCCTGGAAATTTTTATACATTTTTATTTAGATTGACATGGATAAAAAAAATTCAATTAGATAATAGAAACATAAATAAAATAAGTTAAACTTACTGAAGATGGAAAGGGAGAACTCCGTGATGGACTTTGAGCAATATGGAATGGAATGGAATTTGAAGAATTGGCCATTTGATCATATTATAAAGTTTTCTCCCTGCATTTCAACAAAATTAGTAATCAATTTTTCTTACATATCTAAAATAAATTTCGAGGAACATACCACAATTTAAGTTCGAATATAGTTTTGAAACCATTTTATAAGAATAAGGCGACATAAAATGTAAAATGTATACTGAAGTATTGATAGTCATGTGAATTCATCCTAAAAGATAATTTGAGATGAATATAGTATTTTATGTGCAAATAAAAGTTTAAATAAATTTAAAATAATTTTGGTGCACTTATAAACCACAAACACACTAGTACGCATATTAATAATAAGCATTAGTGCGTTGAAAAATTAACCACACTGTGTTTCAAGATTTTGTTAATAAAAAACATTTATGTGTTATTGGTGCGTAATATAATATGGACGCATCGATGTGTAATGTAATATGAACACTCCAATGCATCAGAAAGAATATGCACACACTGGTGCGTCTTAAATAAATGCACCATTGTGCCAAAAAATAAAAAAATAAAATGAATTTTTTTAAACAATTAAAAAAGAGCGGGAATCAAATTTCATAAATTCCTTTAAATACTAAAAATCTATTCACTATTTCATTATTTTGAAAAACAATGCATGGGAGAGACTTGTAAGAGACATACGGAGGAACAATGTGGAGGACAAGAATACTTTGGAACCACAATATTATTTATAATATGAGAATTTGAAGGGTATGGTGATTAACTCTAAACGCTTTTCATAAAGTTTTTTAAATATTAGGAAGGTATTCAATATTTTCATTATTTTTCCAAAATTTACAAGAGACAAATTTGGAAGAGAGACATACTGGGGAGCACTGTGGAGTAGAAGAATACTTTGGAAAAACACAATATTTAGAAAATCAGGATTTGAAGGGTATGGTGATTCACTCAAAATCCTACATAGTAAAAATTTTAAATTTTACTGTTGATTTTGATAATATTGTTTTTTACAAATTGTATTCCTATTTGGATTTTAATTAAAATTCAAAAAAATAAAATAAAATAAATTCATACTTGCCTTAAACCTTTGTTTTTTTTTCTTATGTGAATGCAAAGTTTCACCCTAGGGTTTAACTCCCTCTATCACTTCAGAATTAGGGCTTTTCGTTTTAGGCATTTTAGATCTAATGGGTTTGTTTTTCTATATATATGTGTTTGGCATGTGATGGAAAGGAACCACTTATTGCATCAGATCTCAAAATCAATCAGTCCTCTGTCTTTTTTTTTCAAATGGTTTCCATTTCGACATTTTGTTTTAAATGTTTTCCAATTTTTTGATGCGCCATTTTGACAAAAACGCACCGATGTGTTTCATTCTAAGGAACACTGATAAAGCCACGATTTTTTTTTTTAACTAAAAATTATGGTGCATAAAAAAAATATCATAGATGTTTTCTCATCTAAACAACAAAAAAAATGATGTCACACACACACACACACACACTTTTTCTTTTCATCGGTGTGTAATTTTTCTATTGTTTTTTTTTTATGAATGTTTAATGTTTTTGTTTTCTACTGTAGTCGTGATGTCTTTTATATATATCGCACTATTGTAATTCGTATTAAAAAAAGAAAATTAAAATCTTCATCGTGTTTCTTGTATTGAACACATTGGTGCATTTTATGTAATAAACGCACCGATGCTTTCTATTTAAAAAACACATCGGTTACAACAATTTTATTTTATTTTTTGCTGAAAATTATGTGATTTATTTATAAAATATATTCAATAATAACTATATTGAATGGTACAAGTTGTATATTTATAAAAATATGAGTATTAAGAGTTCAAATAAGAAAATTTATGGTCTACACAATGATGACACATCACGAAAAAAAGAAGAAAAAGGTCCTCTGTAAATTCTATACAAAATTAACAAGGTTGAAATATATGTAAGTTTAACTAATATGTATTGGTTAGTGTGTGTCATGCAGGGAGAAAAAATGAGGAAGCTCAATAATATTATTTCTGATCTAAGTGTAGAAGAGCGTGAAAGCTTGATGGAAAAATTTCTGAGGGATGAATCAGGTGAATGAAAAAATATTGTTCAATATGATATTTTTTTTTTAATTTTCATTAATAATATACTTATGAATATTATATGACATGTTTCAAACAATATATTAATTCACATATGTTTAATGTTCTAACAAAACAAAATTAATTAATATAGAAGATGTAAATGATGCTGAATTAGTTCTTAGCTCATCTGGAGTGGTGTTGGAGATTAATCCAAGGGGTTTTGTTTTTTATATAACTATGGCGGATATAAGAGAACAAACATATAGATGTACTTTCCACTTACAATATAGAAATTAATCCAATGATTTGAAGCATTGGGTTATATCTGAACTACAGGAAGCATTTCCAGAGCAATGGTTAATGAGATCTGCAAGACTTGCAATAGTAAAAACATACAACAACAAAAAATATCATTCAAAAAATAATATTCCTAAGAACACTTTTTTAGAATATATATATATATATATATATATATATATATATATATATATATTACAAACTATTCATTTATTAATATATCAATTTTGTCATATTTAGTTTTCATATATCAATATAAAAAACTTTATTGCCATGTTATTTTTTCAGGAAAATTATGAAAATCCTAGAGGACCAACGAGCTAATATCTGAAATATGCTAGTACGAATGTCAAAAAAGGTGTACAAGGAGATGGTCAAATAAATGGACATAATTGCATCGTAGGAGGAGTCATATCAATAACAATGTTCTTCAAATGTATGTAATTATTGAATTTTTCTATTAGGTACAAAAAATTAAATTAACATTAAATATTAATTTTCAAATATTCTCTTACGGAAAAAAAAATAAAAAAATGGAACTCATTATGCACATAAAACTGGATGAAAAGGAAGAAAAAGATTGATAGCAAAGTTTGTGAGTAATTGTTATTTCCTTATAACATCTTAAGGTTTTAGTTTTGGTATATTTTAAGTTGTTTTACAACAACCATCCTTGAATGTCTTCAAACATGTGCTAAAATACAAAGAAGAGCCATTAGAAAAATTGATTGACATTGGGTTAAGTAAGGATTTTGAGTATATGTTAGCACATCAAAAATAAATTGTGTAATTTGTAAGTATAATCTATGTTGTTTTACTTCTATCATTTTATAATTAATGAAAAAAAAACTTTATATTAAATATATGATTTATTATGGGGTATAAAACTTGCAGGAAACAAGTATGGAACTGATACAATAGAATAATTTTTGAAACATGGCATGGGATTTGATTCTAAACATATGAATATGATTCATGAGTCAATTCTTCCTTTGGTACGTCTCTTTTCAATTTACATTCATGTATATTATTTATTGCAATTTTCATTATTCTCAGTAATGTAGATAGACTCGTTACAGTTTATTTTATGTTTGTAGATGGAACTTGAAGAAGATGAAAACAATTGAGGAAATCAACCAAACATTCAACAAACTAGCCCAAGGCATGGAAGTAGCTCGAGCACTAAGAATAGTTCCAATGAAGAATGATGAACAATATATTTGGATATCAATGCAAGCTACAATTGTATTTTTTGAAATAATTGTTTGTGAAAATCAAACATTTTTGTTTAATATAATGGACATAGTGTCCTTATTGAAAGACTAGGGATTACTGATAAGTGTCCCATTTTGTATGACAAAGACGCTCTTATTCATATAATAAAATATGTTTTAACTTATTCTATTGCATTGTCCAATGTTGTTGTGAAATGTTACATCGTTGATTAAATATATGGATGACTAAATATTATAATGAAGAGATGAAAAAATCTAATGATATAACAAATTAATCCAAATTCACTAATCAAAATATAATATATATGTAATTTTTTTGATAAATAATGGAATTAAAAAATAACAATAATTGCACTATCACAAGTCGATGTTTCTCGATGTATTTTAATTATTAATCTCATCTATGTGTTTAATAGTACAATGCACCGATGTGTTTCATAAGAAATGTGCACCTGTGATTTTATGTAATCAATTAGCATTGCTTTCAATATTTATTTAATACCACAAAATTACATTAAAAAATTGGCCTTCTGTGCGTTTAACATATACAAAGAACCAATGTTTTTTTGTTATTAACAAGCACTAGTGATTTAGGATTATTAATAAGAACATGTGTGTTCTAAGAAGAAAGCCTTGGTTCTTAATTATTTTTAACTCTCCCGATGTGTTTTATTGTTAAAGCCCCAGTGCTTATAAGAAAAATGCTTCAGTGCTTAAATATTTTGTTGCCTCGGTGCTTGACGTTAAGTGTACAACACTGATGCGGTACATGTATATATGCACCAATGCTTGTACCTCATAAAAACACACCTATTTGTAAACATCTGCTAACACCTCCGACCACCCATATTTTCTTAGTTATAATCAAGTCATGTTATAGTATCCACAAAAACATCCGCTATCAAAAACATATGTTGTACCAGAGGTTTTTTTGACATTTTTTCTCAATTTTGTAAAACTATAAACCTCCACTATAACCTTTGCTAAAAGGTATTTTCCTTGTAGTCGGTGGAATCGGTTAGTCACAGGAAGGAAAGCAGTGAAAGGCACAAAAAAAGGGGGATGATAAATCATCATCATAAGCCATACCATCAAAGGGAAATTGCTGAAAAGTATGGTCATTTATGTAAAAGAAGTGAACATGACAAGCTATGAAATAAAGTAACTTTGAATGCCTTTTATATATGTGAGTGAATTACAAGAGGAAGAACCAATGGAAAAAGGGAACCAAAATAGAGGAAAGAAATCATATACATGAATCCCCACATTGATCTACATGGTATCTTGTAGAGAAATAAAGGGGAGAGAATTTGTCAGAGAAAGAGATCAGGAAAGACATATTAGAAGCATGAAGAAAGAGGGAGACATATCAACAGTGGGAGTTACCCTTTTACCTATGATTTCAAAGGAGGAGAAAGAGAAATATCTAAAGAGAAATATTATAAGCATGAAGATAGGGGGAGCAACCTCAAAGGGAGATACCATTTTCCATTGATGTCAAAGGGGGAGAGAAACATTAGGAGAGAAACATCGGTGGAGCAATGGTCACAAGGGGAGTATGAGTGTTTCCATCAATGCCAAAGGGGGAGATTATTGGAGAGTTGGTTGTCATTGATGTCAATATATTTTATGGGTGTATTTGGAGAAGTATCCAAAATCGTCCCCTTATGACATAGCTCTAGGTATGACCCTCACGGGAAGACACTTTGAAGAAGTCTACAAGAAACCCCAGATATGTGGTCAGGAAGCCTGAAGTTGTTTGAAAAATAATGATATGAAGGAAAATGTAAATGTAGTTAGCACACTCATATAAGGATATCCCTCATCATACCATTTCCAATAGTATGTGGAATTTCACGTAGTTCCTCACAGTTGAGGAGTTATGAGGTCATGAAGTTGGAAGCCCCAAATATGGGTTAAGAATCCCCTAAATGATTATAACAAGATGCTACAAGTTGTTAATTAAAGGGTAAATAGGTTATAACAAGAAAGTATAGGTCGAACCTTAAGTTAAGGAGAGAAGTTTCTTAGCAAAGGTATAAATACACAACAAGAAGCCTCTCATATGTAAATTCACTTACACAATTTTATTGAATATATTCTAGTGAGGAAGTGATCTATTGATGAATATGAAATGACGAATATGAGGTAGAGAGAAGGAGAAGCGAGGGTTTTTTGATAAACCCTAGTTTGGGTAACCCCATAGGTCAGACTACTAGTGTTCTGCAAGGCACCCTTGCGTGTTGCACGACATTTGTCCCATGAGGCCCTACGTGATGCATGATTTAGTCCCATGAGGCTAAAATATATTTGAAGGAGGATGCTAGTACTAGGTTGATGAGACTAATAAAGAGCTTCACGTCTGAAATCTCATGTGTCAGGTCAGCTATAGGTCTAAAGGTATGTTATTCTATGTGCTTTAAGGCTTGCATATTGGAAGGTTGGAATATGCTTGAGGCATGTCTTTGTGAGTTTTGGCATATGCCTTGAGGCATGTCTTTGTGAGTTTTGGTATATTCCTTGAGGCACATCTTGGATACTTGGTAGATGGTTTGAGGTATGGTATATGCTTGAGTAACATCATGAGTGATATGGCACATGTTTGATGGTATCTCCCTGTACATGGTTTATGGATGTTGGCACATGCTTGAGGTACATCTTGGTTACATGTTGATTATTTGATGTTCATGCCTTTGGTATCTTGTTGAGGCACATATTTGGTGCATAGTTTGAGGCATATTCTTGGTACATGTATGAGGTGCATTTCTAGTTAATATTGATGCATGCTTTGTTGGAAGATTGGTTGTTGTCATTGATGTCAACCCTAGTCATGGGTTTTGGACCACAAGATTGATGAAGTTATTTGGACATGAAGGAAAATGCACATGTAGATACAACACCCATGGATGGATAGTATACATCATGCTCTTTCGGGTGGTATGTGGCACGTCACGTGGATCCTCATGGTTGAGGAAAAATGAATTTTTGAAGATGACAAAGTGAATTGTACATGTAGGCCCTGAAGACAATTAAAGAAAAGAATTACAAAATAAGAAAGTGTCAGGTCGGCCCTAAT
>ML777840.1:977645-998111 GCA_009831015.1 Picea engelmannii
TATTTCTCATATATATTGTGCATGGTGTATTGTGGTGTATTGGTGCAACTCTTATACTATTGTTCATTTCTCATTGGATATAATTGAATGGTTTAAGTATAAGTTGGAAAAGTTTTTTAAAATTGTACTTGATACTGATTCACCCCCCTCTCAGTATCAACATGCTTCAGGCACTTTGTGATGAGGTTATAGCACATGCTTGAGGTACATGCATTATATGTCTTGTAACATGCCTTCGTGATGAGGTTATAGCACATGCTTGAGGTACATGCATTATATGTCTTGTAACATGCTTGAGGCATGTATTGGTGATGTTTATACATGTTTAAGTACACCTTAGTGATGTTATGGTACATTATTTAGAAGCATATCTTGGCTATATTTCTATCTTGGTATCTTGGCTATCTTGGTTACGCTTGAGGCACTTCATTGATGATATCTTAAGGTAAATGGTGTATAGAATGTTTGAGATATATCATGAGTGATATGGTATATGGTTGATGCATGATATGGTATAGGTTTAATACACGGTTGATGTATTTGGTATGGTACATGGTTGATGTATGGTATGATACAAGTTATGGTACATGATTGATGTACATGGTTGATGCACATGAGATGGTACAAGTTTGACACATGGTTGATGTACGTGATATGGTACATGGTTGAGTACATGGTATGGTACAAGTTATTGTACATGGTTGATATATATGGTATGGTACAAGTTGATGTACATGGTTTATGGTATGTACATGGTTGATGTACATGGTATGGTGATGGTTTTGGTATCCATGTGAATGAATCTAATTATGGTTGGTTGATTAGTGACAAAGACAGTGACAAGTTGGATGATTTGTTGATCATGAGTTACATGTTTATGTGCTAATGACATTGGTAGTGACAGTGACAGTGGAAGTGGCAGTGATAGTGTAAGTGACAATGATAGTGGTAGGTCGATGGATCAATGACAGTGGTAGTTACAGGTTGATCAGTGGTAGTGATAGTGATCCTACACTTATATTTTAGGGTGACAAGATGGGGTAAGGAAAGGGGGGTGTATTCTTGTTCTGGTTGGTGTTGAAGAACTCAGGGACCTGGAGCTTCCTTCAAGTTGGAGCCTATCAATTAGGGGATCGTAGCCTCCTTCTGGTTGGAGATATATAATATAGGGAGTTGGAGATTCCTTCATGTTGGTTCCTATAAACTATGGGGTTGGAGCCTCCTTCTAGTTGTAGCCAGAGAATTGAGAGAGTTATAGCTTCCTTTAGGTCAGAGCCTATAAATCAAGGGGTTGGTGCCTCCTTTCAGTTGGTGTTGTAGAATTTGGAAGTTGGTTCTTCCTATGAATGTATTCTTGATATATATAAGAAAACATTCTGTGGTTTTCTCCCACTTGGGTTTCCATGTAAATTATGGTGTACTGTGTATATGTGGTTGTTTATTATGCATTGATGAATGATATTATTTATTATGAAATGATATATTGAATGAAAAAGTGATAAGCTATTGAATAATTCTAATAAAATTGAATTTTATATATATTGTGATTGAAAGTGGTAAAAAGTGCTCATACTGATTCACCCCCCCTCTCAGTATTCCAACAAGAATGAGGTAGCCTACCAACGAAGGCCCACAAATATGTTGGACCACTTATTTTGAGGCTATCTCATCTATTAGAATATTTTATAAGGGTTTTGATATTGCATTTCATGAGATGAGAGGGGTTTTGGAGAAAATAATGTTTTCTTGTGATATTTCTAACAATTGATTGTGACAAGCCATGTCAGGTTGCATTACGATGCTACACACCAAAATGTCACACTTAAGTGTCACACCTATTTACACCTAAGTGTTGCAAGTGTTGTAAATCACTGTATGCACCTTACTAAGTGTCACATGAAATTTGCAAAATTTCGCAACCCATTGACACCATGAAATAATATTTGTCATAATCCCTAAGTCATTTTGGAGGAAGGAAGCCATCATTTGAAAGATGGAAACATGCCTTTTACTTGAAATTTGACCAGTTTTGGAGGGTTTTGAAGGTCAACGTTCCCTTTCACATGTATAGGGAGCATTGAACCCTTACCAATGCTTCCCTTCCCATGCTCAGGGAGCATTTCTAATGCTCTATGTTCAGTTATGAGGGAGCATTGATGTGGTCAAAGGGAGTTATAACCATCCCACCTTTTTCTAAAGGAATAAATCTAAGGAGATTCAAGTTTGTTTGGGTCAAGGATTCGAGTCACGCTACTTGGATCCATCCTAGGAAACCTCAAGAATCCATATCCCAACTTATGGAATAAAATCCTCAACCATTTCCCAAAACATATCATGGTGGTTAAGCCTCCCATTCCTATATATTGAGGGTATTTCCATGGTAAAACAAGAGAGGAATCCATTGAAATATCATCATTATGATCTCGAGACATTCATGCAAGGGATGGAATGGAGATCTTGGATAATTTTCTTCAGTGACAAAGGTGATTTTTAAGTTCTTTCTTTATTATCTTTCCATTAATATAAACTTGGCCTATTCCCTTCAATTTCATGTGTTCAAAGATATTCTCTTCTATTGTTATTTTAGTCATTGTCTATAGATGTATTTTTTCTAACCACATAGAGTAGAATATGGAGGTTCCTTGTTTTCCATTGCAGGTCATATCTTGTGCCTAATATCTTGGAGATCAAGGTAAGAGGTTGGAGTAGTGGGGACGACCATCGTAAAAAGGTATGCCACAGTCTCTTCCTTCTCATTTCTATTAGTCAATATAGGTATAAAGGGACGTTAGTGTCCATTTTTTATCTTGTGTCATTGGACCAAAGAATGAGTCTTGGTCCTAAGGGGAGTTCAACATGTTCATGGGGTGAAATTTATCACAACATATGGTCTTTAGAACGATATTTCTTACCATTTTTTTGAAAAACATTCACAACGTTTCTAACAATATGATGACTTTTTTGTAAACTTTTGACTGTTTTAATGGATAAAAGTCTCCAAACAACTGAAAAACTTCTATATTTTAACAAATAAAAAATAATTAACATTCAACAACATCATATTTTGGTTCAAAATATTCTTTAATGATTTTATAAGAATGATAATGAATAGTCTAGTTAGGTAACTTACCTTCAAGTGATGTTAGATCGTTTTTGTCCACCTGAATGCATTTAAGATTTTTTTTCCACACATTGCTCAATGTAGGTAGGGATGATGAACCTATATTCTGGCACTCTTGACCTCCATGTTGTGGTGTTAACAACGTTGCAGTTCTTTCCCCTTTAATCATTGGCGGATCAATTCTGGGAGGAGAGTGGACATGCCCATGACTAGTTTTTGGAACGTCTGAATGTCCAACAAGAGGTTTCACCACATTAAATTCTTCACCATAAGGTTGTGCAACGATTTCCTCTATATTTTCATCCATTGTATAATCAACTCCAAGAAAATCCTCCATCATCTGGTCATCCACAAAAACTTGTCTTGATGAGATAGTGATTAGAGGTACAATATAAATATGAACTAGAATAGTCTCTACTGAAATATTGCACTTTGCTTGTGGTGATGGAGGAGAAACAACAACAACATCTATTCCACTAGAAATTCGATTTCCCTCTTTTGAAAACCTGTGTTTTGATATACATAATCTTTCATTTTCTCTTTCTTGGTTTACCTTTTCAATTTTTTTTGTTTCCTCAATGAATTTCTATCTTGATTCCTTAGGTTCCCCATATTTAAATAGAAAAATTTTCTTCTAAGAACACCACAACAATTTTTTCTTGGTATTACACAATAAGACACAACTAACAATTCCAATTCCAATTACAGAAAATTGACTTGGTATTACACAATAAGACACAATTAACAATTCCAATTCCAATTGAACAAATTTGTATTGGTATTACAAAAGACACAACTAACAATTCCAATTCCAATTGGAAAAAATTGTCTTGGTATTGCACAAGAATACACAACTAACAATTCCAATTGCATAAATTTGTCTTGGTATTCAACAAAAAGAAACAACTAACAATTCCAATTGGACAAATTTGTCATAGTATTACAAAAGAAGACAAAACTAACAATTCCATTTTCAATTGGACAAATTTGTCTTGGTGTTACACAAGAAAACACAACTAAAAATTCCAATTCAAATTGGAAAAAATTGTTTTAGTATTAAACAAGAAGACACAACTAATAATTCCAATTGCAATTGGACAAATTTGTCTTCCAATTCTTCCCACAATTGTCTTACAATAGCACAAAATTGTCTACAAATTAAACAACAAGACAAAAAGAAGAAAAAACTATATGTTCTTTCTATTTTTGCATGCATATGTCAAGTTTTTAGAGTAAAGAGATAGATGAAGTTGAGGAGTTTTCTTGGCATACAAAACTACCTAGTAAGAATGCACATGCATTCTTGTTGGGAAGGAATGAGTGCCAAACACACTCAACCTCAAGGATTTAAAGTCACAAGAGTGCATGCACACTCTTAATGAAATAGATATAACATTTATTGTAGACCAAACAACGTTATGAGTAAATATGTATAGGGTTTTGGGGACAACTACGACCTAAGGGCTTCTTATTGAAAGTGTTTTGAAGCATAGAGAAATGGTTAGAGAACCAATATGGAGCTACAAGGGTTGTGGGGCCTTCAACAAGAGGTATAATCACATTTCACTTATGAATCAGGTGTGGAGGAGTTTAATGTTTGAGTATAGGTTATTCCTAGGACTAGATGGAGCTAGGGGGGTTCAAGTAATGGTCTAGGTCAAGATCTAGGTCATGGTCTAGGTCTAGGTCACAATCTAGGTCATGTTCATGGTCATGGTATAGGTATAGATCTAGGTCTAGGTCATGGTCTAGGTCTAGATCTAGGTCTATGTCATGGTCTAGGTCTAGATCTAGGTCTAGTTCTTGGTCTATGTCATGGTCTAGGTCATGGTCATGGTCATGGTTTATGGTATAGGTCAAGGTCTATGGTATAGGTCTAGTTATTTCCATTCCTTTCCATGTCTAGGCCTTGATATGTCTATGTATAGGTCTAGGTCTTGACATTTCTAGGTCAATGCCATTTATTTCCTTGCGATGTACCAATGTTTATATAGTGTGTGAGAGTATAGGAGGGAGAGAGAGGAATACATAGAGGGGGGGTAGAGAGAGAGTGTGTATGAGAGTGTGAGAGGTAGAGAGAGGAAGACAAAGAGGGGGAGTGGAGACAGAGGAAGGTAGAGAGTTGGAGAGTGGAAGACAAATAGAGTGTGTGAGAGTGAGGGGGAGGGAGATAGAGAGGGGGGGTAGAGAGAGAGAGTGAGAGGTAAAGAGAGAAAGGGGGGAAACATGCAATATATAGAGGAGGGGGGATAAAAAGTGAGGGGGAGTGTGTTACATGTCAAAATTCCACACATGGAAATCATGTTGTAAGTGTCGCAAGTGTCGTAAGTGTCACACTTTAACTGTCACAAGTGTTGTAAGTGTCGTAACTTGTCTCATACACTTTTGTTAAGTGTCACAACTCAATAGAAACCATGGAAACACTTTTCACAACTCCTAAATCATGTTATAGGAAGAATCCCCATAATCTGATAGTTGAAACCTAGTTTTTACCTGAGAATTTGACCATTTTTTAGAAATTTAGAAGGGTGGTTCTCCCCTTCCCATGTATAGGGAGCACTAGTGCTCCCCTTTCCATGTTAAGGGAGTGCCACTTTTGGAAAATGGTCCTATATATCTTACTAAGGGGTGCGCCATTCTTGTTAGAGGGAAAAGAGGGATCCTTCACCTTATTCTATGGGCCAACTCTCTTGGGATGGGGTTGTTTGTGTTCAACCCCTATGCTATGGATTCATCTTAGGATAAGATCCCAACCTTAAGGAGCCATATCCTCAACCATATCCTTCATTTTCTCATGGTGGTTTTTCCTCTCAATCCTATGTATTGAAGTTATTTCCAAGGTGAATGGGGGGAAGAAATTAGAGAAGTATCATCATTTTGATCTTGATTCATTCATGCAAGGGTTGGACAAGGAGAGATTGGAGAGGTTATTGCAACATCAATTGTGGTATGTAAGTATCTTAGTATTGGTTCTAATTCAATATATACTTGGCCTATTTCCTTGAAGTTTATGTCTTGTTACATTTGCTTGTCTATTATTGCTCTAATCTTCATAGGTAGACTTGTCTTATCTAATCAAGTAGAGTAGGAGATATTTGTTTCTCTTTTTTTTTTTTTTTCTATTGTAGAGCTTAGTTTGTGTCAGGGAGTTTGAGGATGAAGATCTAATATTGGAATCAGTGAGTACAAACATCAAAATGGGTATATCATATCCTTTATCTCCTTCTCGATTTGATTGTTTTAGGTGAGTTTAAAGGGATGTTAGTGTCCACTTGTACTCTTTTTGTTTTGGTATATGGTTCTAGCAATCCAAGGGAAGTATCACCTGTTCGTAGAGAAAAAATTCCATAACAGAGAGAGGGGTAGACGTAGGAGAGAGAGAGAGAGAGAGAGGGAATATATAGTGTGAGGAGGAGGAGAGAGAGGGGGAGGAGGGGGGTAGAGAGAGAGAGTGTGAGTGTGTGAGAGAAGAAGACAAAGAGAGTGTGTGGGAGTGTGAGGGGGGGAGAGAGGAATACAAAGAGAGTGTGTAAGAGTGAGGGAGAGGGAGACAAATAGGAAGGGTAGAGAGAGAGAGAGAGTGAGAGGTAAAGAGAGAAAGGGAGTAGAGTGATCTATAGAGAGGGATGGGGATAAAAAGTGAGGGAGATAAGGGTAGATGTATGAGAGAGAGAGAGAGAGAGAGGAAGACAAAGAGAGCATGTGAGAGTATGAGAGTGTTAGAGAAATATTTGCCTCACCCTAAGCAATCTTGTAGAGAGGGACTTACTCCATTTCCCTATGCAGACTTAATTTCCCTGATTGATAAATGCAGAGAGAAAAATATAAATGTTTCCACTTGTACACATCTTTCACCCTATACAATAAGTGTATACGTAGGATACTCCACTATAGCCTGTGTACATCGAGATTTGTGCCATAAAATCAAAATTTAAATGTCAGGTCTCCATGTCATGAAAGGAGATCTCTAATCCTTAGCCTTCCATATATTGGAAACGTTCTGACTTGTCCCTTCATTTTCATTTTGAAGGCTATAAGAAGGCCAATTTCAAGCTATGGAAAGAGGAGAATTCAACTTTGAGAGAAAAGTTACTCTGGAGAAATTATTACTTCTTATTGAGTCTGCATCCCTTTGTCCTCTAAGTCTGAACACAATATTCAGCCCCCAAGCACTTCCCTTATTGATGGAGAACCTCATTGTCTCCCTTCTATGAGCTTGCCTTTGGTGGAGGATTGAATTGGTGGAGGCCCAACTGGAAGGAACTTGGTTTCTTAGTTCCGAACCATGCCGACATGGAAGTCTGTAATATTTTCACTTCTGTTGATCATTTATTAATAGAAATACTCTCTTCCCATCCAATTGATATCTTGAAAATATATGAGTCATTATCCATGGGCATGTTTGTTTTTCATGTTAATGGATTATACTATCTAATGTGATAACCTATTATATTATCACTATATGCTTGCTTTGGTTATTTGTTGATAACTTATTGTAGGTATAAAGCTTTGGGTCAAAGTGCTCAATGATGGACATCTTCAAACATCTAGATGAGGTAGGTCCCTTTCTTATCTCACTTGCACATTAGTTTATATAGCTTGCTTATGGGATAGAGTTGATTTCTACAGTCATACCTTTTTGTTGTGGTTTACCCTATCCATAAAAATATTTTCCTCATAACAGAGAGGGGGAGATAAGAAGACAAAGATATTTTGTGAGAGTGAGGGAGAGGGAGATAGATAGGGGGGTAGAGAGTGAGAGAGTGAGAGTAAAGGGGGGGAGAGGGGGAATGTGGGTAGATAAAGAAAAATAAATATAGGGGAGAGAGTGGGGGAGAGAAAGGGAGATGGATATAGTGAGTGAGAGAGGGAGGGTGAGATGAAAGAGGTAAAGTGAGAATGGGAGTAGAGAGGGAGTGTTTGAGAGTGTGAGAGGGAGAAAGAGGGACACTAAGAGGGGGGTTAGTGAGAGTGAGTGAGTGGGGAATAGAGAGGGATAGAGATACAAAGTGAGGGATTGAGAGGGGTAGATGTAGGAGAGAGAGAGAGAGGAGAGATATAGGGAGGGAGTGTTTGAGAGTGTGAGAGTGAGGGAGAGGGAGACCAGGAGGGGGTTAGAGAGAGAGAGAGAGAGAGGTGCAATATAATCTAGTATATGTAGGAGAGAGAGATGAGAGATAGTTGGAGGCAGGGGGATACAAAGTAAGGGGAAGAAAGGGGTAGATATATTAGAGAGAGAAAGGCGAGATAGTGGTAGGGAGGGGGAGAGAGAGAGGAGAGATAATGGGATGGAAGGGAGAGAGGGAGTGAGGAGGGGGTAGAAAGAGAGTGAGATAGAGTGTGAGAGGAAGAGGGGAGAGAGAGGAAAGGAGGGTTATAGAAATATAAAGAGAGAAAGGGGGGGATAGTTGAGGAGAGAGAGGTATGGGGATACAATGAGAAAGAAATTTAGGGGGATACAGAGTGAGGGGTAAAGAGGGATACATGCAAGTGAGAGAGGGGGGAGAAGGAGATACAAGGAGGGAGGGAAATATCCAAGAAGATAAGAAGAGGTATTGAGTGTGATATGGAGGGATAGAGGGATAGGTAAAAGAGAGAGAGAGAGGATGGGAAGAAGGGAACGGAGGGATAGAGCCAACAAGAGAGAGAGAGAGAGAGAGAGAGAGAGAGATGTGGGAGAGAGGTTGGAGAGAGAGGGGGGTATAAGGGGAGAGAGAGAGAGAGAGAGAGGGGCATGGAAAGGAAAATTCGAGGTATTGGTCATGGTCTAATTCTAGGTCTAGGTCTAGGTCTCACCATGACTTGCCATGTACATGTCTTTCCATGTCTAGGTCAAGGCCATGTATTGCCTTGCAATGTACCAAACTTGCTATTGTGTGAGACTATGAGAGGGAGAGAGAGGAAGCCGAAGAGGGGAGGTAGAGAGTGTCTGAGAGTGTCTGAGAGTGTGGAAGGGAGAGAGGGGAGATATAAAGAGATTGTGTGAGACTATGGGAGGGAGAGATAGAAAGGCATAAAAGGGCAGTAGAGAGAGTATTTGTGAGATTGTGAAAGGGAGAGAGAGGATGACAATGAGGGAGTAGAGAGAGAGAGGTGAATGTAGGAGAGAGGGGTATATCTAGGAGAGGGAGAGAGGATATATAGTGGGAGGGATGGGGAGAGAGAAGGAGGAGGGGAGAGAGAGAGTGTGTGAGAGAGGGAGAGATGGGGAGAGATCAAGAAAAATAGGAGGGGTAGAGAGAGTGTGTGAGAGGGAGACAAAGAGGGGAGAGAGAGAGAGAGAGAGAGATAATGAGAGGAAGGGGGTGAGATAGAGGGAGATATAGAAGGGAGAGAGAGAGGGAGATATATATAGAGAGAGAGAGAGACTGAGACTAAAAATTAGGAGAGAGAGAGAAAGGGTGGGAGAGAGAGAGAGAGAGAGTCATGAATGGAAAGGAAAGATATAGTTCTAGGTATTTCCATGCCTTGCAATGTCTAGGTCTTTCCATATCTAGGTATTACCATGTATATCTGTGTGAGAGGTTGTTAGAGGGAGACATAGAGGTGAAGTAGAGAAAGAGAGAGTGAGTGAGAGGAGGGGGGGGATAAAGAGGAAAGGGATGTAGAGAGAGGTAAAGAGAGAAACGGGGGAGAGTGGGGGAGAGAGAGGGAGGGGGATTCAAAGTGTGGGAGAGAGAGGATTAGATGTAGGAGAGAGAGGGGGGGGGGAATGGGAAAAAAAAATAAGATGTAGAAGCATGCACACATTCCTGGAATGCATGCACATTCATAGAGAATGTGTTTTCTCTTAGGAACACGTGCACATTCCTAGATCACATGCGTGTTCTTTTGAATTCAATTTTTTTGAGTGGGATTGACAACTTTAGTGTACATGTATGCTAACTTGGTTGCCTCATATTTAGGATCGGGATGACAAACCTAGTGGTTTAGTTTGCAAATAGATAAAAACCTCCATTTTTATGAATACCTCTCTATATCTTTGTTTTTGACGTTATTTTTCTATAGACTAAAAAATTAAATTATTGATGAAACTACATACATAGATAGAGTTAGCTATGCAGATTCTAAATATGTAGTTTTTTTTTT
This sequence comes from Picea engelmannii, assembly GCA_009831015.1. Lineage (NCBI taxonomy): Eukaryota > Viridiplantae > Streptophyta > Pinopsida > Pinales > Pinaceae > Picea > Picea engelmannii. The sequence goes on from ML777840.1 coordinate 987,856, forward strand.
TTTTAAATAATATTGTGTACTATTTTTAATCTACTTTTGTCTTCGCATATATCAAAATCCTAGAATACATATCTCTTTTATTTCTGCTATAACATTTTGTTGGCTTAACCATTTATAAAATGAGTTATATGCCACACTAGAAGAGACTGATATCTAAGATCTAAAAATAAATAAAAAATATTTTGATTTTGTGAAGACCCCCATAGCCTACATGAAAAAAAAGGCATTGTAATTTCAAGGATATATTGACTTTCATAATTTAAAAAAATATATAAAAAAATATTATAAATTTCTAAAAACTACACCACACTACAATAATGGGTTCTCTACAATTATACAATTTTTTGGAATGAAATTCCATCGTTAATGTACTCAACACCTGCACGAACTGAAACATGTACCTTATATTTTGTTGGAAAAATAGCATACCACTATTAGAAAAAAATCAAATTTCACATAGTTATTCACAATATCTATTAATATAAATTGTATATTCAGAAAGCTAATTCAATTTTGGACTATGTTTCTTCTTTTTACATATATTCAAATTCTTTATAAAAGTACCTTGAATAACCCATCCAAGTTAACAGTTTTTTTTTCGATGTTTGCATTGCCACTAACGCATCATAAGAGACCATCATCAGCTTGCACTCACCCCAATCCTTTCTTGAGTAGTTCACCATTTTGTTGATGCAACGCAATGGCCTTATCTTAATACCAACATTTTCGAATTATTCCTAGCTAGAGAAAAATATCCAATTAATTCTCAAGAAATATGTCCTTGGAATTAAAGTTATCTTTTATAATTGAAGTATGTCAAATAAAAATAAAATATTTATAACAGATTTTTTTTAAGTTTTTGAACAACTTTAGAAATAAAAATATGATAAAAGATTACATAGAAAACTTAAATGAGAATTGAAAACCATCCAAATTTTTTATTTATTCAAGAATGAAATACAACCAACAACATTCTTCATACCCAAAAGGTAAGGACTAGAATGAGACTTAGTAGTCAAAGATGATATATTACATCATACAAAGACTATTGGTATATTTAAGTCAAACCAAGACTGAAGCAAAGCTGAAATAATAGGCCATAAATTTCACTACCTTGACTTCGTACAAAATCCTTAATCAATACTAAAAACTAATCCAAAAATATAATAATGATTCATACACTATCAGAGACATGCAATCAACCTTGTGAAGTATATCAACACATCAATACATCTTGGCTCTCCTTATTGCCACCTTCAGTAGGATCATGCTATCAACAAAAATTCCTTAGCACTTATTTATTTCAAATGTGAATGAAATAGTAAAGTAATATCACTTAAGAAGAAAGAACATACCTTATCAGAGTTTTTCTCTGTATCAGTCTCATTGCTTGTCCCTTGAAATATTCTTTTATTTCTCCAAAAGTAGTTTGAGAAGTTCAACTACTTTTTGTCAAGTCATTAACTACTTTTAGTTAAGTCATTAACTAATTTTAGTTAATGGGGACAACTCATAAAATAACAATAATATTTAATGATAAGGATCAAATAAATACTAACTAATAGGTGGGACCCCTAATACCTTTTTGTTTAATTTTTAACATATTCCCCTTGTTCCTCCTTGAAAATATACAAGTGTATGCCATTCAGAATCCATTTAACTTTCAACATAATATATATACAAATCAACTCATAATTCATTTGTAAGCACACTTGGGACTCTCAAATGATAAATATATTTATTAAAAATAAATATATCATATTGTTGTCTAAGTTAAAAATCGGTCACAAATATGTCAAAATAAATATACCATAAACTTCCCAAAAAATAATATTTGTGTGAAAATATTAAAAAATGATGAATAATCAATTTGTTAACCAAAACTATCCTCAACAGTAAAAACATCATAATAACACTATTAAATCAGAAGTCATATTTTTCATGTGAGTCAACTTGCCTTTGTTTACTTTCGTGTGGCTTCATGACTTCTAAACCTTCATCAAATGGTGATTTAACTCTTGATGTTGATGCTTCTGGATGCATTTCCTCAAAGGAAATAAGTTTAATTTCATTTTGGGGATGCTTGGCATGAGAAGTGACTAAATGAAAGGAAGTTAATGATTGATCAGAATTGATAGACTGGGAAGGTCATTTTCCTTCACTAGGATTGATCTCTTGGATTTGAGATTTAAGCTTCTTCAATGGATGATCAGAATGGGCATCAGAATATTCTGATGAAACAGGAGGGAATATAGATTTGGAGGAGGTGGACGTAATGAAAATGAAGTTGTGGGTCATCCTTGGGATTGATGCTAAGAAGGATTAATAATTTCATTCCAACCATCATTGGATAGAATATCAGGAGGTAATGAAACATGTGGTGGTATAGGGATATAAGAAATGCTTGGATGAGGTTGAATGAGTGGTCTTTCAGGTGGAGGATGGGGTTGGAAGCCCCCTTTTCCTTCTAAGTTCAAGAAACTAGTTTTTAGGAGTTGATAAAACTCCTCATATTCGGCATCAAAATGGATTGAGAAGAAAAGTCCTTTATTTTCCCAAAAATCATTAAGCCTTCTCCCTCTTCCCCTATTTCCTCTGCCACCACTACCTCTACTAAAGAAAATCATATATACTTGTACAACGTAAATTTAGAGCACGTATACAATATCTAATAAGCATCAAATATTATTTGCATAAAATAACTTAGAAATAACTCTATTGAAAACAAACAACATGCATGTAACCAAGGAGACAAATGGAAAAGCAGTCAATACTACCAATTATTCCCATCAACCCTTCTTCATTACATAAGTAATTATTATTCAAGAACATGGGGAAAACAATGTATTTGGGAAACATGATGGGATCGTAATGTGAGAAAAGTGAGATAATGGCAAGGAAATGTAAAGGCACATGTCCAAAAATAATAATCGTCGAACACAAAATCTCTTCATAATTGTCGTGTCAATTTTACATCCACTTCTACCAATCCTTAAATATCGAAAATTAACCATGCATTAGGGGGGGGGGATTTTTGAATTAAAATGAATATGGAATTGGGAGTTGGCAATAATTCATGAAAAGTGAAAATATGGAGGAGTTGGCCATGAGAAATACAAATTAAATTTATGAAATATAATCATCCTACAACATACTCTGATCATAACTGCATGCATATCCCATGTCATAATATAATATTGTTTCCAATATTGATAACAACTTACTATGAAGTGTTTAATTTCATACCGTGGGAGGGAAAATAAATGAGCATTTGAAATTATATATGAATATGGGAATGAATTGATCCTGTGAAAAGTGATAACATGAGGGAATTGATCCTGTGAATAAGAAATACAACATTGAAATCCTCAAAAAAGATCTCATTTCATTTAAATATTCAAGCTATGAGAAACAATAATTGATAGTTGCAAACATATGCTAACCTTTATCTAATCCTTTCCTTCCAACAATAGTGTCTTGATCAACACCAAATTTTCTAAAATAGTGAAATGCAATTGGTCAAGCTAAGTTCATTTTTTAGCAACATGTATATGTACTCAACATGCGAACAATAAAATGAATTGTTACAACTTATATCACCATCCAAAATCACAGTCAATATCGAAATTGGGTTTGTGCATTCTTATCACAAGTAATGTGTCTCTTTTAATCTCAAAAAATTATTCATCATAACTCTTAAACCCGAGATATCAGCATAGGTATGGCCAACGAAAATATACAATGTACACATTACTTCAAAACCAATTGTATTCATCCATTGAAACAATTTGATCAACAAATTATAGTCACTTTCCATTAAATCCATGACCAGGAATCAAACCAAATAATGCCTTTCTTCATGAAAACTCAACATAATGTTAAAAAATAAGGTAGACATCTAAAAAAAATTCATCATTGTGCAAAGATGTTGAAACATGGTTTATCATTGAGACCAATCTCAATTTCTTTAGTTAATGACAATGCATGGTTTTGAAAATGGACCATGCATATTCTTTGAAAAATAAATAAACCTTGAGTTGAGACAATATCTCCACGATAGAGAAATGAAAAAATGCAACCCAAACAAAAATTCAAAAAACCCATAAACCTTGACTCTAGGAAGAAATTATTACCATATGACACATGCTTCCTTCAAATGTATAATGTCATTGCATTGAGGTGGAGATATGGTTCTAGTGATGAAACTCCATTATGAAAGGGTAAAAATGACGAACGATACTCATACTATATTAATACTAAACAAAGGTTCATTACCCAATATCCACATGAAAATGTGTCAAAAAAGAAAACCATGGTGATCCATTGTAAAACCCAACAATATTTTATTTTCTTTTGGATGGATGTTAACCAGTAAGGAAAAAAGTGAGGGCATATCAAACCCATGATTCTTAGGAATAAAATAAATGCTACAAAATGAGTCCCAAAGTAAGCAACAAATCCATTCATAGTCATACATAGATATCTCTAAATTATTATTGTAAACATTCGATGTGCATTCGATAAGAACAAGCTATAAATACATACCTTTACTTAATACTTGCATTTTCCCTTGAGAAAGATCAATTTTAGTGCTAGAATAACCACAATTTAGGGTCGACAGAGGTACTCTCTCTAAGCACAATTTCAAAAACAACAAAACAAAAATTCTAGAACGTGGTGGTAACCTCCACAAAAAGCCTGAGTCTCATGCATTCAATGCATGGGACTTCTTGTCTTCCAAAACATTAACTCCTTTTCCAACTCATCATTCCACTAACAACCACAACAAATAGAAATTCAATATATTGTATGACAAATGTGACTTATCATGTGCTTCTTATCCATATCAACAAGGGTTTAATTCCATTTGGAACGGTGGTCGAGACTTACCAACCAAACTTCTTTTCAAATTAAGCCACATTCGTTGCCACCCAAATGATGCGACAACATATACATGTCGTAGTGAATGTTAAAAGCCGAGCTCCAATGATAGAAACATTCAATATAAAAGCATATAATATACCATATGATTTGTGTTGGAAAGAATTTCCAACTCTTTAACTTCATCATGCCACCTTTCAATGTAGCAAAGACATAATATATGAAAGCTTGACACTATCATATAAAGTGTAAGGTTGTATTATGTAGTTGAGTATCATTTCATGTTGGATTACCATGATATGATATACCAAAATTTAAATGTAACGACTACCATATCACCCAAATTTGAACTTGCATATGCTAAGAGAACCTTGCAACATGACACCAACTTTCGATGACGTGAATAATACAACAACCATATATATGATAAAATGACCATGCATTTTTGCCCATACTTTTGTTGTTATAACTAATATCATAGAAAAAAATTATACTTTTTAATTTCTATATATTGGAGAAACCCCAATGAATAATCAATATGAAACAAGATACCTCTGATAAACTTACTAACATAAATTTCTATGATTAACTCTTATAACAAGGGGATTGTCAATTTTCTTTCTTTTTGTTGGGGGCTCCCACCTATAGTTTAGTATTTATAAATAATAGATAATACGGATTTTAGGAATAGTGTCTTGCAATCATTTGCTGGCTCGGTGGCTTAGTTGGTGATTTTACGAGTCAACACATTTGACTACCTTACTAAATCAAATGGGTTCTCTTCTTCCCCAAAAAAACCGAGCTACAATGGAGCTATATAGAAGGTAAGAATTGTAGCAATGCGAAAAGAGTGAAGTCACTTTAATATACCAAACTCCTCAATAATCACGAATATAATGTTCAAGTATTAGGACAACGATCTAGCATTAGGGTGCAAAAATTGTTTTTCTTTTAGGCCAAGATTTCATTTTATAGGTTATATGGCTTAATTCACTTGTCCAATTCATGCAAAAATGTATAATTTATTAAATCACTAATTATGTGTTTTTCACCCACCCATGTGTAACTCACATGTACAAGTACATGAGTTTTTAATTATTTAAAAATATAATATAATGAATTATCGTCACACAATTCCCACATTTTTTTTATTTTCACTCTTAGGGGTGTCCCTCTCATTCTTGGGAGATTATATATATAGTTGTCTACAAAAGGTTAGTAGTTGCACCATTTCATGCAAATGCATTTCTTTGTAACTAGAGGTTGTGTTTTAGTTTTAGGGTCAATAAATAAGGTTGTCAAATTTTGTTTTGAAATGTTCAGATCTCTAAATTGGTTTCTATCTAAACCTATCCTATTATAGTCAAATATTCTAGATCTATAGTCAGAAATATGTGATATCTGAGCTTGGGAATTAGCAATCAAAGTAACAATGATGTGGTTAGTGAAAGGGGTGAGGGCTCTCTAGTGTTTCTCAAATCTTGTATAAAGGTTCTTAATCACCTCACCCTTGTATTAATTTCAAAGTTTACATTATCTAGTCCTAGGTTTGGTATATCTTCATTTGGTGATGGTGGGTTTGAGTTTTGTTCCATACGATTTAAATATCCTAAAAGGGAAAAATTAATCAATTTATTTATTTTTATAATTCAAAAAAATTATGAAATACAAAAGGAATAAGGTTTTGAAACTTACCTAGAACCAATCAAACATGAAGTCAACACTCCTACAATGCACACCTAAAACTTCTCTTCAATGACAAGGAAAATGGGTTGTATGGTTATGTTGGATAACAATGGACTTACATGGATTGTTTTCCAATAAAACATCACATGAGAAGATGTACATGCACTCAAGAATGCAGACATGTTCCTAAAAACATTAACTAGATGCTGAGTTGGTAGCCAACATGGTGGTTTAAGGAACCTAGAGACTAGGTTATTTTTTAGACCATGAACTTTGTGAGAACACCATATAATATCTACTAGTTTTATACTATTTATACTATGCATTATATAACCATATAATATCTAATGGAATTATACTATGCAACTGCCATCAATTCTTCTATTAAAAAAAAAGAAAAAAATGTTAAATTAGTGATTTTTCCATGCCTATTCTCTCTTTTGAAAAAAAAGATAAAAAAATCATTTAAATCGATGATTTTCCCATTCTTCTCTATAAGTTGCCATTCGATACTCATCTTGGACAGAATTCTTTATTTTGTTTGAAGTCCATGCGATATGCTTCAAATTCGAAAATTGAAATAATATCAACCTGCAATAATGGAAAATGGCAATAACCCGATACTCACTGTTGGGTATGACCATTCGAACACAGCGGATCTTCAGCTTGCCATCTTGCCTTTCCAAATAACGTGAATGATCCAAGCATGGTAATGATGCTACCATTTCCAATCTAAATAGATTTTAGGGCAGATTCAAGCAATGTTGATGTCGCCGTATGACATGCAATATGATACAACGTGTTGATTGAACATGAATTGATCAACTATATTTTCCGTTTGATGCACTCTTTAATTTGTTCGTTCCCTGTTGTAAACCCTACTTTTGCCTTGGAGCTTTATAAATATGTTTTAATTTGAACCATAGATTTTTGGGAAAAATTTCTTGAAAAATATCCTGCAGGTTACCATGCTTCCATGTTATTTCAACAAACTTTTTCGATGTAGCTTCCTCAGAGGTTTTGATTCCCCTACTCTGGCCAGGCTGAGCCGTGGGACTCGATACCTGCACGATGCATCTATGGGCTAGTCACTGTAGAGTACTAGGAAGCTAGGAAATGAGAACAATTTGTTTCAACTAAAACCTATAATCTATCCAAAAATATCATAATTTGATTCAGACAATGACAAAACAATACAATAGATCTCTAGGAAATTCTTAGAAAGGAATTTGAAAAAACCTCATTTCCCCTTTTTCCAACCAAACAGCTATCATAATTTGTCAGTCATTCCAAGCAAGCAGCTCTTATAATTTATCAGGCAGTCATTGTTAAGAAATAAGAGGAAGCCATGGTACTATTTTGTTAGGATCTCCATGACTCTTATTCTGGCTAGGTCTTGGTTTCCCCCCTTACAATATGCCTGCCATGATCACTGAGCTAGATCTTGGTTCTTCCCCTTACAATATGCCTCCTATTATCACTGTGGTGCACGGGTGGTCTCCACCAATCTGGAACATTGGATGAAATGTACCCTACTTGCAACAATCTAGAAGCTGCTAGTAGATATGGGCGAGTCGCGAGTTTATAATTTATGTTTATAATCTAAAATGAAACAGTAACGTCCATGATAATTTGGATTATCGAAGGGTTTTTTATTAGATTAGAGGAAGGAGATATTTTTGATTAGTGGAGGGTTTTCTTATTAGATTAGAGGAAGAAGATTTGTCGAAAATGGTAATGTATAGTTTTGGCAGGGAGATTGTTATAGTGAATTGAATACATGATTTATTATTTTGATGATGATATGAATTTTTTACTTAATGGTTAATAATATGCGTTTCCTCTTATAAAGTTATAAGTTTAAATCCACATGAGGTAGGCTATGTAAGGGAGTCCCTTGTCCCACAAACAAGGAATCTCATACATCAATTTAACCAGTCAAATAGCTGAGCAAAAAGAGTCCTTTATCCCACAAACAAAAAGTGGTATACATCAATTTAGTCTAAATTATATATATATATATATATATATATATAATCTAAATTTGATTTTATTAATTTATCTTAATGTTCTATTGAAGGTATACATACCCTACCTTCCTCTGGATTTGAAATTGTTACTTCTTAAGAGGAAACAATGTTCTTAATCATTAGGCCCACTCAGGCTATATATATATAGATATTGAAAATGAAAATTTTCTTTCCTTGGAACATTTTCAAGGTGTGTTCTATGAAGGAAGATGAAAAATGTGTAAATCCATGTTAACTTTTTTTATCTATGTGATTGAGAAGCATAAAAAAAAAGTAGTTGTCTAAAAGTTCTATTTTTTGACATTTTTTTTGGTCACTTTTTCAGTTTGATTTTGTCCGAAATTTGATGAGGAATGGTTGGATATGTAGATTTGAGTGACTAAGTTTATTAGGCAGAAAGGCTTATACCTATTGGAGATGGGCACAATTAATCACATTTTAATCTAAAATTCTAATCCGATGGCTAATGATTGAAGATGTTGGCATATTCTTAGTGGTCCTCTCAAATCAATGAATAAAATTTAATATTGATAACTTCCTTGCATTTATAAATGCTTACATTTACTTGTTTACTTTTTCACATTTACTTAATATGATTAATAATTTACTGCTCTAACTAGTGATTGTCAAGTTTACCTAATTAACCAGGATTAATATATATAGAATAAATCATTCTATATAGCATTCAATATAGATTAACAAGTGTCATATTGTTGCACTTAGTATTTTATTTTGGGGAAAGCAGCCGACTCTTGAATCTGAAGTGGCCGACTATTGAATTCATCAGCCACTCTTGAATCTGAAGCGGTCTATTAGCGTTCATCAACCACAACTTAAGTGGCTCTGCTATAATGCAAGTGCTTAAGAGGTTTTTCAGCAAGCTGAGTCCATTTATGTATTCAAAAATGCAATTTAAACAACAAAAAAATAAGAATTTTGTCCAAATTTACATAGCAAGATTCCAACAAAAAAGATAAAACATTTAACTAACCCCTGAAAAAATTGCTAAAAAATTTGCTTAAAAATTTACTTAAAAATAGATTGTATCTTGCATGATAGATCCAAAGTAAGATAGATTTACTCTACTTAATCAATCTTTAGGAGTAACAGCGACTGGGCTACGAACCGTATAAAGACCAGATGACCAAGTGATTGAACCGTAAGTCCCAATCACAGAAGCCTTCACAGCACGAAAGCTTACAGTGTACATATGCCTTTGATTCTTCTTCGTGAACACTAACCTTCTGGGGTTCACAGTCACCTTCACTCCCTTCGGCTCCACCACTTGTACGCAGTAAATGGATGTATCAGGACCGACATTGGTGACCTTCCTCGTGAAGATAGTAGACGAGTTGCCGGAAGAATAAAGCGCCACCCAGAAGGAAGGATAATTCAGGTCTTCCGGTTTCGAAACTTGCTTCGGACAGGAAACCGGTCTATTTGTCACCATACGAATTTGAGAAGACGAATAATTCAGGCTGCAAAGGTAGTTAACGTAGTCTTCAGTGCGAATATTGTAGACGAGACCAGGCTCTCGTGCTTTCTCAGGATTTACGTGGCCCGCACCAATGTCGAAAGGAGTGGTATGAGGGCCAAGAAAGCTTGCGTCCTTTATAGGGCGCCCCTTGTTATCGGTAATGTAAGCTGTGGTTATGAGCG
>ML777840.1:1000401-1062194 GCA_009831015.1 Picea engelmannii
TTACTTTGATAGCTAACTGATTGCCACTTAAGTGATTAACATAAATTAAAATATTAACACCAGATAAATGAAGCCCAACAGTTTATTTGTTAATAGATAATAAAATTTAATATATTCTTTTAAAAATTCATTTCATCTTCTCAGCCTTTCAGCGTTCACCAGCAGCTATTTCGCTGCTGTGCTAGTCTATATTCATCTTATCATCATAAACATGGAAAAAAAAAATATATTGAAATAATACTTTCATATACAGATGAACGTCTAACCGTTGTGCTGGCTCGAAAAATGCTTTTCCATAGTTGGAGACTGTACTCGACTCCAGAGAAAGCCAGTAAGTGGAGGGAAGGCATGAAGAGTCCATGGTGGCGAAGGATTCTTATACGGAGCTTCAAATCAGCCATACTAATCAGCGTTCGATCTCACTGTTACTTAATGAGTGGGAGATATTACTCTTGGTGCACGTTTTGGCAATCTTTTGTTTCACCGTAACGAAAAGCCCTGCGCTACGTTGGCCCTACCATGGCTATGGAACAAATATATTATATGTGATTCGGAACAAAACAATGATTTTCCCTTCTTGCTCGGAAAGGGAAACTATTATATGCGATTCGGAACAAAACAAAACAAAGATTTCCTGCTTGCTTGGAAAAGGAAACAAATCAGAACAAATATATTATAGATTTCCTGCTTGCTTGGAAAGGGAAACAATATCGGGCCCATGTTAGTTTTAGGCCAGCTTCTCCTTCCGTAGCTATATACTAATTACGTTGTTCCTTGGCTTGCCAACCTTTATTTTTAAAGAACCCATCATGGTGGAATGAAATAGTTGGAAAGAGGTATTGGTCAAAGTCTTATCCTCTTGGACTTAAGAGTTTGGACTTAAGAGTTTTGTGTGAAATTTTTATTTTCATCTGTCTATAGTGGGGCACTCTCTCGTTTAGTTAGAAGGCACTCTCTTGTTTAGTTAGAGTGGTTTGACCAACTTACACTTAGTACATAGAGACTATAGGCACTATGACTCTTTACTTAATTTTTGTGTATAACTTTCATCTTAAGCTATAATATGTTAAATGTACAACTAAATGAAACACAAGTTCATCCAATAGTAGGCACTTGTCCAATTCTAGTCTTAAAACATTCTAGCAATACTTATACTTAGTCAATATTTCAATACTTAGCCAACACAAAACAAAGCAAGGAACATAACATTAATCCAAGTAAAGAAACTACAATGCATACGTATAAATGAAACTCAAAGTTGATGCCTTAAATTTATTTATATGAAGAATGTTACAATGCACAATAGAGGAGTGCAACCAACTACCTGAGGCTCATTTATAGACTATAATTACATAACACACCAGTGCCTACAAGAACTATCAATCCAACCCATGAAACAACTGCAGACCGAGATCCTATAAGTCCTATATTTTTCTTCTTCTTCTCACTCAATGAGTGCAATTCACCCTATTCTTCTAACCCTGAACTTAGCACAAACTGTAAAGGTTTTTTACACTAGTGTGAATGACCAATGCCTCCTTCTATGCCTTAGCACCTTTGAGGCATCCTTGTAACATCCCCGGACACCAACAGGCCGAGCAACGCCACTTCTTGACATCTATCTTAACTCTAATACTATTTTATGAATTTATATGCATGCATATCTAACACAAATTAATAGTTACATCATTTTATTCATACCACTTATTCATGTGGAAATAACATTAAAACATTATGACACTATATGCATACAGACGACATATTCTAACCATACAGAGATTAATGGAGAATTAACAGTAAGCCTACACATACAACATATATGATATATCTAGGCATTACTCATCAAGTTATATAACATGTACAATTACACCACATATAATCAACAGAGATTTGGTACTTATGTTTTAATAGATGACCACCAACTGCGTGAAGACCTTCCACGAACCTCCTAGCCTTAGACCATGCTACTCATCACGCTCAACAATGGGTCACCCCTAAGTTGGGACTAAACTCCACCGGGAAAGGGATTCCTAGGCTTGGCAAGTGAAACAGGAAAGTTACATAGGTCAACAGGAAGGATTATCTCCCAGGGCCAGCTCACACTAACATCGTCCAACCTCTCATTCCCCACATGCCTGTCCCACCCCAGAGAGTGTGCCCCTTCTTTTCTCAATAGTCCTTTGGATGCCCCACTTCCCTTCCAAGGCTTCAACAATAATTTAAACAAGAATTCTCCTAGCACTATAGTTGCAATTGGGCTCCCTATGGGAAATCACTTCCCCAACAACTTCTCTCACCTAGAGAGAGTTCCTTGTAGGTATGACCACCTGCTTCTTCAATCCAACTTCTAACTCAATTCCCGAAAAGGTGATGGCAACAACAAAGCTCAGTAAAGAAAAGACGATGGTAGCAAGCCACACTCAGTCAAGGAACTGCATGGGCTGCAATGACCAACAATTAAGACACAACACGACTCAGGCAATTACAGGGTGCGTGCTTGTTCAGAGGTCGACGATGGAGATGATGGCTCTGTATGTGAGTTAGTGGGTTAATTGGGTAGGGTGACAGACTTGTGAGTAGGCGAGGGTTGCGAGAATGGCCAGCCGGAGGAACCCCCAACGAGATGGATTTCCCAACTATAAATTGCATGTTCCTAGGCTGACACATGTCTTCCTGAAGCCACATGAGTTCCACTTAGCACTCGTTCCATTTCCCAGGAACTTAGGACAACACTTATCATGTCCACCTTAGCCTTTAGGAAATAATAATAAAATATTATTCCCTTAGAGGTAATCCCTCTAGCTTAGCCCCTAGGCCTAGACACTTAGCCCCCTCCCTTACCATACCTAGTGGAGCTTAGTCCCCCATACTCTTTCTTTGTGGTTGGTCTACATGCAACAATGTAATTTTATTAATGATATGAGCATTTACATATACAAAAATCAGGCTCATGGCCTTAAGCATCTAGGCTCCTTGGCCTAATAAACATATAAGTCTTCAACTTATAAACACTTGGCTCACCAACCTATAAACATAATTACAATTCAACAGGGGCTCGGCCTTGGGGTGTTACAATCCGCTCCCCTTATTTATGCACTGTCCTCAGTCCAACTTACGTACACAACAACAACAAGATTTCCAAAATGTTCAAAAAGATGTGGGTACTCTACCCGCATAACATATTTATGCTCCCATGTTGCGTCCTCAGGACCGTACCAAGTCCACTGAACTTTTACAAGCCTTATGGCTCGATTTCAAAGCTACTTGCTTTTTCGATCTACTATACGCACCGGATGCAAATGAAAAGAATTTTCCTACTCCACCTAAATCACATTCCAATCAATAGCATGATTAGCATCAGGTACATATTTCTTAAGCAATGACACATGAAATACATTATGTATAGACATGCATGCAGGCAATTCAAGCCTATATGCTACTGGACCAAATCCTCTCTAGGATTTCAAACAGACCACAATATCGAGCTGCCAACTTTGAAAAATTTCCCAACTTTGGGGAGCTTTTGTTAGCCTTCACTCTCAGGAATACATGATCCCCTACTTCAAATTCACTGTGAGTTATGTTCTTATCAGCATAACTTTTCTTCATGTCTTAGGAAGCCTTCAAATTCTGCTTAATCTTGAACATTTGTTCTTCCATTTCCTTGAGAAACTCTTCCCCAAAAACTTTCCTATCATCTCGGTTGTCCCAACTTACCGGGGTCTTGCACTTTCTTCCATAAAGTGCCTCAAATGGGCTCATCTTCAATGATGCTTGATACCGATTGTTGTAGGAAAATTCTACCAAGTGTAAATAATCCTCCCATTTATATGGTTTGTCAATCACATACATCCTTAGCATGTCCTCTATCACTTGGTTCACCCTTTCTATTTTCTCATTCAACTCAGGATGATATGTTGTGCTGAAGTTCAGATTTGTTCTGAACCCTTTGAATAACCCCTTCCAGAACTTTGATGTAAACTTTGGGTCTCTGTCAGACACAATTGTCTTGGGTATGACATGCAAGTGTGCTACTTCCTTCATATAAATATCAACAACATTAGTTTCCTTATGATTAGTCTTCATAAGAACGAAATGGGAAGCTTTAGTAAGCTTGTCCACCACCACCATGATTGCATCATGCTTCTTTCTTATTCTGGACAATCCCATGATGAAATCTAGTGTTACCACTTCCCATTTCCACTCAGGAAAGGGTAATGGTTGTAGTAACACAACCGGGTGTCTATGCTCATCCTTGACCCTTTGACATTCCAAGCATTTAGCGAAAAAATCAGCAATCTCCCTCTTCATGTCTGTCCAATAATATTGTCTTTTGACTGCTAAAATTGTTTTGTAATATCCTGGGTGTCTTGCATAAGGTACATTGTGCATTTCTTTTAAAATCTCACTCCTCAATTCAGAAGAGTTGGGTACACAAACTTTGTTTATGTACAAGAGGATTCCATCAATTCCCAATTCATAATCCTCAACCTTCTGTTGCATTTTACCTTGCTGCAATTTTGTTACTAATTCCATGTACTGCAAATCTGATTTTGCAGCCTCTACAAATCTGTATTTCAAATCTGATTGGTACATGCTAATGGTTGTAGAATCCAAATCATGCACTCTTCTACTGATTACATCAGCCACTTTGTTCTCTTTCCCCTTGATATGATTTATATCAAAATCATATTCATTGAGAAACTCTAACCATCTTCTTTGCTTGGAATTTAGAGTTGGTTGATCAAACAAATACTTTAGACCATTATGGTATGTCATCAGATCAAACCTCTTTCCCATGAGGTAGTGCCTCCACTTCTTCAAGGCGTACATTATGGTTTCCAAATCCAAATCATGAGTGGCATAGAACCTTTCATGCTCCTTCAACTTCCTTGATTCATAACATACAACAAACCCATTTTGACTGAGGACTCCACCCTGTCCTTCTTTACATGCATCTATGCATACAATGAAGTCTTCGGTTGGATCTACAATCCTCATAATTAGAGCACTGGTTAACAACTGCGTCAATTGCTGGAAACTTCTTTCACATTCTTCTGTCCATTGAAATTTCTTCCCCTTCCTTTGCAAGGAAGTGATGGAGTGAGCTATTCTCGAAAATCCTGCAATGAACCTTCTATAGTAACCAACTAGACCCATGAAGGATCTTACTTCTATCACATTCTTAGGTGTTTTCCACCCCTTAATGGCCTCAATCTTTTCAGGGTCCACTGCTATCCCTTCTTCAGATATGATATGCCCCAAATAGTGAATTATTTTTTGATAAAATGAGCACTTGCTCGATTTTGCATACAGTTGATGCCCCCTTAGAACTTGCAACACCATCCTCAAACGATGCTCATGCTCTTCCTCAGACTTGGAATATACAAGGATGTCATCCAAAAATACAATGACAAACTTGTCTAAATACTCCCAAAAAAAATCATTCATTAAGCACATTAAAAAAATGGGTGCATTTGATAACCCAAATGGCACCACTGTGAACTCATAATGACCATACCTTGTCCTGAAGGAGCTCTTGCTGATATCTTCCTCTTTAATCCTTATGTGATGTTATCCTGACCTGAGATCTATCTTGGAAAATATCTTTGCATCATTCAATTGATCAAAGAGATCATCAATCCTTGGAAAATGATACTTGTTCTTTATAGTTACTTTATTCAACTGTCTGAAGTCGATGCACAATCTCAACATCCCATCTTTCTTCTTCACGAACAAGAATGGGGCACCCCAAGGTGACACACTTGGGTGTATATACCCCTTCTTTAGAAGTTCTTCAAGATGCATTTGCAACTCTTTCAGCTCGGGTGTACTCATTCTGTAAAGAGTCTTTGACACTGGAGCTTATCTAGGCATTAAATTTATATAGAAATCAATATCTCTCTTTGGGGGTAGTCTTGGTACCTCCTTGAACACATCTTCAAAATATTCTAGGACTTCATGATCCTCCAAATTTGACAACTTATCCTTAGATGCTTCCTCCATATGGGCTGCAAATAATTGATAGCCTTTCCTATAATATTTCTTCAACTGCATTGTTGAAATTTCTTTGATAATCACTGCCCTAGGAATTCCTTGGACTGCTCTCTGATTTCCTTCCTTATCTAGGAAAGTGAATGTCTTGTTACGACAGACTAAGATGGCACGGTGTTGGTCTAACCAATCCATACCAATTAGGTAGTCATAAGATCCTAAAGGAAAGATGTTCAAATATTCCCTTGTGCTCAGTCCCTTCATGTCCATAATACATGACTTAACCATCTGATTGAATTTTCTTTTGGATCCAGTATCCAGCTGCACCAACCAAGATATTCCATGCTTGCTTCTTGGCAAATGAAAAATTTCCACCATATTAGGATCTATATAACTATGACTAGCTCCTGAATCAATTAAAATAGTGATGGTTTGGTTGTTGATCATACCTCTCACTTCAATCATATGCAATTGATACTCTACTTGCTTGTTGTCCAAGGCTGCATAGATCCTTGGTATATTTCTTCCCATGTCCCCCAATGTTTTAGCTCGATAAACATTGTGAACAACTCTCACTTTGTCACTTCTATGAGGACAATCTCTAAACATATGATCACCTTTACAACCCCAACATTGAATCTGTGGTTTCCTTGGCCTTTGACCACCTATCTCAATCGTTATGAGTTCTCTAGAAGTTGGTTGTCCTTGAGGATTATTTTTTAAGAATGGTGGATTAATTCCCTTCTTCCTCTGATCCATCTTGAATTTCTTCTTGTCTTCTTAAGCTTTTTGGAAAGTTGGCTTTGTTTTTGCTGATCATATAGGCACTTAGCTCACCTTATGGTCTCCTCCAATGTTTTGGAATAATCATATTGTATTTTGTCACTGATGAATGGTGGAAAACCACTCAAATATATATAAATCTTGGTTGTCTCATGCTTGATGAAAGAAACATACTTCATCAATTCTAAACACCTTTTTTCATACTCATCAATGGACATACTTCCCAGCTTGAGTTCAAACAAATATTTCATTTTCTTATCATAGTACCTCTTAGTCAAGTATTTATTTTCAAAATACTTCTTGAATTCCCTCCAAGTAACATTTTTATTATTAATGTGTTGCACCTACACAAGTTTATCCCACCACATGGATTCCTTACCTTTGAGTTGATAGATGGAAATTCTTCCTTCTACATGAGAAGAATAATTATGCAATTGAAAATACTTTCTCATGCCCAACAACCATGTCTCGGCATCCTCATCCTTCTTGTGCTCCCCATCAAACATAGGAGGTTTGATTTTGTTCATTTCTCCCTGTAGCTCATCCACCCCAAACCTCTTATTCTTCCTAATAGAGGATGGACTTGAGTTGTTGTGTGCTCTCTTATTGGAATTCCTCGAGGGGTGTTGGTGATGTATGATATCATTTTTTTTTCCTTTTGTGACTTCCTGATTTTCTTGAGCCACTCTCCGTATCCAATTTATTTTATATCTTTACAGGCTCTGCACCAACTTTATGTTGAATTCTCTATGTTACTCCCTGGCCTTCATGAGATTTTTGTTATCTGCTCAGTGATTCTGGACATCCTTCTGCAACTTTTCAATGATTTTCATCATGTTCCCTTGTTTATCTATCTCTCCTCCATGCCTATTTGAGTTTAATCCTTCAGCTCCCAAACAGACATCCATTCTTCTAACTTCATTTTCCAAACTGTAAGCACCCTGTGATTTCCCCTTTCTCGGCACTATGTGACAATTTGGTTCTGTTCCGACAATTTTTAATTCTGCAAAATGTGCATTCAACCGAAATTTTGTCTGCCTAATAGACTTAAAATTTTTTTTACAGAATAAACCAATTTGATTCAATAAAATCAATATCAGATTCCATTTTCAATGGTTCTTGGTCGGTCAAGAACCCCTTCGGGCTTCTATCCATAAGCCTCTCTCTGTTATACAACAAATTTTTGGGCGTTAACCCCTTTTTATTCTGCCCTTGGTTCGCATGGGACCACAGTTCTGACCTAACACTTATGATTTAGGTTCTTATCAGGAGCCTTGAAACTTCGAGCTCCAGGCTTTAGAGTTTTCCCTTTTTCGGCGCGTCCAAAAATCACAGAAGAACTAACTATAGAACGTGTGAAGAATGATGAATATATGGTCCACCTTCCTTGCTCCAATCATGGTGGATAGGATCTTCAGAAATTTATTCCTTCTATTCCTTCATGCACCATTTATTCTAAAGTGTCAAGTCTCCAGACTTCACGATCTAGCGCCACGTGTCCACTGGGGCCCACAATTTCTGTTCTTGAACTAATAAATACTGCAACGTCACATCAAACTTAGTACTTTTCAAATTGTGGGGATAGGGGTTGGTGATTTTGGAGTAACCCGTTGATTGTTCTACAATTGTCCCCATGCTGACACGTACCCCTTCTGGGAAACCGTGGTTTGGATTGCAGGACCGCCCTATAGAATTATCTGTTGCACAACTTTGATATCTGCAATTCTGCCCGACCATCGATCTTGATAGATTGTGATCAAAGTTAATGCGGACCCGATCCAACTAACTTCTTCTCCAAGTTTAACTACCTTGTGCCACCTCCAGGAGCGCTACGTGGTAGGACACATGAAGTCAACACGTTGTCCAATCAGGTGGGTGATATTTGTCACATTCTAACTTCATTTCTATCTTACAAATGTTCTTAACTCACTGAAACGTGGAACACATCCAATGTGTCCACATTATCCCTAGAGACATCAGCAAGCCACATCACTTCGAGACTTCGGGCTTCAGGAGATTTTACCTTAGCATACCTCGCTTCTCCTGAATGCCAAATTGCCAAACAAGTCGATCTTCTGACATGCGTCTCCTTCAAAGAACAGTTTGGATTGTCTTCAGAATTTTGGACTTTGGAGCTTCGGGCTTCGAAACTTCATAAGTTTCCACTCAACTCACACCTTGTTTCTCCCTAATGTTGTATTCCCAAATAAGCTAACTTGCCGACACATGTTCCTTTCTTGGATCGACGGACAGGAAATGCACCAAGTTCGCTCTGTCTTCTCTACACGTGACCAAGAGTTGTGACCTTGACTTAACCTTTTGGCACTTATCTCAGTTTTCAAGATCGAAAATTGTGTTTTAATGAACCGTGAAGATCAAAGGCCAGAAGTGATTGCAAAAACTCAACTTGTTCACGCTTTAATTTCTCTTTTGATTTCCATAATGGAAAGATGCACATCCATAGTGGGATCGATATCCATTGTTGATCTATTAATTGAGCAAGAGAAACGATCCTAAGGGATTTCAAAGTCTCAACTTAGTCTCTCTTTAATTTCCTTCCTGATCTCTGCAATGGCTCACCATCGTCGATCTCCCCTCAATGATATCTGACGGTTGTGACTTAATATTTTCTTTATCTAACGAATTATCTTGCTCTCGCCTAGATATAATGGCCCAACACCACGAATGTTGTGATTTCTTTCTCGGTGGCCATTTCTTAAATTTGTTACATCCTCCTGTGTTTCTGAACACAGTCCAACTATTCTTTTGACACCCTTTTGGTACTCTGTACCTCAAAATTATATGTAATTTCTACGTTGAATTTCTTGTTCGTGGCCCATCCAGGTTCCAGGTAGAAACCATGGGCTTTGAACTTGCATTTTGTCCATTTCGATAACAATTCGTTTCTGAAAATTTTGGTTAATTTTCCACTAACATGGCCCATCCAGGCTCAGTGTTGAAACCATGGATTTGATACCATTTTGTAATGTCCTCGGCCACCAACAGGCCGAGAAATTCCACTTCTTAGACATATCTCTTAGCTCTGATGCCAATTTATAAATTTATATGCATGCATATCTAATGCAAATTAACAGTTACAACATTTTGTTCATGCCACTTATTCATGTGGAAATAACATTAAACATTCTGACACTATATGCATACAGATGACATATTCTAATCATACACATATTAATGTGGAATTAACAGTAATCCTACACATACAACATATATAATATATCTAGGAATTACTCTTCAAGTTATAAAACATGTACAATTACACCACATACAATCAACAAAGATTTGGTACTTATCTTTTAAGATGACCACCAATTATGTGCAGACCTTCCACAAACCTCCCATCCTTAGATCGTGTTTCTCATCACGCTCAGCAGTGGGTCACCCCCAAGCTGGGACTAAACTCTAGTGGGCAAGGGATTCTGAGGCTTGGCAAGGGCAACAGGAAAGTCACACAGGTCATCAGGAATGATTATCTCCCAGGGCCAGCTCACACTAACATCCTACAACCTCTCATTACTCACATGCATGTCCCACCCCAAGAAGTGTGCCCCTTCTCTGCTCAACAATCCTTCGACTACCCCACTTCCCATATAGTGCTTCAACAATAGGCCAGAGAAGAATTCTCTGATAACTATAGCTTTAGTTGGCTCCCTCTGGGAAATCACTTCCCCAACAACCTCTCTCACCTGGAGAGAGTTGCTTGCAGGCCTGACCACCTTCTTCTTCAGTCCAGCTTCTAAGTAAATTCCTGAAAAGGTGATGACAACAACAAATATCAGTAAAGAACAAAGGATGGCAGCAAGCCACACTTAGTCAAGGAACTGCGTGGGCTACAATGACCAACAATTAAGACACAGCACGACTAAGGAAGTTATAGGGTGTGTGATTTTTCATAGGTAGACGATGGAGATGATGGCTCCATACGTGAGTCAATGGGTGAATTGGGTAGGGTGACAGACTTGTGAGTAGGCGAGGGTCACGAGAATGGCTAGCCGGAGGAACCCCCAACGATCTGGCTTTCCCAACTATAAAATGCATGCACCCATGTTGACACATGTCTTCCTGAAACCGCATCAGTTCCACTTAGCACTCGTTCCCTTTCTCAAGAACTTAGGACAACACTTATCATGTCCACCTTAGAATTTAGGAAATAATAATAAAATATTATTCCCTTAGAGGTAATCCCTCTAGCTTAGCCCCTAGGCCTAGACACTTATCCCCCTCTCTTACCCTACCTAGTGGAGCTTAGTTCCCCATACTCTTTCTTAATTGTCGGTCTATAGGAAGCAATGTAATTTTATTAATGATATGTGCATTTACATATACAAAAATCAGGCTCATGGCCTTAAGCATGTAGGATCTTTGGCCTAATAAACATATAAGTCTTCATCTTATAAAAACTTAGTTCACATGCCTATAAACATGATTACAATCTAGTAGGGGCTCGACCTTGGGGTGTTAAAATCCTCCTCTTATATGACACTTTCCTTGCACTTACAAGCCCATTCACTCTATGGTGGACCCAAGTGCCATCCATCAACTTGGTTTCTTTTGGTACCTTGTTTTCTAATTGTTTGCATCAAACAAGTGTTCCCAACATGTGCATCCAATTGCACTCAGTGCACCTAGCATTATGCCCAAGTGAACTCGAAGGTGAATCCAATGGAGAAGATGTGTTCAACCCCTAGGGTCTGCACATCTGACTAATGCACCTAAGACATCCAAACTTTTATAAAGGAAACATGGAATGATCCATCACTCCATCCATTGATCATAAAGGCAATTTCTAGCATTGCAACCTTCTACGGAAACCATTCATGCCCACTTAGGTCGTGCAACTACTTCCATCCATGGGTAGAGGAATTACATGCTCCCACACTAATTTTGTTGTCATCATAGAAACATACAACCAACACTTGTCTAAGTGCCCCAAGCTTCTACTTCTAAAATTCATGGATCTTGTCTTCATACTGCGATGGCACCTCTTTCATTTTTCAATTGTTCTCCTCTGTCGGTATATCTTTCCAGCTAACAAAGTACTCATTCCTTCGATTCTTACCAAGCGGGTGGTCCTATGTGAAATTTTCTTGTCCACTTCCAACACTTTCTTATCTACAATCAACATGGGGTATCTAGATGGTGCTACTCTTCTAGTATCGTCTTATCAATCCTACTAGGCTTCCACTAACAGGTGTGGAAAACTAGATGGTGATCTCTCATGTGGTCCGAAAGCTCTAATTTGTAAGTGACATTTCCAATCCTCTAAAGTAACTTAAATGGCCCTTCTAATGACCAGAGAAAAACACCAAATGTGCCACTTAGTTACTTGAACTATTTTCTACCCAACTTAAGTATGACCAAGTCACCAACTTGAAAATATGTCTCCACCCTTGTCATGATATTCCCAAGACTTCATCCTTTCCACTATATTCATCAACTAAACGTGACCCATATCCAATTTTTCCACCATCCCTTCATGAACCCCAAGGATGATAGGTTGCACCCATGGTAGCCTTATAGAAATGGGTGTGGTGTCAATAGTCACTATTCATTTGCTAACTTGAATGGACGATAGCTCATTGCAAAACTCTTTTGCATGTTATAACTGGACCAGGTCGTATCAAACAAATTTGTCTAGTTGGGTTGGTTTGAATGAAAAAAATTCCCTGGGTGCCTTCCCATCTTCCTATGAATGATAACTTGAACTCATCAGTATCTTGGGTCCAACAAGCCTTAACAATTTTGTCCAAAACCTCCCTGCGAACTCTTTGTCTCTATTTGACACAATGCTCAATGGTAGGCCCTAGTTATTCACAATATTCTTACAGAATAACTTTGCAACTTATTATGTTGGATAAGACACCTTCATTGGCACAAACATTGCATACTTGGAAAATTAGTCAACAACTACCATAATACCATTATACCCTTTGAAATTGGAATTTAAGTGATGAAGTCCATAGAGACACATCCCAATGTATCTCTAGCACTAGAAAAGGTTGGAGCTGACCAACCTTCATTCTGATGTCTACCTTTTCCATACCTTGGTTGGTTGGTGCACAAGAAAATTCTCAACATATTCCTCCACATCTTGCCTCATAATTTCCCAATGGAAAAATATTTCTTGCAATGCCATTTTCCTTTGATGTCCTATTTGGCCCACCCAAAGTGAATCATTCCACTTCCTTGAGAGTTTCTTTTGAATGTTAGATGATTAAGCACATAGATGTTATCACCAAAGTACAAAAATCTATTTTCTATCCAAAACTTCATGGTTTTCCCACCTTCACCTGTTTCATGATGTTCAAATTTGTGGAATGCTTGTACATTCTCTTTTTTATCTTCTCTTGCATGTATGTGGAAACTTGCACCTGAATACCCATGGGAAATAACAACTCATTCTCCTCTAAGACTACAAATTGTGCCTTTCTACTCAAGGCGTACACTATTGTGGTTAACTTGCTTGGTCGAAACTCAATGGTCATGTAAAATTTTGTCAAGAAGTATTTCCACCATGCTTACTTAAATGATTGTTGGAACATAAAGAAATGATGGTTCATCACACATGTCCTGGGTTCGGTCGGTCAAGAGGTCGACCTACATAGAGATATAGCTAGTCAAGAGGTCGACCTACATATAGATACAATCGATCAGGAAATCAACCAACACACTACACCATTCGACTGAGTAGTCAGTGTGCATGTTAGTCGGATAATTGACCAGCAGTCAAAGATAGTTGGGTGGTGGATCAACCAACCCAAAAATTGACTACGAGTTGGACATGTAGGCGATCGGGTTGAGCATCCTTGTCGAACCAACTCAACAAACATGATTTGGCAGATTTGACTCTAACAACTAATGGTTACATAAACATGCATAGTGATGTTATGATCACAGTGCACTTTGCTTAAGTGTTATAATGGTGTCTTTAGACACCACTTGTATCCTCGAAGTTTTTTTTTCCTCTTCAATTATCTGCAGTATTGTGTCCTTTGTTTCATGTCATGTTCCACCCTATTCCCCAACATGGTATAGGAGCAGATGATTTAAAACCTGGACCTGTTATCTGCAAACCTTGTTGAATTGGATATGTTGCGTTATTGACTCTGGGCCGATGGTTTGACGATTGGAACTTATTGAAACATTCCAGTCTATCTAGATACTGAATATGACTTCTAATATTGATCATGTTGTTATGAACGGATCAAACTATGTAGTATGGGCACTAGATATGGAAACCCTACTAAAGAGAAAAGGATTGTGATAGTATACGAAGGTCACAATTCCAGAGCCAACAAACAACCAAGAAAAGTTCGTTGGTGATGGGAAGAAGGATGATGTTTTAGGAGTCATCACTAACTACATCTCGCAAGAGATTCATTTTCACCTCAGTGGAATAGACTGTCCTCTTCAAGTATGGAGAATATGAAGTCGTTGTTCGACTGAGTTGAGGAGATCCATGTCATGCAGTTGGAGAAAGAGTTGATCTCTCTCGATCCTCATTCTTTTGAAAGAATGGAGGAATTTGGCACATGTCAAGGAACTCCAATTGAAATTGGGTGAATGTGGAAAGAACTATCATAAGAAGGATGGAAAAATCATCGAGTTAGTCCTAATGAACTTGAGAACACCATTCGACGTGTTCATGTCGATTTTATGCACCAAATAGAAAACATGCAAGGAAGATGGTAAGGATTACACATTTGAATCTTTTTGTGGTGTTTTAACTACTGATCAACATAGATTTCTTGTAGGTAGAAATGTTGGTGATAAACACCAAGATCACTTTCTCAAGGGAAAAGGAAATATGGATCCTAGGGATAGAGTATGGTCTGATGCCTCTACACATAAATTTGCATACCATGACCAGAAACCTAAAAGATAAGTAGATGCATCACAACGAAGTCGAAAGAAGAATACATGTCAGTATTGTGGAAAGAATGGACATGTGGAGGAAACCTATTGTAATAAGTGAAATGACTTAGAGGATAAGTTTAAATTCCTTGAAGGATATGTGTCCTCTATGCATTGAACCACTAATAATTTCACCTTCCAGTTTGGGACTTCTCAAGCCTTGTTGTCTTAATCTCTACAAATAAACTGGGTAGTAGACTCAAGATGCACTCAACACATGGCTAAGGATGCCTTTTTGTTCATGATACAAAATAAAGTTGAGGAGATTAAAATCTATGTTGTTGATGATTTTTCTCTAAATGTTATTGGTCAAGGTGATGTTGCTTGTCAACATGGGAATATTGTTGACGTATATCATGTGTCAAATATGAGCACCAATAAGTTGTTTGTTGCTCAGTTGATACAAAAAGGGAAGATTGTGGAATTTTTTCCAAATCAGTTCTATGTTCTTGATTTGAAGAAAGGTAAGTCAGTTTTCATTGGCATGCCTCTTGACCTGACTGATAGTTTGTACAATTTCTGTGACTCAACTCAACCTAAACCCAAACTGACTACACTTGTTGCTCACACCAATGAAGGAATTCGAATTTGGCATGAACAACTCATACATCTAAATTTATGAAGTCTGTAGGAACTGGAAACTTAGAACATGGTTGTTGGTTTCCCCAAGGTGTTTCCCCTTGAAGGAGTCTATAAGGGTTGTGTACTTTGGAAGAATCATCAGGAACCATTCGAATTTGGTAGAGAACAAAAACTATTGGAATTGTTTCATCGTGATGTATACTGCATTAATTTACATTCATTGGAAGGTGCAAGGTACATTTTGACCCTCATTGATGATTTCTCTCACTTCACATGGGTGTCTTTCCTAAAGAATATGAACCTTGTCTTTGAGAGGTTCAATGAGTTTTGGGCCTTTACTGAAAATCAATGTGGTCAAACCATCAAATGGTTGACATCAAACAATGGTGGTGAGTATGTAAATCAACCTTTTGAAGAATACCTACTTTGATTTGGTATTACCTAGAAGGGGCCGGTTCCTCACACTCCTCAGCAAAACAGTGTTGCGGAACACAAAAATAGGACATTAGTCAAAATGGATAGATGACTTTTGCAAGCTAAAGACCTACCCCCTCCCTTATGGAATGAAGCAATCTACCGTGAAAATTATCTTCTCAATCACATCTCAAATCGAGTTGTACCTTCCATGACTCTAGTTGAATGATGGTGTGGGAAGAAGCCTCTAGTCGAACACCTCTATGTTTTTGGATGTGTTTCCTAGGATGAAATTTATGATGATCGAAAAAATAAGTTGGATGCAAAGAGCCATGCTTGCATCATGATGACATACTCTAAAGATTCAAAACCCCATCAATTGTTTGACCCTAACAAATGAAAAATCATTATCATATGTGGTTTTATGAGAAGTATTTTGGCACCAAGTTGATGAATTCATCTTCTATTGTTGTAGGATGATCTCTTTGATGTTGTCTATTACATTGGAGCTATTATTCCATATTCTAGTCCTTCGACTAGACAATTGAACATTCTCTATGTTCTAACTAGACCATTGACCTCCGAGTCAACTAGTCCATCATCCGTAGTCTAGTTGGTTAGGATACTCGGCTATCACCAGAGAGACTCGGGTTCAAGTCTCGGAAATAGAACCAAATTGTTGTAGTCCAGGAAATTGAAGAAAGCATTCAAGAGAGACTACATTGGAACACACATCAAGACACACATAACCCAAGAAAGAAAGAGATGTATTTGCTAACGATATCCAACCACATGTGTATTCCTTATTCCTGAGTATTTGTACAATAGATATGTGGTTGGAGTGGTTATACCCTCTCCAGCTAATCATTTTTTTAGTTAAATTCACCACTTGTTACATATATTCTTACTTTATTACACAGTATCATGTGGTCTAATGTGTAATAACATATATGTGATTACTATTAGAACCTAAGAGACCCCCTCAACAAGACACTTTCACTTTTTATTGACCTAATAAAGTGAATCATTGTTCACATGTTTCTTGTCTCCCTAGATGGGATACCAAAACAATTGAATTTATTGGAGATGATGTTGGAGATGCCTCTTGTGGGTGACAAACTTGAAGTCAAAATCAACATGCCAACATTTCCTTGATAACTCGTGTACTTGAAACCTATGAACCTCTTACCTAATAAAATGTTGAAGGATGACCTGAATGGGAGTAGGAAATGAAGAATGAAATTGATTTTTTGACGAAGAATCATACTTGGGACTTGGTTCCCCGACCACAAGGAAATAAAATTGTGAAGTGTCGATGGGTCTACATGAAAAAATTTTCCTCTGAAAGTGTTGGAGCAAGCATTTTTGGGAGTAAGCGTAGTAAGAAAGGAAGCATGGACCAAAGGCGAAAATGTGCACAAGAAAAGAAGGAAGACCAGCACAACAAAGGGAAAATGAAGCAGCCTGTGAAAAGATTTGTAGAAATTCGATGCATATGTGGACAAACCTAGCCATGTTAGGGTTAGGGTTTTGGAGTCATATTGTAATGGTTTTAACCCATTTTGTAGTATAAATAAGATGTATGAGGTATATTGAAGCATCATCTTGAGTGTTATCATATCTTTGGCATCTTTTTGGTGTCCCTTTTGAGAGAGAGTATCACACTTTTTGTTAGATTCTGTATTTTGATGAGAGTTGTGGATCTCAGATGGAGTTGATGTAACTGAGGGTCAGGTCACAATATGTGGAGCTTGGTGTCAAGTTTTTCCACCTCACCACTATTCACATATCCTATGATGTAATGCACGCAACATTATTTTGATGAAGAAGAAGAAATAAAAAGAAGATATTTGTGGACGTAGCCCCAGGGGGGTGAACCATGGTAAAACCCTGTGTTACAATGTGTTTGAATGTTTTTTTTATTTCTATAATTCTGGTTAAATGGTTAGATGAATGAATGGTTTTAATTACTGTACACACTAGAATATTTATGTAGAATGAATATTATGAATGAATGGAATAGTGGATCTGATGAATGGTATAATAGAATGCATGGTTAAGTAAAAATAAAAGTAAGAAGAAAAACCCCAACCCCTTCCATGACTACAAACACCTTTGTCCTGAAGTCACCCATAAAACATCTCAGGTGAGACTGCATTATGCACTCTTTTCACGATGAAGCCTTCTGGTTTACCATAAGGGTCGATGGTGAAAAGGGTTTTGTTGGAGAACTAAGGTAGAACTCGGATCATCCCATACATCCAATAAATTGTTCTGTTGTCGGCTAGAACTAAGAATAACAACCATGAAGGGGTTTGGTGAAGAATATGTAGTGGTATAAAGGGATGTTCAATCCATATAATCCTACGAAGCAAGATATTGAAATATGGTTGGAGACAAATTAGTTGGAGTTGGTGCAAAAAGATACTAACGGTTCTAGGTATACACTGCACCAGTACCTGCAAAGGTATGTGTTTAATGATTTGCATGAAGCATATTTTTGCTATTTTCCATAACTATTACAGGAGTGGATATTGAGGTTGAAAGATACCCATCCGACTAATCAGATCAAGCCAATAGAGTGGATTGTTGAAAATGTTTCGTGATTAGAAAGGGTTAATAACAAATTCACGTGTGTATCTATAAGTGTGAGGGTTTCTATAAGGAAGTAAATTTGGAAGAGGATATGAGGCTCTTCCATGAAATTTCCAACAAAAACTTATGCTTGGGTAAAGGATCTCAACATCAATGGTGAAGGGTGAATAGGTAATTCCCTAAGGGAAGAGTCTTCTAGTGAGGTCTCTAATTAGAGTTAAGAAATCCATCAAAGTTTTTGACATAATAGAATAACACAATATTGATGTTGTATCCATTTAGATGTGGGATCCAAGAATTAGCCTTATCAATATAGTCTTCAAGATTTTAGGGAGGATATAGAGACCATAAATTATCTCATTATTTTCCATGGTTGGAAGGATAAAGTAAAATTCATCATCAAGGATAATAAAATTCAAATTATTTCCATGAGTTCTACAAGAGTGTTATCATATAGTCTTAATATTCGAGAACCTTTGCTTCAATTTTTTTTTGTTCCATTAACATGTTCTCTAAAAGAGTTATAATGGGTAGGTACTAATTGAAAACTAATAATTTCTTCTTATTTGTCTCATAGAGGAACACAATGTGAAGGAAAAACGTTTTTTTCACTCCATCGCTTGGATATACCTTAATGTTGGTAAGAGTAATCACAATATTAGTCACACGAAGCTCCAACCATCCTAAAGGATGCTCTCCTTCAAGTGAAGGATGTGTACAGACTATTGTAAAACCCCGACTATGTCTTCATTACCATTTGTTAGTATACCTAGCGCTACTATGTCCATTGCTTCATATTTTTACAAAGTATTGTAGCTTTCCTAGTGCTCCTCTCTATTTATCATTTAAATTAAACCTAACAATATCTTTCCTAGTGCTTGATAGTTTTTAGTAGCTGAGAGTTGAAATCAATATAGAGTATTAATGTCCTCATATAATTTCTTCAATTAATTAATACTCTGAATAATTTTTTTCTTCAATTAAATACACTTAATCAGTTTTTATAGTGATTCTCAAATCAATGCATACTATTGTGTTATGTTATATCATTGTTAAAAGGAATACAACTACTTGATTATGATATCATTTTTCAATGTATCATCACATAAATCAATGCATTTTTTTTTTCATTATGTCATTATTGAAATCAATGTAACCAATTGCTCTAAATCATTTATCATTGTGCCATTAGTATAATCAATGCATTGCATTGTTTTCCATTATGTCATTGTTGAAATCATAACAAGTGATTGTTCTAAATCATTTTTCATTTTACCATCTCTAAAATAAATGCACCCTTGTTTTGTGTTATAAACAATTTAGACTCTCGTATTTCTTTAAATCATTTTTTTATTATCTTCACTAAAATCAATATGCCCTATTTTTTTTATATCTCATTGTAAAAATGAAAACAACTACTTGATTATTATCACTTAAATCAATGCATATTGTTTCGCATTATGTCCTTATTGAAATCAATGCAACTAATTACTCTAAATCATTATTTATCACAGTGTCATCACCAAAATCAATGCATTGTATTGTTTTGCATTATTTCATTATTAAAATCATAGTAAATAATTGTTCTAAATCATTTTTCATTAAACCTTCTCTAAATCATATTTTTAATATCATCACTAAAATTAATATGCCCTATTGTTTTATGTTCTACTAGTGAAATTAATATGCACTATTGTTTTGTGTTATATCATTACTGAAATAGGTATTCAATGATCAATATTCATTCACTTTTAGTTTTGAAACATATCAATAATATAAACCAGAACCAATGAATTTTGAAACTTTCTTCACTTTGGTACATGATTAAAGAATAATTATACAATCATGAGAATCATTTCATCATGTTTCATATTCAACTATTATATCATTTAATCCCAATACACTTATTGTTAATCTACATTTGAAACAATTTGAAAATGGATGGATGTCCAAAATCTTCCTACTTTTATCATATTAGACTCATTAAAAATTAATTTTATATATTTATATGGTACATAATAAATATGCAATGGATGGTGCTAAATTTGAAGTCTCCAAGCAATAAACATATTATGGAAATTAGCAACTAAGAGATGGTTGGTCCTGTAACATAAGTTTGATATTGATCTAGGTTTAATATTCATCTTGATAATGATTTAGGAACATTATTGAAATTTGTAATAATTATTTAAAACATTACATTGAGATTTTCATGTTTTAATAGTTAGTTATTGCTTTCAAAAATATAACAACATAATTAAACCATACATAAGACTCTAAAAACAAACCCTATTTCAAAAAGAATTTTCATTCATGAAAATTCATTAGATATATGATGGTTATACACACTATAGATTATTAAATTTAATGTAACATATGATCTATCAATCAATCAAGTAAATTATGGATATAATCCATATTTTACTATGAATCATATTCATAAAATTGATATTGATATATAAATATATATGGATATAATGTAAATATGATCTCACATATAGAATAATTTATGGATCATAATCATATATATTATTATTATCATAATATATAGATTATAGATTATTTATCTTATATATAGATTATTTTATGTTGATTATGCTATTAACCTCCATCATAATACATGTTAAATTAAAATGAATTTAATATATGATATGGACATCTGTTAAATGAAGTTGAATCTAATATAGAGTATATGCATCATGAATCTAAAGCATAGATCTATATGAATAAATCTTGAAAAATATGAAAATTCACAAATATAACAAATAAATAAATCTTTCCAAGTTTAAGTAATATTAAATATATCAAACTTGACAATTATAATACATAAATAAATCTTTCCAAGTTAAAAAAATGGTTTGTTTGTTAGAAATTTGCTAGGCTAGCATTACCAAATCTTAACATGGATGAATTTTCAGGTGTCTCCTCCCCATTAAACTCATCTTAAGGGTATTTAACTAGTGACACCTTAACAACTAGGGGAACAAACCTAACCAAATATATATATTTATCTTTGTTTTTAAATTTTCACATTAAAGCTCACATTGTTTTTTTTATTTATTGGATATTAATATATATTTTAGAAAATATTAATAAGAAAAAAAAATTGAATGTGGGATATAAATAAAATAATTCAATGTCCACTTATTTTAATATCATCTTCCTATCTCAATATATAAAGCAATTGAAAGTAAAAAATTTGGTATTGTGCCAAAATTCTTACTCCATGTACTCTGCATAGGTGCTTTATACTTCTCCATATGAAGGAGATGTGTAATTCCTCTAATGCTTAATATGGATTTCACAAAATTCATTTGAAAAAATCTTAGTAACAATTAAAATATTCTAACGTATTTCACATATCTTAGAAAGCACAACTAAGACACTGATATTATTCAAGTATCATAATATTTTTAATTAAACCTAACCAAGTATATATATTTCTCTTTGTTTTTAATTTTTTTACATTAAAGCTGACATTGTTTTTTTACTTATTCAACTCCACATTGACCACTAAAGGAATTACACATCTCCCCATACTCTGCCATAGAATGAGGCTCTGGACTCAAAGAATGCTCAATTATTATTATCCTTGGGTGGAATATGAGGGAGTTGTGTAATTCCTTCTGTACTCAACATGGACTTGACATGTGACATTTAAAAAAATATTAATAACAAAAAAATATTTCAATGTACATCATAAATAAAATATTTCAATATCCACCTTGTTAAATAATTATATATGGACTATATATATAAAGAGTCTGAAAGAAAGACAGAGAGTAATTGAAAGTAAAAAAAAATAATCATTTAGTTGATAAGCTTTTTCTACTTCGTAGAATGAGGGAGATGTGTAATTTCTTCCATGCTTAATATGGATTTGATATCAACTTTATAATAATAACAATAATATATTTCTAAGGTCACCGCCAAAGTCTATGAAGGTATACATGCCCTACCCCCTCCTAAGGAGAAAACACATGTTCTTAACCATTAAACTCAAATATATAAAACAATTGAAAGTAAAAAATTGCACACTTAACACACACATAGTTAAAACAGATTTAAGATAATTATAATTATAATTTTATGTATATTAGAATTTATATGAGATTAATTATTATAATAATTATAATAATTATTGGAATAGATGGACTAATCAACTTTTTAATTACAAAATTTGATGTGATGGCCAATAATTGAAGATGCTGACATATTCTTAGTCTTACACTTAAATCAATGAATAAGATTGGAAGAATTAACTCCCTTTCATTTAAGAAAACATCTGTTTATCATGTTTACTTTTTCACTTTTACATAAAATGATTAACAAATTAATAAACTGAATTAACAATTTCAGAGATACATAATTTAGCAAATCCAAATATTTACCTCTTCAATTTTAACATTTACCTATGTTACGTGGCCTTGACCTCTTCGTATAAAGCTATGAATTACATCTTCCATTTACCTCTTTCACTGGTTGTCCTTCCTTTACCTATTCATTTCCGCCACCTTTGTCCATCTCTCCCATACAGAGAAGTATCGCAAGTGTCATATTGGACGGGATTTTCATATTTTCGTGGAGAAAAACGTCGGTAATGGAAGACTTGGTGTCTCCAAACGTGGGCGAATAAGTATGCATTTAGGTATGAGATTTGTACATACTTGTATAAAGAATATATTCATTCATAGTCGTTTTCTTATTTGCAGAAACTACGACATCCACTATGAGAGTTGATAATATTTGCAGAACTTTCAAAGTGTGAATAGAGATTCGCTGAGCGGGTGAGACATATTTGCAGAACTTGAAGTGAATTCTCTCTGAACCTTTGACTCCTTCAAATAAACCGTAGCAAGGATTCCAATATACAGAGAAGGGAACTGAAATTTGAGCAGCAAGTAGTTGGATGGAATGGAATAAAATGAAAGCAAGCATGTCATCAGTGCTTTGCCACATAGTACTAGATGGCTTTATGAGCTATGGATTTTTTTTTAATAATAACAAACTAGAAAGAACATAGCTGATCAATATCAACCATGTATTACTCAAGAAAGAATACATAGAAACAAAGGCTATGAACATAGGTGATCGGTATCAACTACTTATATTTGTGTACATACTTGTCCAAAATGAAGATTTGTGATTCGGCTTCGCCATTATAATTAAATTATTTAAATGTGTATTGTTTTAAATTTTAATATTAATCAAACAACAATGTTATGTTAATTAAAATTTCTCTTATGTTTAGGCTTTTCAGAATTGAAAATTCAGTTTATTTGTATGTCCAACGTGTTTGCTTTTCAAATTGAAAATTCCAGTTTATTTATATGTTCAACTTGGGTGATTTACGGAATTGAATTTATATTCTCAACTTAGGTTCTTTCCAGATTTGAAAATTATTGTAGACTTTCCCTGTTCTCTCATCTTCACAGAAATACAAATTTGTGTGAGAAAAATACAAGTTTATGTGAAAAAATGACAAAAATAATTACATGGTTATTAGGGTTAAAGTAAGATTAAAGTTAAGTTATTTCTATTAAAATTATTTTTATTAAATATTAAATTTAAAACTATTAAATATTAAATTTATAATAAAATTAAGGTTATTTGTATTTGAATTTATTTTTTAATAATAAAAATTATAATTTAAAAACTAAGAATTTAAATTTTTAATTTAATATAATTTAATTTTGACAAAATAACTCACACAGGCTTTGAGGAAGATCTTAACTTACAATATATTACACATGAATAATTTATCATATTTCAAAAGGTTCCTCAAAACTGTTTTCATATATAATAAAATAGTGAAATCTAAACTAAGAATGTGACCGCTGTAAAGTTGGAAAAATATTTGTTTAAATCTTCCTTAAGTTAATTTTCTTTCATGACAACCAATAAATTTTCTTTCAAGACAGCTAATATCGTTAGGTCAAAGTGAAACAATATATACAATTAAACTTATAACAATTGTAACAATCTAGAGCCAAAATTAAAGGCAAAGATATACCTATCACTTCAAAACCAAAATAGAAATAAACTTTGAGACATCCTTAATCAGTTGTTTGAATACAAACTAAAACAAGCTTAGATGGTTAACTATATAGATTGGTCATGTTTAATAATGAAAATATTACAACATAATTTAAAAGATAATAATTTGATTTTTAATTTAAAAATAATAATAATAAAAAGATAATTTACTTTATATAGATTGGTCATGTTTAATAATGAAAATATTACAACATAATTTAAAAGATAATAATTTAATTTTTTAATTTTAAAAAAATAATAATAAAAAGATAATTTACTTTACAGTTAATTTAGAGTTAAGGTTAGAGGTACACTTATTTTTATTTAAATTTATTTTATAAAAATAATAAAATAACATAATTAATTACTAATATTTTATTAATTAATTTATTAATTTTATTAATGTATTCTAATGTATTGTTATTAATGTTTTAAATGTATTATTACTTTAATTATGTATTATTAATATATTATGTTTTAATATTTTATTAATTTATTTATTAATGTATTTTAATGTATTGTTATTAATGTATTATTACTGTAAGTATGTATTATTAATGTATAATTTTGTTAGTTTACTATTACTTTATCAATGCATATTAATTTATTAATTAATGAATAATTTATTAACTAATTAATACATTGCATTATTAATGTATCAATTAATTAGTAAACTACATTGTACATTAATTAATGCAAATTAATATTTTGAGTTTTACATTGTATTAAATATGAGTTTTATTCTAGTGAAATTTATTTTGGTGAAATAAGTTTTTTAGTATATGACAAATAAAATCAATGATAAATATATAAGAATTATATATGGATGTATAATGGTCATAGTTTGTTTCA
This sequence comes from Picea engelmannii, assembly GCA_009831015.1. Taxonomy (NCBI): domain Eukaryota; kingdom Viridiplantae; phylum Streptophyta; class Pinopsida; order Pinales; family Pinaceae; genus Picea; species Picea engelmannii. The sequence continues at coordinate 1,025,593 of ML777840.1, forward strand.
TGGTGCAATGTATACACTCTATGATCCATGTGTGGTGTATTTAAATGTCCTTATAACAATAATAAATCATCACCAAATTTCAAGTTCATTTTCTATCAATGTCCTTAGAATGAGTGTAAATCGTCATCCAAAATGTATTAAACAAGTTGATTTCCTTCAAATGTTCTTAGAATAAATAAAGGTCATTATCTGTAATGTATAGATCAAGTAGAATTTTCATCATTTTCCTTATAACAGTATAACTTATCATCTTCAATCTAACAAATGATTCAATGTCAATGTTCTTATAACAAGTATAAATTAATAAATGATTTTCTATCAATATCCTTAGAACAAATATAATTCATCATCTACAAAGTTCAAGATGATTTTCTAGCAATGTCTTTAGAACAAGTAAAATTTATCGATTGTAAAGTTAAAGACGATTTTCTATCAATGTCACTACAACAAGTATGATTCTAAGTTTCCTTCTATGTAATACATCACATGAGTTCAAAGTTCCTATTTTTGTGATAAAGGAAAACAATTGTTAGGTTTTTCTTTTATAATGTGTCTAACATAAACCCACATTGTCATGTGACGAACATAACCCAATGTTGTAATATGACAAACAAAACTAGACGTTGCAACATGACGATCATAATAATGTTTCAATTTGACGAAGATAGTAGCATCACAATTTGAGAAACATAGAAAATTTGCAATGTTTCGAACATGGCCATTTTGTTGCAATGTGATGTACATAGGCCCAACGTTACAATGTGATGAGAATTTCCTTATCGCCACAATGTGATGGGAATAAAATTCTCCTCGCAAGGTGATGAACATAACCTCGTCATCGCAATGTGAGAAAAATATACTGTCATCATAATGTCATGAACATACTATTTTCATCTCAATGTGATAAACATAGCCTTATCGTCACTATGTGACAATCATAGCCTTGTCGTGTTAATGTGATGAACATAGCCTTTTCATCGCAATGTAACGAACATAGACTTGTCCTTGCAATATGATGAAAATAGCCTCATCGTCACTATGTGATGCAAATATCCTATCATCACAATCTGATGCAAATATCCTCTTATCGCAATGCAATGCAAATATAGTGTCATCACAATGCAATGACACTAGCCCCAATGTTGCAATGTGACGAACATGGCCTTATCATCGCAATGTGATGAGCATAGCCTTCTCCTCGTAATGTGATGAACATGGCCTTGTAGTCTCAATGTGACACAAATATATTGTCATCATAATGTCATGAACATTCCCATTTCATCTCAATGTGATAAACATAGCCTTATTGTCACTATGTGAAAATCATAGCCTTGTCGTGTTAATGAGATGAAAATAGCCTTGTCGTGTTAATGTGATGAAAATAGCCTTGTCATCGCAATGTGTTGAACATAGCCTTGTCCTCGCAATATGATGAAAATAGCCTCATCTTCACTATGTGATGCAAATATCCTATCGTCAAAATGTGATGCAAATATCATGTTATCGCAATGTGATGCAAATATAATGTCATCGTAATGCGATGAACATTGTCTTATTGTCACAATGTGATGAACATAGCCCTATCATCTCAATGTGACCAACATAGCCTCGTCGTCGCAATGTGACATAAACATCCTTTTGTCGCAATGCGATGCAAATGTCTTGTCGTCGCAATGTGGTGAACATAGCCTTGTTGTCACAATGCGATGAGCATAGCCTCGTGATGACAAGGCCATGAACTTGTCATCACATTGCGACGACATTAATACTATGTGTTAATACCATATTAATACATAGGTTATGTTTGACCTAGGCCATTTACTAAGGCTATTTATTAATACTTTACTACATATATGTTTAACCTAGGCTATTTACTAAGGCTATGTTTCACCTAGGCTATTTAATAAGGCTATGTAGTAATAATTTAGTAATGTATTACTAAGGTGAGTAAGGTCAATGTATTATTAATGTATTAATGTATTAATTCATGAGTGTAAATTAATACTTTAGCAATGTATTAATGTACTAATGTGATCCATAGTCATGGTCATGGCCAATTGTGGTCGTCTATGGACAATAATGGTCAAGCATGGTTAACCATTGTCAATAGAAAGCATAGCCTTGTTGTCGTAATGTGATGAACATAGCCTCGTGACGACAAGGCCATGAACTTGTCATCACATTGTGATGATATTAATACTATGTGTTAATACCATATTAATACATAAGTTATGTTCGACATATGCCATTTACTAAGGGTATGTATTAATACTTTACTACGAATATGTTTAACCTAGTCTATTTACTAAAATTGTGTTCAACCTAGAATATTTACTAAGCCTATGTTTAACCTAGGATATTTAATAGGGCTATCTATTGATACTTTAGTAATGTATTACAAAGGTTAGTAAGGTCAAGTATTATCACTTTTTTAATGTATTATTAATGTATTACTTCATCAGTGTAAATTAATACTTTAGCAATGTATTAATGTATTAATGTCATCCATAGTCATGGTCATGGTCAATTGTGGTCATCTATGGAAAACAATGGTCAAACAAGGTTCACCATTGTCAACCATAGTGAATGTCAATGGAAGTTAGTCATGATCATGGAGAACCATAATTAACCATGATCATCGTAATTTAGGGTCAACCACAATTTACCATGTTCACGTGACACAAATGTCTTGTCGTCATGATGTGACAAAAATATCCTGTTGTCACGATGTGGTGAACATAGCCTTCTTGTCGCAGTGTGATAAACATAGCCTCCTAAAACAAGGCCATGACCTTGTCATCACATTGTGAAGGTATTAATTCTATGTGTTAATACCATATTAATACATAGGCTATGTTTGACCGAGACTATTTACCAAATATATATATTAGTACTTAATTAAGGCTATGTTATAATACTTTACGAAGGCTATGTTAAACCTAGGCTATTTACTAAGGCTATATTCAACCTAGGGTATTTACTAAACTTATGTATTAATACTTTAGTAATGTATTACTAAGGTGAGTAAGGTCAATGTATTACTACTTTATTAATGTATTCTTAATGTATTACTTGATTATTGTATTAATAATTTAACAATGTATTAATTAATAATATATTAATAAATTAATATACTACACTATTCATGTATTAATACTTTAAAAATGTATTACTATTTTGTTGAAGTTTTAATGTATTAATACTTTAGTAATATAATAATTAATAATGTTTCAATGCATTAAGGGTAAAACCACGGAGGTGGGTAAAACTTTCATGACAATCTAATCTCCAAAATTTCAAAAAACGTTTTTTCGGCCGTACTAATATTATTTTTCAATCGAACCTTAGAACGTCAAATCGAACGGTACAGTGATAGAACCCTCAATTTTCGTGTAAAAATTTAATCGGATGGATGTTTTCCATTCGACAATATGTTTTTGGTCGAAAGATATTCAGGCCGAAAAATTTTCTCTGTCGAAAGAATAGTTCGGACGAACTATTCTTTCGGTCGAACTATTCTTTCGACCGAAAACTTCTTTCAGTTGAAAATTTGTATATATATTAACCACACATCATTATTGTAATGTTCTTTTCATCTCTTTTCATTTCTGATAGTGAGTGAGTTTTGAGTGATTGTGAGCAGTCAGGTTGTTGTGTTGGCGCAGACGTCGAATTGGCGAGTGATCCTGCAGGTGGTCGGGTTGTTGTGTTAGCGGGAGGGTGTGCGGATGGAGCTTTAGTTAAGCTCAAAACCTCTCTAAAATTTTAAAATTAAATTTAAATGTCCCTTTTAATTTTTAATTTTAACTGTAATTTGTAATTTGTTATTTTAAATTTAAATTTTTTTTTTAATTTAAAATTTAATTTATTTGTCGGCCCCTGTGGCCAAGATGTGGGCACGCCAACGACTGGGCCCCCACAGCCAAGTCATAGTCCACTTGACTGTGACTTGGCCGTGGGGGGCCAATCCTGTGGCCAAGCCGTGCGCACACTAACGGCTTTGCCATGGGGCTGGCCTCCCGCAACCAATTCATAGTCCACTGGACTGTGACTTGGCCATGGGGGCCAGCCCAAAATAATATTTCACCAACAATTATATCACCCAATTTAAAAAATTGCATAACCCAATTCGGAAATAGTTGAAAAAACTCTAGAATGTTGTGTTATCCCTATAATTGATATGTTCATTATAACTTGGTCATATTATTCCAAGAGTTACCAGCTTTAAACGAAATTCATGCATTGTCTTCTTAGCCTTTCCCTGGACTCCATTTTTAGAGTGGTGATATTATTCAAAGACTTACCAACTAAAAATTAAATTAATGCAGAGTCTACATAGCCTTTCCCTTGACTCATTTTTTATTCATTCACCTCTATTTGGGCCTCAGAAGTTGAAATTATTGTTGTACTATAAGTGCCATGTATTTTTCAGAAACTCTAAGTCTGTATTATGAAAATCGCTCCGGCCTAACCAGGTCAACATTCTTACTCACAAAAAAATAATTCAGGTATTGTTCCCTCCAAAAGAAGGATATCAACCAAGAATTTTAAACTAACCTTCTTAATAGTGTGTTGGTGTACACCTTAGTAAACCGATTTAACAACAAAATTATTCAAATCTCATTGGGGTTGTGTGTTGTCCCAAAACTAGGCAAAGAAGATAGGTGACCAAGGCCATTATGTCTCTAGATTCCTTCTCTATCTTGTTGAAACTGCCTCGAATGGAAAATGTGCATACTAAACCCAAATACAAATGCCCAACATTCTCTCATAACCATGTAACAAAATTTCACCTGTCCAAATTAATTGTGTCTTGTATATTACCAGTTTTCCACTTAATCTGATTAATTTGAAATGTTTCAACTAATTTATTAATTTATTATTAATCTACAGTTAGTTGAACTAAACCAACTAAAAAAAGATATAGATATGAGTAATTGTTTGATCACTTTGTATAACTATTTGATGAACTTGTGATTTGTAACAACCACATTGATGCGGCCACGGGCGAAGCCATTTTTTTTTTTTTTGGTTTAAACGGAAAGAAGGCAACGACGAAAATAGTATGACAACACCCCAGACGAAGAACAAAAGAATGCAACCCAGGCAACAGGAAACTATGACCCCACGCACAGGCACAAGGGTGACTCGGTAAAACATGCACAGAATAACATTGAGGAATGACTACCCACCCGACATAAACTCAACCATGCCTACGAGCTAAGGGAAAACATCCCCATCCCGATACAACAGCCTAGATGACAAGAAGAGAACCTCAAGGCATGCGAACCCAACACATGAATGTGTTCATCCCACGCGCCCAAGTCAACATACGATGCTCAGCCACACTCATACGGAAGGCACCGACTTCGACCAAGATATGATTCGCCGCTAACCAATAGGGTGCGCCATGATCCCTTCATCAGGAACCATGCTATCCCCAGATGAGAGGTGCGACAATAACCCTGGCACAAACATAATCTAAAGGGCCAAGACTCAAGACCAACCCACGCGCTAGGAGACCGAAATATCTGACTCAAGACTACACCTACACCCAAGCATTCAATTGAAAAGACTCTGGACGACGATACTCAAAGGAAGAAATGCAACTATTACGTGACTTTTCCAACACCCCAATCGCTCATCAAGTCTAAACTTGTAAAAAATTTCCATCTAAAAAAACATTAAGTAAAATCTAACTCGCATGTATAAGTTATTAATTAGCCATTAATTTACAATCAAATGACATTGAATTTAACCAAATTAGAAAGTCTAAATACCATTTTCCATCGTTACCATTTAATTGACGAATCTAAAATAACCAATACTAAACCATAACTACAATTACTATCTAATTAACAATAATTATAATCTAACTAGCATGTCTAATTATAGATTAGTCATTAATTTACCATTAGAATAACATCATTTACGAATCCATTCGGCAATCCTTCATTACACTTTAGTCAATAATTTCAATCTAAATAACATCAATTACTAATCAATCGGCAAGTCTTCTTTAATCATTACTAAGACCGAATTGACAAGTCTAAGTTTAATTAACTTAAGAACTGTCTAAGAAGCAAGTGAGGTTGTCTAGTCAGTCAAGGTTGTCTATTCAAATGGAAGGTTGCAATACAAATAAAAGACTGTTGTGTTCAATACAAGGATGTTTAATCATTAAAGGTTGTACTAAACCATTAAATGTTGTCTAGTCAACGAAGGCTATTCTAATTAAAAAGTCAGTTTAATAAATGAATATTGTACCAACCAAGGTTGTTAAGGGAGAAGTCGTTCATTAAAGAAAACTAAATAACTGTGGTGTAAAACACATCATCCCTTTCCACCTGGCAGCTAAGAGTTGCTATTAAAGGAGCCACTAGTCAGCTAAAAAAAATGGGTACAAGCACCAACCTTAAATTGTAATTTGCAGGGAAATTACGCCATCATTAAATGAAAATGAAACTGGTAAGTAATAAAGGAGTGATCAAGCTGGCATTAAGCAACAAAAAGCATTCCAATAAAAATGAATCTCATTTGACTAAAGGCCGAACGCCTGGTAACACAAGTCAACACGCAGACATGATAGTTGGCCAAAATTACCAAGCTATTAAGAGGGAAACAAATCGTGGGCAAGATCAACAAGCTCAGGCAAGCGCTTTAAAGAAAAATCGTGGGCATTTACGGTAAAGAATAAGATCCTATGAGACTAAAATTGTGGTAATATAATTTGTGTGTTAACCGTGGTAATAAAATGGTGGTATCAGTAAAGAATCAACTCCGTGTCAACTGCAGTAACTCAGTCACATTAAAATGGTAAAAATCGTGGGCAATCAACAGGAAGACATACAGAACGTTTCTCTGGGCAATAAAAGGAAAAATGAATCATCATTTAATTGCAATTTGTGGGCATACATAGGAATCCAATGGTAGTAACTTTAATGCTTAACTCGGTCTTCAAGAAGGGAAAAAATCGCCCCACTAGTAAAATGAAATGTAGTCCAGAGGGGCGAATTTGCTAGGCAACAAGGTAATCAAAAATAGAAATTATTAAGTGCAAGACACAGTCTTCTTCAAGGGAAAAATCACCACAAAGTAAAAATGAAATGCATATAGAAAACCATTTTGTTTTTCCATTTCCAGAATACCAAATATAAAAATGAAGACATGGAATCATTTCATTTTTCCATTGCTAGAATACCAAATGTAAAATGCAGAGATGAAGTCATTTTGTTTATCCATTGCCAGAATACCAAATATAAAAATCCAGACATGAAATCATTTCGTCTTTCCATTTCCAGAATACCAAATATAAAAATTGTAGACATGAAATCATTTCTCTTTTCCATTGCTAGAATACCAAATAAAAATGCAAACATGAAATCATTGTGTTTTTCCATTGCCAAAATACCAAATTAAAAAAAAATGCAGACAGGGAATCAATTCATTTTTCCATTGCAATAACACCAATACAACACAGACAATAGTAAGAGAAATGCAAGGATCCAATGGGAAAAGTCATGGAATGATCGCAAGGGTTCTATCAGTCAAGGCACAGAGAAAAACCAACCAGGATAGAAGATAATCCATACGCAGAGGTCTTTGCCAGATGGTGGAATCAATAATCAGCCAAGGACAATAACAAAGGTAGACGACTGACAGGAATGTCCTTCGCTCATCATCCATGCACATAAAAGAAGGGCGTTGAGATCCATAGGTTTATTAACATCGAAGCGAGGACCATAGATCAGGCTCCTGGCCGACTGCTCAGGCAAGGAATGATGATCTAGGGACGAAGGCAAAAACAACCATAAACTTCACAAATCAATGCACCCAAGGCGGTCAAGACATGTCAGGAATCGAAGGCCATGAAGGACAATCAATCATCGAGCTAGGCTAAGGAAAACTCAATCAATAACTAGAACGCTAGACAATAAATTTACTTACCCACTAAACATGCAGATCCAAGCATATTACTACTACAATATACCATACAAAATGAGGAAAGTGTACTATTGCCTGATCGCCCGCTCTGAGTTGATGTCCTGCTCTCTCCGTGGAACACCCACTTGCCGACCGACGAGACTTCACCGGTACCTACCAGCCAATGCTAGGGGTACTCTTCTTCCCCCTTAGCCCCCCGAGCCACAAAGGGGCCACACACGCTAACCATAGAATCAGCTAGCTCGCAACTCACCTCGCAAGGTCAAGCTACCACTCCTCACCGAGTTGGGTATCCCAACTCCCACAATATAAGTCAGTCAAGTAGAGATTTCTTCACCGTAATGTTACGTAAACAAAAAAAGATCCTTCATCCTTCTCGTCCCTTCATTATATATAGTTTCGAAGTCCCTTACTTTCCTAAAATCTTATTTAATTAAAGTTTTAAAAATTAAATCCTAAAAATCCTCCCCGTACAAGTGTCACCCATCCCCTTCATTCCTCCACAAATTAATTTATTTAATTAATTAATTTCCCTTATTTCCCTCACCCACCTAGAGTCACTCCTAGAATTGCTCCTAGGTGTCCCCAAATTCTCTTACAGGTTTTAATGGCTATCCCCATTATCAATTTGCTAGTTCAGTTTTAAATTAGAAAGTTCTTAATGGTAGACACCTTACTAAGTTTGACTTTGTGCTTTTTCCCTTGTGTTTCCCTTTTCTTCTTATGTTTCCCTCTTTTCCTAGTTTCCTAAATATTTTAGATTTCCCTCTTTCCCCTTTTCATTTATGACTCAAATTGGCAGGTGTAGAAATTAACCCTCTTTTTCCTTTTTCCCCTTTTAGTTAATAATTTTAAATTATCATAAAATAATAAAACAATTATTTCCCATTTTTTTTAAATTTTACCATAACAGATTTTTATGAATCATTTAAACTGCTTACCCCCTTCTTGTTACAAGATTTAAGGAAGAGTATAATTATTATTTATGTTGTTTTTATTTTTATTTTGTGTGTGTGTATATATATATATATATATATATATATATATATATATATATATATTAAAGTTAAATTTTTACCACTAGCATAATTTAGACCTAGACCTTAAATTTTCGTGTTGGGCGACATTTTATTAGGGAAATTGTTTTAAAAATTCTTATCACGTTATTCGTCCTAAGGCCATCTAGGTTCATTCATTTATCATTAACAATGCGACATGCCCTTCAGGATGCACTAGGTGCTCCAAGGGTTCCACTCGCCTCATATGTTCCCTTGCACGACGTGCCCTTCAGGACGCACCATGTGCTCCAAGGGTGCCACTCACCTCTTGACTTACTTGGTAGACATAAAAAACCCTTGGAGTTAATACTCTGCCAGGTGAACGTGTGGGAGACTAAGGGCCTCTAAGGAATAAGGCCCCTGCCTTATTGCACACCCCTTAGAATCATCGTGAGCGATTGTCGCAGTCTGCCCTCACGGCATAGTGGGTCCTCTCAAACTAGGTAAATGTTAACCTACAATTCGAGCCACGGTGCGAGTGCTAGTAGGTTGTGGTAGGGCTACTATCCACACCTCTCCCTCAACATCTATAGTAGTCATGTGTCACCCCTTTACTCCACATGTGAGTCTGGTCGGCAAGCTATCGTCAGCCTGCACCATCAACGAATCATGTCAGAATATATCCATATCATATCATCTAATCAGATGCACTAATATCATAGTAAAACAATCAAACCCCAATGGTACACTCCCCGACTTGATCTGGTGTCCAAGGGGTTCCATCAATTCCTCTGCATCCACAAGGTCCAAAATCCTGCACACTCTGTAAAACTGAGTCAATAGCACCTGTCTATGTTAATGCAGTAAAACAACATTTCATCAGCCCATAACGCCTCATAATAAAAATCAAATGTTTTAATAGCATAATAATTCAGATAACTTTCGAGTAAGTGTCCTCAAAGAATAAGTTCGCTCAGTGCGCCAGAGCGGGATGTTACATACACCCCCTCTTGGTCTAAACTTTGCCCAGAAGTTTCATAGTATAAGTCTCAAAATAATGTGTATCACAGTATCATAATTATATCTATCAAACACAAATGGAAACTGTTGGCGCATATCATATGCGTCCTCCCAAGTCGTCGAGTGCAGACTATAGTTGTCCCACTGGACCTTGACCTGATCTACTATTCAACGTTCTAGCTATCGAATGCGATGATCCCAGATGCAGATCAACTCAGCCGTGAGTGCCCCGTCATCCGATACCTGCAAGGAACTCAAGTCAATAACATGTGTAGGATCACTAATATAATGTATCAAAACATATACATGAAAAACATTGTTCATACGCCTCAAAGAATCAGGCAAGGCTAGTTGATAGGCCATGGGCCCCTTTCTCTCCACAATCTCGAAAGGTCCCATGAACCTAGGAGAGAGTTTATCTCCCTTTCCAAACTTGATCAAAATCTTAAGTGGCTTAACCCATAAGACGACTCGATCGCCGACCTCGTAACCACGGTTGACACGGTGCGCATCGGCATAACTCTTCTACTGATCCTACGCTTCTTTAATCCTTTGTCTCATTATTTGCATTTTCTCTTCCATTTCTTGGATCACTTCTGGTCCCACCAAGACCCTATCCTCAAGTTGATCTCAACTCAAAGGCATCTGACACAGTCGCCCGTAAAGAAACTCAAAAGGTGCCATCTTAATGGTGCTTTGGTAACTGTTGTTGTAAGAGAACACCACTAGTGATAAGAATTATTCCCAACGCTTTTGTTGGTCCATCACGTACATGCACAACATGTCCTCCAAGGTCTAGTTCATTCGTTCAGTTTTCCCGTCAGTCTCCAGGTGATACGCCATACTGAAGTTAAGTTGGGTTCCCAAGGCCTCTTGGAAACTCGTCCAAAATCGTCTAGTAAACACCAATCCTCGATCTGATATAATCCTCTTAGGCACGCCATGCAGCCTCACAATCTCACTGATGAAAAATCTAGCTATGTCAGGTGCCTGATATGTTGTACACACAGGAATAAAGTGAGCACTCTTCGTCAGAGTGTCTACTACTATGAAAATCGAGTCATGCCTCCTTGCCATCAGTGGCAATCCAACAATAAAATCCATCGAAATAACCTCCCATTTTGATTCCGGAATAGCATGTGGCTATAGTAATCCTGTTGGGTCTCTATGTTCAGCCTTTACTTGCTGACATTCTAGACATCGGGCCACATAGTTCACTATGTCTGCCTTCATTTCCTTCCAGAAGAATAAGGATTTAAGGTCTACCCTCATCTTTGTGACTCCCAAGTGAGCCATGTAAACTGCTCTATGAGCCTCGGTTAGGATCAACATCCTCAACTCGTCATTCAACGGTACATAAATATGATTTTTAAACCTCTATAAACCATCGCTATCAAATGAAAATCGTTCAAATCTTGGTACCATCATTGTGTTTTGTCCGATAAAACCCTCGACCTCTTTGTACAAGTCATCTTCACGCTGTAAAGTTAGAATATTTTCACGTAGATTCGTCTGAAGAGGTAGCACCAAAAATATGCATGGCCTCCGACTCAATGCATCTGCCACTCGGTTCACTATTCCTTTTATGTAATTAATCTCTAAGTTGTACTCGCTAAGCAATTTCGACCAACATCGTTGTCGCGTGTTCATGTTTCTTTGCATAAAGATGTGTTGTAGTCCACAGTGGTCATTCTTTAGTTCAATTTTTTTTCCAACAAGGTAGTGTCTCCAAACCTTCAAGGCATATACGATGGCTAACAACTCCAAATCGTGTGTCACATAGTTCTCCTCATGCCTTCTCAGTTTCCTCAAGATGTAAGCGATCACTCGTCCATCTTGCATCAAGAGTCCACCTAAGCCTTCCTTGGATGCGTCAGTGCATACCAAGAAGTTTGTGTCCATGTCAGGGACCTTTAGTATCGGTGTTGTTGTAAACAACTCCTTGAGCCTCCGAAATGCTTCCGCGCATTTCTCGATCGAAACAAACTTCTTTTTTTTCTTCTGCAATTTTGTGATTGGATTTGCTATGTTCGAAAATCCTTCGACGAACCATTGATAGTATCCTGCTAAACCCATGAAGCTACACACTTCCGGGACATTCGTCGGCGCAGGCCATTCCATAATAGCCTCGACCTTTGTTGGATCCATGATGATTCCTTCGCCAGAGATGACATTCCCTAAGTAGTGAATCTTCAATTGATAAAATGAGCATTTGGACAACTTCCCATACAATTTTTGCTCTCATAGACACTGTAGTACCAAGGGAAAGTTCTCGTCATGCTCCTCCATCATCTAAGAGTAAATCAAAATGTCGTCAATGAATACTTGGACGAACTTGTCCAAGTACTCGCGCAACACCCCGTTCATCAAATTCATAAATACCCTTGGGGAGTTTGTCAGTCCAAATGGTAAAACAATAAACTCGTAATGTGCAAACATTGTCTTAAAGGCGATCTTAGGGACGTCATCTTCCTTAATCCGTAGCTGGTGGTATCATGATCGCAAGTCAATCTTTGAGAACACCGTCGCGCCCTTCATTTGATCGAATAGATCATCAATCCTTGGCAACAGATACTGATTCTTGATCGTTGCCTTATTCAACTGACGGTAGTCAATGTAGAGCCTCCATGACCCATCCTTATTTCATATGAAAATAACAGGCACACCCCACGGTGACACACTTGGATGTATCAGTCCTAGGTCCATCAATTCTTTCAGTTGCATTCTCAACTCCTGTAACTCTGGGGTCGACATCTGATAAGGTGTTCTAGCTATCAGTTCAGTTCCCGGTTTTAGGTCTATAGTAAACTCCAATTCCCTCTTTGGTGGCATCCCAGGTAACTCCTCCGGAAATACGTCAACAAACTCTCTCACCACCGGAAGGTGTTCTAGACCTTCTGCTACTCCCTTCTCGTTTAGCGCAAGGATCACATAAAGCTTACACCCCTTGCACATGCTCTTCCGTAGATGGAAGGAAGAGATGAACCTTAGGGAAACTCCCTAGTTTCATCCTACAATCACATGTCTCTGTCCCTCATCCTCGACCAAGCTCAATTGTTTTGTCTTGTAGTTGAGTTAGGCTCATGTGATTCCAACCAGTCCATACCGATCACAATGTCATAATATCCTAAGATTGTGACGTACAGGTTGGCCCTGGTGACAAAATCTCCCAGGTTAAGGATACAACCCATAACCTTTCCTCTAACCTTTTGTTTGGCTCTCAAGGCCATCTCTACAAAACTAAACTCATCCTGTTTGACTGCCTTTACCTTAATCCTTTTAAGCGCTGCACCAGAAATGAAACTCTCGGTAGCACCAAGATCTATCAAAATACTAAGGGTCTGGTCAGCAATGGTACCTGTCGTCTCAAGCACAATCGACTAATGCTCTACCTGGCAGTTATTCACTGTTGCATGAATCCAATGGGCCTTTCCCAAATCTCCCATGGTAGTGGGTCTGGCTAATCCAGATGCTCTAGTCCTCTCCACGGAGCAATCACGCTGGTAGTGTGGCTCCCCACACGTCCAACACCCCTTCTTCGACCCAGTAGTCCTGGTACCCCACCGGCCTGGAATCCTAGTCTGTTCTACTGAACAGACCTAAACTGCTACTACTGCGGTCAACACGACTACTGATGTTGTGGTCCCTGATAAGGTGTCCACTGCTGAGGCATTGGTCGCCAAGGTGTAGTGAAAGTGGATCCCCTCTGGAAGCCACGATACCCTGGCGTATGTCTGGCTGGTGTCTGATGCTGCTGTGCACCAAATGACACCTACCCTGCTGGTCTCATTGGAGTCCTGGTCTGACCCCTGCTGATAAGCTCCTCCTTTTCTATGAGGGCCTTCTGGATGGCATCATGCAAGGTTTGAGGCATCAAAATCATAACCTTTGCATGTATGTTTTTGTTAAGACCGAACACAAACCTGTTGACCTTAAGTTTCTTAGTATTAAGATGCGAAGCATACCAGAGAAGCTCCATAAAACGGGCCTCGTACTCGGGCACCGTATGACCTCCCTGTCGTAAGGTGTTGAACTCATTGAGCTGATGCTCAATGAATTCCTCTGATAGGTATCTCTCTCAGAACCGTTCCTTGAATAGTTCCCATGACACATCTTTGACGATGATGTTCAGCTGCAGTAGGAGCATCTTCCACCATATAAGAGTGCTTCCTTTCAGTTGGAAGACCACCATGCGGACCTTCATGTTGGAGGTATAATCGTGAAGTGAAAAGCACATCGCCATATTCTCTAACCATGCCTCAGCGGCGGCACCATCTAGGGCACCAAAGAACTTGGGAAATTTGACCTTCTCGAGTTCATGGTGAATGCTACCAGTACCAACCGGAGCACACGATGGACCCTTAGTGGGTGTCGGCGCCCTGGCCTCATCTCTGTCCAAATGGTTGATCAGTGCCTCAAACATGTGCTGAAAATATCTCATCATTCCAACCACATCACTAACTGCTATCTTCTCCTACTCGACAACCTGTTCATCTCCCTGGGGGTTAGACCCCTTAGGCGAGGTTGCTACTAGAGGTGTCGCGCCTCCTCCCCTAGCACCCCATCGTCTGCCTCCGCGGTGTCCTCTAACCATGATTACCTGCATGAATACAAGTCAGCTCAATTAGAAACATTATAATGAAATCATATCAATGAAAGATGTAGCAATTCCAAGTCGCTTGAACCCGCTCTGATACCATATGTAACAACCACATTGATGCAGCCACGGGTGAAGCCAAATATTTTTTTCTTTTTTTCTTTTTTGGTTTAAAGGGAAAGAAGGCAATGACGACAATAGTATGACCACACCCCGGACGATGAACAAAAGCATGCAACCTAGGCAACATGCAACTATGACACCACGCACAGGCACAAGGGTGACTAGGCAAAACATGCACAAGATAACATGGAGGAACAACCACCTGCCCGACACAAAATCAACCATGCCTACGAGCTAAGGGACAACATCCCCATCCTGATACAACAGCCTAGACGACAATATGAGAACCTCAAGGTGTGCAAACCCAATGCTTGGATGTGTTCATCCCACGCGCCCAAGTCAACATACGACGCTCAGCCACACTCACATGGAAGGCACCGACTCCGACCAAGATATGATTCACCGCTAACTAATAGGGAGCGCCATGATCCCTTCATTAGGAACCATGCCATCTCCATATAATAGGTGCAACAATAACCTTGGTGCAAACATAATCTAAAGGGCCAAGACTCAAGACCAACCCACGTGCTAGGAGACCGAAATATCTAACTCAAGACTACACCCACACCCAATAATTTGATCGACAAGACTCCGGACGATGATACTCAAATTAATAAACACAACTGTTACGCAACTTTGCCAACACCCCAATCGCTCATCAAGCCTAAACTTGTCAAAAATTTCCATCTAAAAAAAAAATTAAGTAAAATCTAACTCGCATGTCTAAATTATTAATTAGCCATTAATTTACAATCAAATGACATTAAGTTTAAACAAATTAGAAAGTCTAAATACCATTCTCCATCGTTACCATCTAATTGACGAATCTTAAATAACCAATACTAAACCATAACTACAATTACTATCTAATTAACAATAATTATGATCTAACTAGCATGTCTAATTATAGATTAGTCATTAAGTTACCATCAGAATAACATCAATTACGAATCCATTCAGAAATCCTTCATTACACTTTAGTCAATAATTTCAATCTAAATAACATCAATTACTAATCAGTCGGCAAGAATTCTTTAATCATTACTAAGACCGAATTGACAAGTCTAAGTTTAATTAACTTAAGAGTTGTCTAAGAAGGAAGTGAGGCTGTCTAATCAATCAAGGTTGTTTATTCAAATGGAAGGCTGCAATACAAATAAAAGACTGTTGTGTTCAATACAAGGATGTTTAATCATTAAAGGCTATACTAAACCATTAAATGTTGTGCAGTCAACGAAGACTATTCTAATTGAAAAGTAAATTTAATCAATGAATACTGTGCCAACCGAGGCTGTTAAGGGAGAATTTGTTCATTAAATAAAACTAAATAACTGCGGTGTAAAACACGTCATCCCTTTCCACCTGGAAGCTAAGAGTTTCTATTAAAGGAGAAAGCAGTCAGCTCAAAAAAAATGCGTACAAGCACCAGCCTTAAATTGCAATTTGCAGGGAAATTACGCCATCATTAAATGAAAATGCAACTGGTAAGTAATAAAGGAGCGATCAAGATGGCATTAAGCAACGAAAATCATTCCAATAAAAATGAATCGCAGTTAGCTAAAGGCCGAATGCCTGGTAACATAAGTCAACACGCAGACATGAAAGCTGGCCAAAATTGCCAGGTTATTAAGAGGGAAAAAAATCGTGGGCAAGATCTGCAAGCTCAGGAAAGCGCTTTAAAGAAAAATCGTGGGCATTTACGGAAAAGAATAACATCCTTTGAGAGTAAAATCGTGGTAAAAAAATGGTGGTATCAGTAAAGAATCAACTCCGTGTCAATTGCAGCAAATCAGTCATATTAAAATAGTAAAAATCATGGGCAATCAACATGAAGACGTAGAGAACGTTTCTCTGGGAAATAACAGGAAAAAAGCATCATCATTTAATTGCAATTCATGGGCATACATAGGAATCCAATGGCAGTAAGTTTAATGCTTAACTCAGTCTTCAACAAGGGAAAAAATCGCCCCAGCAGTAAAACGAAATGCAATCCAGAGAGGGGTGAATTTTCTAGGCAACAAGGTAATCAAAAACATAAATTATTAAGTGCAAGACACGGTCTTCTTCAAGGGAAAAATCGCCTCAAAGTAAAAATGAAATTCAGACAAAGAAATCATTTCGTTTTTCCATTGCCAGAATACCAAATATAAAAATGCAGACATGGAATCATTTTTTTTTTCCATTTCCATAATACCAAATGTAAAATGCAGAGATGAAGTCCTTTCGTTTATCCATTGTCAGAATACCAAATATAAAAATGCAGACATGAAATCATTTTGTCTTTTCATTTCCAGAATACCAAATATAAAAATTGCAGACATGAAATCATTTCTCTTTTCCATTGCCAGAATACCAAATAAAATAAAAATGCAGACAGGAAATCAATTCGTTTTTCCATTGCCATAACACCAATACAATGCAAACAACAGTAAGAGAAACACAAGGATCCAATGGGAAAAGTCATGGAATGATCACAGGGGTTCTATCAGTCAAGGCGGAAAGAAAAACCAACCAGGACACAAGATAATCCATACACAGAGGTCTTTGCCAGATGGCAAAATCAACAATCATCCAAGGACAATAACGGAGGTAGACAGCTAACATGAATGTCCTTTTCTCATCGTCCACTCACAGAAAAGAATGGTGTTGAGATCCATAGGTCTATTAATGCCGAAACAACGATCGTAGATCAGGCTCCTGGCTAACTGCTTAGCCGCGGACTGATGAGATAGGGACGAAGGGAAAAACAACCACAAACTTCACAAATCAATACACCCAAGGCAGCCAAGACATGTCGGGAATCGAAGGCCATGGAGGCCAATCAATCATCAAGCTAGGCTAAGGAAAAATCAGTCAACAACTAGAACGCTAGAAAATCAATTTACTTACCCACTAAACATGCAGATCCAAGCATATTAATACTACAATCTACCATACAAAATAAGGAAAGCATACCGTTTCTTGATCGTCCGCTCTAAATTGATTTCCTGCTCGTTCCATGCAACACTTGCTTTCCGACCGAAGAGACTTCACCGGTACCTCCCATCCAATGCTAGGGGTACTCTTCTTCCCCTTTATCCCCCTGAGCCTCAAAGGGGCCACACACGCTAACCAGAGAATCAACTAGCTCCCAGCTTGCCTTGCAAGGGTGAGCTACAACTCCTCACTGAGCTGGGTATCCCAACTCCCACAAGCTAAGTCAGTCAAGTAGAGATTTATGCAGCGTAACGTTACGTAAACAGAAAAAGATCCTTCATCCTTCTCCTCCCTTCATTATATAGAGTTTCGAAGTCCCTTACTTTCCTAAAATCTCATTTAATTAAATTTTTAAAAATTAAATCCTAAAAATCCTCCTCGTACAAGTGTCACCCATCCCCTTCATTCCTCCACAAATTAATTTCTTTAATTAATTAATTTCCCTTATTTCCCTCACCCACCTAGAGTCACTCCTAGAATCGCTCCTAGGTGTCCCCAAATTCTCTTACAGGTTTTAATGACTTTCCCCATTATCAATTTGCTAATTCAGTTTTAAATTAGAAAGATCTTAATGGTAGATACCTTACTAAGTTTGACTTTCTACTTTTTCTCTTATGTTTCCCTTTTCTTCTTATGTTTCCCTATTTTCCTAGTTTCCTAAATATTTTAGATTTCCCTCTTTCCCCTTTTCATTTAGGACTCAAATTAGCAGGTGTAGAAATTAACCCCCTTTTTCCTTTTTCCCTTTTCAGTTAATAATTTTAAATTATCATAAAATAATAAAACAATTATTTCCCTTTTTTTTTAAATTTTACCATAACAGTTTTTTATGAATCATTTAAATTGCTTACCCCCTTCTTGTTACAATATTTAACGAAGAGTATAATTATTATTTATGTTGTTTTTATTTTTATTTTGTATATATATATATATATATATATATATATATATATATATTAAAGTTAAAATTTTACCACTAGCATAATTTGGACCTAGACCTTAAATTTTCATGTTGGGCGACATTTTATTAGGAAGATTGTTTTAAAAATTATTATCACGTTATTCATCCTAAGGCCGTCTAGGTTCATTCATTTATCATTAATAACGTGACGTGCCCTTCAGGATGCACTAGGTGCTCTAAGGGTGCCACTCACCTCATTTGTTCCCTTGCATGACATGCCCTTCAAGATGCACCACGTGCTCCAAGGGTGCCACTTGCCGCTTGACTGACTTGGTAGACATCAAAAACCCCTGGAGTCAATACTTTGCCAAGTGAACTAACTCTGGGGACTAAGGGCCTCTAAGGAATAAGGCCCCTGCCTTATTATGCGTCCCTTAGAATCATCATGAGCGACTGTCGTAGTCTGCCCTCACGGCATAGTGGGTCCTCTCGAACTAGGTAAACTTTAACCTATAGTTCGAGCCATAGTGGGAGTGCTAGTAGGTTGTGGCAGGGTTGTTGTCCACATCTCTCCCTCAACATATCTGGTAGTCGTGCATGACCCCTTTACTCCACATGTGAGTCTAGTCGGCAAGATATCATCAGCATGCACCATTAATGAATCATGTCAGAATATATCCATATCATATTATCTAATCAGATGCACTAATATCACAGTAAAACAATCAAACCCCAATGGTACACTTCCCAACTCGATCCCGAGTCCAAGGGGTTCCATCGATGCCTTTGCATCCATGAGGTCCAAAATCTTACACACTCTGTAAAACCGAGTCAATAGCACCTGTCTATGTCATTGCAGTAAAACAACATGTCATCAACCCATAACGCTTCATAATCAAAATCAAATGTTTTAATAGCATAATAATTCAGATCACTCGTGAGCAAGTGTCCTCAAAGAATAAGTTCGCTCAGTGCGCCAGAGCGGGATGTTACATAATTAGTTTGTGTAATTGTTCAAAAGATTACATTCTAATTACAAAAGTGTTATAAAATTCTATGCATAAATGTGTTTGGTACAGGTAGAAGGAATCTTTATGTTTATTTCAAATTTATTAATATTTGTACATTCTGATTACAAAAGTGTTATAAAATTCTGTGCATAAATGTGTTATATAGTTTGGTACAGGTAGAAGAAATATTTATGTTTATGTTTATGTTTATTTTAAGTTTGTTAAAATTAGTATTTAGATTTTAGATTTGGTATGTGTGCATTTGTTTTTGTCGAGTTTATATTTAAAGACAATATTTTATTGTTTGGTAATAGTTCTGGTCTATTGTTTGACCACATAATCTATTAAGTGGTTTAATTCAAATAAATTTGTGCATAGAAATATTTTTCATTATTTTGCTTATATTCAAATATTATCCAACGAACATCACCTTAATATATTTAATAAATTATATTTCTTGTAAATATAAATTTGTTCTTCTATTTCTTAAAATATAAATCTGTTCTTATATTTACAAATAAATCTGTAAATAATATATATATATATATATATATATATATAACTGAAAAATTTTAAAATATATATTTTAATTTATTTTTTTTAATAAATTTAAAAATAAAATAGGAAGACAATTTAAAAATTATATATTTATATGTTCAAATTATACATGCACAAACAATGAATTTATAAACAATATTTAATTAGTTGATAATGAGAATTTGATATAGACATTAATAAATAATTTATAAACAATATGGATTTAGTTAATTTCATGTAGACATTTAACAATCAAATATTAAGTTTTTAAATTTGATATAGACATTTAACAATCAAATATTAAGAATAGACTAAGCATTTAAGTGATTAGTCTGGTGTTAAAGACTTAGATTCAAATCCCCTGCTTTTTTGTGCATAGATAATCTCTTATTAAAATTGGTTGTGAATTGGTCGCGGGGTCCAACCCCATGGCCAATCCATGGGTACGTCCATGTCTTGGCCACATGGTTGGCCCCCCGCGACCAAGTCGTTGTCATTTCAAACGTTTAATATTACATAAAAAAATTCAAACTGTCCAAGTTTTAATTGCAAACGTTTTTTATTTTATAAAAATTTCAAATCTTTAGGAATTCGATTTATAAATCCATTTTTACATATGTAATATTAGATTATCATAAGTTATAAATATTATTTTATAGATTGTACTGTCTATCTTATAATTTGTAAAGGAATATTTGTGAAATATACATACAATGGAAAATATTTAAAACATATATATGTAAAAAACAATTTAATAAATTTAAAAATAAAATAGGAAAACAATTTAAAAATTACTTGTTTATATGTTCAAATTATGCACACAAACAATAAGTTTATAAACAATATGGATTTACTTAAAAATGAGAATTTGATATATAGACATTAATAAATAATTTATAAACAATATGGATTTAGTTAATTTGATATAGACATTTAACAATCAAATATTTATTTTTTGAATTTGATATAGACATTTAACAATCAAAAGAATAGAGTAGTCATTTAAGTGATTAGTCTATGCCTGAGCAGTCGGCCAGGAGCCGAATCTATTGTCTTTCACTATGGTGTTAAAGACTTAGATTCAAATTCTCTTTTTTTCTTTGCATAGATAATCTCTTATTAAAATTGGTTGTGATGTGGTCATGGGGGGGCATCCCTATGGCCAAGCCGTGGGCATGCCCATGACTTGGCCACATGGATGGCTCCCCGCGGCCAACTCACAGCCATTTCAAATGTTTTGTATTTTATAAAATTTCATAAAACTTTCAAATTGTCCAACTTTTTATTTCAAATGTTTTGTATTTTATAAAAATTTCAAATCTTTAGGAATTCAATTTATAAACCCATTTTTACATATGTAATATTAGAGTATCATAAGTTTCTTACAAATTTTAGCTTACAATGTTTCTTACGATGCCTTGTTTACCGTTAAATTATATTAACTCTTTTGTAAGTTATGTTGTTTTCAATCTTTTAAGTTATGTTGTTCTCAATATTTTTGCACTTGATGCTACAAAGCATTGGTCGTAGGCTTTTAATAATGTGAATCTATATTATAAAATGTATTCAAAATATTTTGATGATATAAAATATTGGTTGTATGGTTTTAATAAAGTAAGTAGATTATAAATTTTATTCAAAATATTGAGGATATTGAAGGAGTCGTACACATGAAATGATGTCCTTATTAGATGAGATTCTCATATTATAAATAAAATACATGGGATCCCTTGATCTATAACACCTTGAATACCATTTCACCACTTCTCAACAAGTGAATGCATATGGCATGCTTGTTGCGTGTACAAGGATAAAATTCCCTTAATCCCTTAGACACCTTGCATTTACGAATGTCAATTTTCCCAAGGAGACAATACTTTTGATTGTTGATGCAAGGAAAATAACATGGAATGTTTTTCATCCAACCACACTACTTTGGGCATGGATGGCCATATATTGGATTTGATTCCCAAATATATGCTCTCTTAGTTGAGGCCTATATTGGATTTGATTCCTAGACTATATGCAATTGAATAAAATGTGCTTAAATACATGTTTCTCATTCCAACCATTAATAAATTATTAACTTGTATTTGTAATCCCCTTGCTTGCTGTTTTTATGAATTGATTTCCCTTGGTGAACCCAACTTATAATTTCAATGACTACTATGTGTGGGTTTTATTAATTATTATGAAAAGATTGTGGTTTTATCTCCTGTCCTGTATCCCTTTAGTCATTAGTCCGTGCCTGAGCAGTCGTCTAGGAATCGAATTGATGGTCATCACTTCGGTGTTTAAATACCTATAGATTCAAATGCCCTTCTTTTCTGTGCATGGATGATGAGTGAAGGATAAGAATTTGTCCTTCTGTCTATCCCTTACTTATCTTTGAGTTGATTGATTCATGGTTGAATGTTTAGTCTTTGTGCCTTCTTATGAAAGAGTACCTTTGCGCCTTGATTGATTAAAACTTCGATTTCTCTCTGCTTTTTTAATTTCTTGAACTTAGGTACATCTCTGCATTTTTATTGATAAACTTTGCATTGTGAATGATATACCTCTGAGTTGAATGACAATCCCTTGGTGAACCCAAATTCTGATTTCAATGACTTCTCTGTGTGGGTTTTATTGATGGTTATGAAAATATTGTTTTTTTATCTTTTGTCCCTTATCCCTTTAGTCATCAATTCGTGCCTGAGTGGTTGGCCAGGAGCCGAATCGATGGTCATCAATTCGGTATTTAAAGAGCTATAGATTCAAATGCCCTGCTTTTATGTGCATGGATGATGAGTGAAGGATAAGAATTTCCTCTCCTTTCTATCCGTTATTTATCTCTGAGTTGATTGATTCATGGATGAATGTTTAGTCTTTGCGCCTACTTGTGTAGATTTGGTTTTTCCTTGAAATTCATCCGATCAATATTTAATTTAATATGTTTGGCTTTTTAGTCGGTAACTGATTGAGTTTTACTTTTTTCAGTATCTAGAACAACCAAATTCAACACACACTTTTGATATGTCTTCTCTTCCAAACCATAGAGTCTTATCATAGTAAACGGCTCAAAAAGGAACCAATCTCCCACTTTGGTGGTCTTTTCCAATTGTAGTGACCCTTTGACTAAAGGAATAATTATAACGAATACTTAATTTTAGATAATAAAGTCTAATATAGAAATAAAAGAGTCTTAAATGGGAACTAATTATTATACTCATTTATTAATTCACACATATTGACCAAAGTTATTGAATGCTTATCTTATTGATGATATTTATATTCATATAATATAACTTCAAATAGAAAACTTATCAATTAATTCATTAATAAACTAGACATTAGTAACTAATGTGTTTAGTGAACCATAATATTGTATGTGTGTTGGATATGTAGGCATAGCTAGCACACATATATCCCACACGTAGACGATAATAACAAGCGATGTTCCTAATGCATATTTTTAAAATGTTCAAAACTAATTATGCATACAAATAAATAAAGTAAATCATGTTAGACAACTGAGAGGGAGGGTGAATCAGGTGTTACCATGCTTAAACAATTATGCTTATTTTAAACTCTTTACAATGTACTCAATGACAATCACAATAATGCAGGGAAATAAGTAATAGCACATTCAGTATCAGTCACACATATGAGATACACAGAGACAGATATTTCTTGAGGAAACCCATAGAGGGTAAAAACCTCTTCTTCTTTATATGCTAAGTAATCTTTACACTCTTTACATTATCATACATATGAGCACCAACTCATAATGATGCTGCAACCTATGCTTTGCAAGCTGCTACTTGTTGAGAGCACCCACTCTCTGGATTCTCTAGCACCCACTAGAAGGAAGCACCAACTCCCTGGTTTCTCTAGCACCAACTAAAAGGAAGCACCAACTCCCTGGTTTCTGTAGCACTAACTAGAAGGAAGCACCAACTCCCTAAGTGTTTCCAGCACCAACTGGATGGAAGCACCAACTTCTAATCATACAGGCACCAATATGTAAAACATAGAACAACAGTTCTCCCTTGCACCTCCCTGCCACCCTAGTTTCTCTGGCTGCAACCATATGGGAGCTACAGCTCCCTGTGTTCAAGCACCCACTTGAACCTCTGAGGACAACAGTCCTCCCAAGCACCTCCCTAGAAAATAAATCTTTGCTACTGAAACTTATTACAGTGATATAATGTTTAATGATGGCTTACCGAACTCATCACTGTTCTGTTGCATTTCCCTGCTTTGTCTGCCTCACTGCCTTTCTGCACCCACATCCTTGCGCTTTGTGTTATTCTTCTTTTTATGCTCTGTGCGCCATGTCCATTCATTGCACCATTCCCCTTTTTGTGCATTTCTATTGTTTGGCTCTCTCCCTTCTTCACACCTCAATCCTTCATAACAACAACAACCCTCATCTCTTTTTTCTTCTACATACTTGTAGTCACTAAAATACTTGTGCATACTCTCTCGCCATGCTTCTGCATGCTCTGCATGTCGAGAGCTCTACCTGTTCATCATGGAAACTCTTCAGCTTCTCTATTTTTGAATCCCATCTGTCCATCATCACTGGGTGTCATGAACGAATTGCTTCACATCACAGGCAGTTGAGGTTCTTCATTTTCTGTTACAGTCAACCTCAACCTCTCTGTCATAGTTCACGGCTCCAATTCTCTTCCAGCTGTCAATAGCCTTCATGAAAAATCTTTTCATCTACTGGCAGATTCCCTGTGACCCTTCAGTTCCTCTAGAAATCACAAAGAAGTATCTTCGAGTCCTCTGGCAGAAACCATCAGTGGTTTCTAGTAGTTACACTGAGAAGTGCTACAATAGCCCTACGATCTTCTTCAATTTCATCTGCATCATTGGATTAGCTTCTCTAAGTCTTGTGTTCATTTCGGCATCCCGCTCTTCGACATTTTGGGATCACCGTGGTGGAGGATTTTAGTACTCTCCATTTCCCCACCCTCGAAACTTTGAAAAGGAGCTTGTCTTCACTAACTCCTTCCCCAATCTTCCACCAATGTGACCAACGGTTGTGACCTCGGCCTTAGTCGAAACTACATTTCACAATTTCGTGTTTCGGCATTTCGGCATTTCGACACTCTTGATGGTGAAGTTTCTTGACTCTCCATGTCGTGGTACTCAAAAATCCGAAACGGAGCTTGTGTGTGACATTTCGTGATTTTGGGTTTTTCAATTTTAGGACTCCTCTGATGAAGAGTCTTTACTCTTGACTCCTCCTACTCCCAGTATACGAAACTCTGGTATGGAGTCTTTATCATTTGTCAACTTTCGGTTTCACGACTTTGGGACTCCTTATGATGAGAGTCTTTGTCATCCCCATCTCCCGGTAACTGAAATCTCGGTATCCAAAACTTTGAGCGATGCGCCTATTTCATGATTTTGGGTTTTTGCATTTCACGACTTTGAGACTCCTGTTGATGTGAGTCTCTGACATCTCCATCTCTTGGTAACCAAAATCCCAGTATCCAACACTCCAAGCGATGCACCTGTTTCTCGATTTTGGGGTTTCACATTTCGCGACTTCGAGACTCATGTTGATGTGAGTCTCTGACATCTCCATCTCCCGATAGCCGAAATGCTAGTATCCAAAGCTTCGAGCGATGTGCCTATTTTGCGATTTCGGGGTTTCACATTTCACAACTTCAAGAATCCTATTGATGTGAGTCTCTGACATCTCCATCTCCCGGTAACCGAAATCCTGGTATCCAACACTCCAAGTGATGTGCTTGTTTCAGGTTTTCGCATTTCGGCACTTCGGGACTCCTGTGTTGGAGAGTCTCGACTCTTGACTTCTCCATCTCTCGGTAACCAAAACTCCAAAATGGAGTCTTTGTTGAGGTGATTTTTCGGGGTTTCACATTTTACCTTGCTCATTAAAGAGCATGTAAGTTCTCTTGGATCCAACATCGGTCGGACCTCGGGCTCATATCTGACGTTCATCGAGAAATCTTCAATGAGATCCATCATTGCAAACTCTAATCTTGTCGAGCTTGCTCTGTAGTTTCTTCCCAAAAGACTTTTGGTGCCCAACACATCCTTCTTGTACTTAAGCCATCATCGTTGCTATACTTGCCATCAATGACAAGCATACTCTGCCTGTAAAACATGCCAACAAGCTCCCCCTTTGGCATTGATGGCAATGAAGGCACCCCGACCTATTCTTTTCTCCCCCTTTGACATCAATGTCAAATAAAACACGCTCCCCCTGAGTTGTTGCAATATTTTTAGGAGGTATCAGATATGCAATCAATACAAGACTCCCCCTAATAGAATGGAGTCTCTTAGGTGTGAAACAAGATGACACCCAGCTTCTATCGGAGATATTCAAAAGGGGTCTTAGGTAAGGGTTTAGTAAAGATGTCTGCTATTTGTTCTATGGTTGGAATGTACTGAACCTGAACAACGTGATTGGTGACTTGCTCTCTCAGAAAATTGTATTTTATGGGAATATGCTTGGTCTTGGAGTGGAATACATGATTCTTAGACACACTGATGGCACTAGTGTTATCACAATGAATTGGCATTGGTGCTGCATATTTTACCTCCAAGTCTGCAAGTGTTTGAATCATCCATAATACTTGAGTGCAACAGGTAGAAACAACAATGTAATATGCCTCTATGGTTGATAAAGAAATGGAACCTTGCTTTTTACTAAGCCATGCTACTAATGAGTCACCCAGGAAGAATGCTCCTCCACTAGTGCTTTTTCTCTCATCAACACAGTTTGCCCAATCTGCATATGAATAAGCAGTTAACTGGAAATTCTGATTTCTGGGATACCACAGACCATAATTCATTGTTTCTTTCAAATACCTGAATATCCTTTTGATAGCTTGCAAATGACTCTGTTTAGGTGCAGACTGAAATCTTCCTACCATTCCAACAGCATGCATTATATCTAGGCAGGATGTTGTGATGTACAACAAGCTTCCTATCATTGACCTATATGATCTTTGATCAACATCAGGTGAGTCATCATTCTTGCTTAATTTGCATCCATTAACCATAGGTGTACCCACAGGTTTGGAGTCTTCCATTTGAAATCTTTTCAACATTTCTCTTAGATATTTTTCTTGAGAAATGAACATCCCTTCAGACCTTTGCGTAATTTGAAAACCAAGGAATTATGACAGTTCTCCTATCATGGACATTTCAAACTCAGATTCCATGGTAGAAGCAAACCATTGTACCAATGGATCCTTATTACATCCGAAGATGATGTCATCTACATAGACCAATATGATGAGCAAATTATTATCCTTTGTTTTAATATATAGATTGTTTTCAGTTGTTCCTCTCTTGAACCCTTTGTCTTTGAGATACGTATCCAGTCTGTGATACCAGGCTTGAGGGGCTTGTTTTAACCCATATAAAGATTTCTTCAGCTTTCATACTAAGTCAGGGTTATCAAACAGTTTTAAACCCTCTGGTTGTTCCATATAGACTTCTTCACTTAAATCTCCATTTAGAAAAGATGACTTGACATCCATTTGATAGACTTTAAACCTTTTATGACAAGCATAGGCAAGAAACATTCTGATAGCTTCTAATCTTGCTAAGGGCACAAATGTTTCATCAAAATCTAGTCCTTCTATCTGAGCATATCCTTTACAGACTAACCTTGCCTTGTTCCTGACAACTTGTCCTTGCTCATTCAACTTATTCTTAAAGATCCATTTGGAGCCAATGACATTTTTATCTTCAGGTCTATGAACCATCTCCCACATATTGTTTTTTTCAATCTAATCAAGTTCATCATTCATTGCTTTAACCCAGTGGTCATCTTTACTGGCTTCATTAAAATTCTTGGGTTCTAGCATGGATATGAAGGCTATATGAGACTGTTTGGTGTTTTTGATTAGCTTTCTCCTGGTTTGTACACCTTTGTCTTTTTCTCCAATTATCTGACTTACAGGATGATTCTTTTGAATGATTCTGGAGGAGGAATTTGAAGTTGACTGTTGATTTGAGTCTGTCTGAGTGTCTGAGTCTTCATATGATTCAGAGTCTTCGTTTTCTAATTATTGGACCTGCTCATCTTCATCTTTAGTTGTGTCTTCTGTAGAAGACTCATTACTGTACATCTCTCTTGTTGAGATTCCTTCATCAACTTCTACATCAATATAGTCAACCATTTTATGCAGCCTCTTATTATAGAATCTACATCCTTTACTATTTGTAGCATACCCTAAGGAGATACCTTCATCAACCCTGTCATCATATTTTTCGAGGTTCTCATCATTATTATTTATGTAGCATTTACTCCCAAATACTTTGAAGTGTTTAATTGAAGCAAGTCTCCCAAACCACAGTTCATAAGGTGTCTTATCACTTTCTGGTCTGAGGTGAGATTTGTTAAGAACATGGACTGCTGTGTGCATTGCTTCTACCTAGTAGGTTTGGCCAATGTTCTTCTCATTCATCATTGACCTGGCCATTTCCTACACTGTTATGTTTTGCCTCTCAACAACTCCATTTTGTTGTGGAGTTCTTGGGATTGTGTATTCTCTCTTGATCCCATGCTCATCGCAGAATTCCTTGAAGTCTCTTGACATAAAATCTCCTCCCCAGTCTAATCTTATTGCCTTTAACCTCTTACCTATTTGAGTCTCAGTTAAAGCCTTAAATATTTTAAACTTCTCAAATGCTTCAGCCTTTTCCTTGAGAAAGGAAACCCAAGTAAGTCTGGAGTAATCATCGATAATCATCATGAAGTAATTTTCTTTCCCTGTTCCTTCCTATATTGATGGTCCACATAAATCCATATGAACTAATTGGAGTGGTTTCTCTTTTGAAGTAAAGCTCTTGGACTTAAACCGTGTCTTGTTTTGCTTCCCTACTTAATAGGGTTTACACATTGAATCTTGGGGCTTTGATATTCTCGGAATATCCTTTACTACCTCGAGTTTTTTGAGTTTGATTAAGTGGTCAAAGTTTAGATGTCCAAGTCTCCTATGCCATAACTAGCTTTCATCATGTCTACTTAGATGACATTCTTCTCTATTTTCTTTCAGCACATATACGTTATTTTATGTCCTTATGCCTTTGGCCACCACTTGTCCAGAGCTTACATATTTTATCTTGCAGTCCTTGGATGTGAACACCACTTCACATCCTCTGTCACACATTTGACTTACACTGTGCAGATTATGTTTTAGCCCATCTACAAGTAGAACATCTTGGGCTTTTCCTTTTCCATTACTTAAGCTCACCATCCCTTTGCCCTTTATTTTCCCTGGAGCATCATTTCCAAAGGTTACTTTTCCTGATTTGCTTTCAATTAGATATAGAAACTTGCCTTTGTCTCCTGTTATGTGTTTGGAGCATCCACTGTCTATATACCAAGGGTTCATTTTTCTTTGAGCGGACAATACTAACCCACACTTGTCACTTTCCTTCTTCTTCCAAAACTTGACATTTTCAACAAGGGATTTCGAATCTGGTTCATAGTTCCTTAACCGATAGTCAATAGATTTATGTCCAAAGTTATGACAAGTCTAGCATTCAATCTCATTATTCAATGGGTCAAAATTATTGTTGCAGTGTTGTCTACTCATTGATTGTTGATTATTTCTTGGCCTCCTTAGTTGCATGTGTCTAGACTTAATTTGGCAATTTGCAGTCTGTGAAGGATTGTTACTTGGCTGTATCATTCTTTGTTGTGGGAAGTATTTATTCCTTTGAAATATTAATTGCTCATGTCTAATTCTTAAGGAACAATTTACAACTTTGTGACCAAAGTTAGAATAGTAGAAACAATAGCCATAGAAAAATTCTTTGTACCTAGGAAATGGTTGTCTTCTTTGTGCAAATTGATTTCTTCCATGTTGATGACATCTTTCAGCAATGAGCGCATTATTTCTTTGTTCTATAGATTTGGTTCTGGCATCTTTTCCCTTACTCGTCCTAGGCGACTGATTGTCTTCCTTTGTTTCTATAGGTTCGTTGTTGTTATTGGTTGTACATTTGACAAACTTGATGGGTTCTTCATTTCTTGGCTTGCCACTGCTTGATCCCTCTTCATAACCCAAACCAATTTTCAACTTTGGATTCCTTTGCTGATTCAGGATGGTGGCTAATCCTTTTGAGGCTTTGATACTTGATAGATTCTGATTATACAAGGCTTGAAACTTCTCCATCTCTTTCCTAGTTTTCACTACTTCTTATTCTAATGCTTCACTTCTTGTCTTCTTTTCTGATAAATGTCGTTTTAGAATGTCTTTGATTTTATTTGCCTCTTCTAATTCTACCTTTAGTAGGACAAGGTCTTCATCAGGTTTTTTACTGTCTTTCTTGACCTGTATCAACAATTGTCTTTGCTTTCTGTTCTTGATTCTTAGTCTGTCAATCTCTTCCAGTGCACTGATCAATTCTCCTTCCATGTCAATCACAACCTCTTCTTCATTAACATCACTCTGTGTGTTGTTATTATCATAATCCTCTTTGGCCATAAGTATGAAGTCATTTAGTTTATATTCAATAGATGAGTCATTGTCTTCATCATATGAAAGATCATCATCATTGTTTACGCATAGACTTTTCTTCTTAAAGTTATTCTCTTTAAAGAAATTTATGTGTTTGTACTTCTCCTCATCATCACATGTCTGATCCTTTCCTTTGTGGGGACATTTATTTGCAAAATGACCTATCCTACCACAGTTGAAACATTTGAAAGGAAGTTTACCTTTGTATTTGCCTGATCCCTTCTTCAGTCTCTTCACAAATTTTGCTTCAATTTCATCGGGCTCAGAATCCTCATTCTTGTCTGCCTTAAATTATGCTTCTCTGGAGGTGGGTTTATCATTAACTATTCTCATTTCATATGTAGTCAATGTTCCTAGAAGTTGATCAAACTCCAAGGTTTTTAGATCATTTAGTTCTTCTATAGCAGAGACCTTCGGATTGAACCTATCTGGGAGAGATCTCAAGATTTGTTTAACTAAATAAGGTTCCTCAATTGTTTCACCAAGTGATGTCATTGCATTTACCATTTTTTCTACTCTCAGAAAGTATTTTCCAACAGTTTCATCTTCTTTCATCTTCAGCTGTTCAAACCGCATTCTGTAGGTTTGAAGCTTGGCATCCTTTACCTTCTCATTACCTTCATAACTATTAATGAGTTTGTCCTACATTTCTTTGGCAGTTCATAGATGCATAACTTTTACGAATTCTGCTTCTGCAAGCCCGCTCAAGATAGCATTCATATCCTTAGCATTGAAGCTGAATTCTAACTTGTCATCCTTATTAGCTAGTACAACTAGCTTTACATAACTAGTGTCTACCACATCCCAGACATCTGCACCTAAAGCCATTATGTAGGTTCTCATTCTAACTTTCCAGAAGGCAAAGTTTGTTCCATTGAACAGAGGGGCCTTATTGGTTGAATTTCATTCATGTCTTGACATGTTTAAGCTCTAGGATCTACCCTTAGATAAAAGGGGTTGACTCTGATACCAATTATTAGACAACTAAGAGGGGGGTTGAATCAGTTGTTACCATGCTTAAACAATTATTCTTATTTTAAACTCTTTACAATGTACTCAATGACAATCACAATAATGGAAGGAAATAAGTAATAGAACATTCAATATCAGTCACACATATGAGATACACAGAGACAGATATTTCCTGAGGAAGCCCATAGAGGGTAAAAACCTCTTCTTCATTATATGATAAGTAATCTTTACACTATTTACATTATCATACATATGAGCACCAAATCATAATGAGGTTGCAACCTTTGTTTTGCAAGCTTCTACTTGCTGAGAGAACCCACTCTTTGGATTCTCTAGCACCCACTAGAAGGAAGCACCAACTCCCAGGTTTCTCTAGCACCAACTAGAAGGAAGCACCAACTAGAAGGAAGCACCAACTGGATGGAAGAACCAACTTCCAATCATATAGGAACCAACCTATAAAATAGAGAACAACAGTCCTCCCTTGCACCTCCCTACCACCCTGGTTTCTCTGGCTACAACCAGATGGGAGCTATAGCTCCCTGTGTTCGAGAACCCACTTGAAACTCTGAGGACAACAATCCTCCCAAGCACCTCCCTACCTCCCTGGAAAATAAATCTTTGCTATTGAAACTTATTACAATGATATAATGTTTAACGATGGCTTACCAGACTCATCATTGTTCTGCTTCATTTCCCTGCTCTGTCTGCCTCACTGCCTTCCTGCACCCACATCCTTGTGCTTTATGTTCTTCTACTTTTTATGCTCCGTGCGCCATGTCCATTCAATGCACCATTCCCCTTTTTGTGCATTTCTGTTGTTGAGCTCTCTCCCTTCTTCACACCTCATTCCTTCATAACAACTGCAACCCTCATCTCTTCTTTATTCTGCATACTTGTAGTCATTGACCTCCTTGTGCATACTCTCTCGCCATGCTTCTGCATGTCGATTGCTTTGCCTATTCATCATGGAAACTCTTCAGCTTCTCTGTTTGTTAATCCCATCTGTCCATCATCACTGGGTGTCATGATCAAATTGCTTCACATCACAGGCAGTTGAGATTCTTCATCTTCTGTTGCAGTCGAACTCAACCTCTCTGTCACAGTTCACAGTTCCAATGCTCTTCCAACTATCAATAGCCTCCAAAAACAGTCTTTTCAGCTACTGGCAGATTCCCTGTGACCCTTCAGTTCCTCTGGAAATCACACAGAAGTCTCTTCGAATCCTTTGGCAGAAACCATCAGTGGTTTCTAGCAGTTACACTGAGAAGTGCTACAATAGCCCTCCGATCTTCTTCAATTCCATCTGCACCATTGGATTAACTTCTCTAAGTCTTGCATTCATTTCGGCATCTCGCTCTTCGGCATTTCGGGATCATCGTGGTGGAGGATTTTAGTACTCTCCATTTCCCGACCCCCGAAACTCCGAAAAGGAGCTTGTCTTCACTAACTCCTTCCCCCATCTTCTGTCGATGTGACCAACGACTGTGACCTTAGCCTTAGTCGAAACTACATTTTGTAATTTCGCATTTCGGCATTTCGGCACTCTTGGTGGTGAAGTTTCTTGATTCTCCATGTCCCAGTGACCGAAACTCCGAAACGGAGCTTGTCTGTGACATTTCGCGATTTTAGGACTCCTATGATGAAGAGACTTTACTCTTGACTCCTCTTACTCCTGGTATCCGAAACTCTGGTTTGGAGTCTTTATTATTTCTTGACTTCGGGTTTCATGACTTCGAGACTCCTTATTATGAGAGTCTTTGTCATCTCCATCTCCCGATAACTGAAATCCCGGTATCCAAAACCTCGAGCGATGCGCCTATTTCACGATTTCGGGGTTTCTCATTTCGCGACTTCGAGACTCTTGTTGATGTGAGTCTCTGACATCTCCATCTCCCGGTAACCGAAATCCCGGTATCCAACACTCCAAGCAATGCACATGTTTCACAATTTCGGGGTTTCACATTTCGCGACTTCGAGACTCCTGTTGATGTGAGTCTCTGACATCTCCATCTCCCGGTAGCCAAAATCCTGGTATCCAAAACTTCGAGCGATGCCCCTATTTCACGATTTTGGGGTTTGGCATTTCGTGACTTCGAGACTCCTGTTGATGTGAGTCTCTGACATCTCCATCTCCTAGTAACTGAAATATCGGTATCCAACACTCCAAGCAATGCGCCTATTTCAGGTTTTCGCATTTCGGCACTTCGGGACTCCTATGTTGGAGAGTCTCGACTCTTGACTTCTCCATCTCCCGGTCACCGAAACTCCAAAATGGAGTTTTTGTTGAGGTGATTTTTGGGGGTTTTGCATTTCACCTTGCTCATTAAAGAGCATGTAAGTTCTCCTGAATCCAACGCCGGTCGAACCTTGGGCTCATATATGACGTTCATCGGCAAATATTCAATGAGATCCATCACTGCAAACTCTAATCTTGTCGAGCTTGCTTTGTAGCATCTGCCCAAAAGACTTCTAGTGCCCACCTGGCACATCCTTCCTGTACTCAAGCCATCATCGCTATTGTATTTTCCATCAATGACAAGCATTCTCTTTCTGTAAAACATGCCAACAAATCAAACTTCAAATAATCCTCATTAAAAAAATAATAATAATTCGACATTCATCCATATTTAAAATTGAATTATTATAATTTAAACATGGTAGGAACTATGTGAGGAAACAGGGAATGGCATATTGAATCCCAAATGTGATCCTCAATTGACTTAGAATCACCCCTCCTTTTAAACCCTTAATTCCATCTCTCATTGCCCATCCCTTCCTTTATTTAAATATGTTGGAGTTTCAGCTATATTGATCTAACTCTAGATATAATCCAAATGTGAAAGCCTCAAACCTTTCGACCTAACATCTCTAGTAGACAACTAGTATTAGTCATCACACATCCAGGGGAGTGTGGATAGCATGACCCTCCCACAATGTGAGGGGAGTGTGAATATATATAGACATTACCATTTGGAACCATTAATTTTGTGACAATTAAGACTCACTCAATTGCATCTTCTTCAAAATATATATGCCATTAAAACTCACATTACTATTTGTAGAAATAGGCTTCATTACCACCATAAATGTTGTGACAATTAAGAATCACTCAATTACATATTATTCTTAATATATATCCCATTAAAACTCACATTACTATGTTTACAATAGGTTATGATGCACTTACATTTGAAATTATTGTCATGATTTCTCTCAATCAACGTGAATTTCCACCTTCTATGACTATATTTTATCTATATTTCTAGCTCCAACTAAGCCTCACAAATATTACATTTGCTCCACCTCATCTTAATTTATATTAGGAATACGAACTACCCTCATACCCATCCTATGTTGATGTTATTAGTGGGTGTGTGAGGTTATGAAGATTAAACTCTTTGTTTTGGGGATTCTAATGAATTGCATTATATGTGGTCTTAGTGGATCCAACCATAGGGAACTTTTAAGGAATATTAAAGAAATGTTCTAATACGTTATGTGAGTGGATCCAACCATAGGGAACTTTTAATGAATCTTAAAGAAATGTTATAAGGAATATATATGTGGTCTTAGTGGATTTAACCATGTTCAAAGAGTATGCACATCCTATTGAGTTAATTTTGGGTAGTTATCCTGTAACATCCCACTCTTGCGCATGCTGCGCAAACTTATTATTTTAGGACACTTGCTTGCAAGTGATCCAGATTATTATAGTATTGGTTGTTGATTATGATTATGAGGCATTATGGATGTGATTATATGTTATTTTGTTGTATTGACTTAGATAGGTGCTATTGACCCGGTTCTCCTGAGTGTGCAGGATTTGGACCTCGAGGATGTTGAGGCATTGATGAAACCCTTGGACTCTTGATCGAGTCAGGGAGTGGACTATTGGCATTTGATTGTTATATATATATGACATATGTGCATCTGATTAGATGTTATGATTATGGATTTTTTTCTTACATGATTCGTTGATGATGCAAGCTGACGATAGCTTGCCGAAAAGACTCACATGTGGAGTAGAGGGGTCATGCATGACTACCAGAGACGTTGAGGGAGAGGTGTGGATAGTAGCCCTGCCATAGCCTTCTAGCACTCTTTTTGTGGCTCAAACTCTAGGGTAACAACTACCTATTTCGAGAAGACCCACGATGCCGTGAGGGAAGACTGCGACATTCGCTCACGATGATTCTAAGGGGCACACAATAAGGAAGGGGCCTTATTCCTTAGAGGCCCTTAGTCTCCCACAAGATCACCTAGCAGAGTATTGACTCCAGGGTTTTTTTATGTCTACCAAGTTAGTCAAGAGGCAAGTGGAACCCTTGGAGCATGTAGTGCATCCTGAAGGGCACATCGCGCAAGAAAAACGAAAAGAGGCAAGTGGCACCCTTGGAGCACGTAGTGCATCCTGAAGGGAACATCACACAAGGGAAACATAATGAGGCGAGTGGCACCCTTGGAGCACCTAGTGCGTCCTAAAGGGCATGTGGCATTGTTAAATAATAAATGAATAAACCTAGATGGCCTTAGAACGAATAACGTGATAGGAAATATTTAAAAACATTTTCCCTAATAAAACGTCTCCTAGCCTCGAAAACTAAAATCTAGGTAAGTGATGCTTGTGATAGAAAATATATATTTATATAGAAATAAATAAACAATAAAATTAATCATCATTAATCATGTGACAAGAAGGGGGTAAGTGATTCAATTAATTTATAAAAAAATATTTTGGGGATAAAATTTAAAAAGGGGGGAAATGATTGTTTAGTTACATATGCTAATTAAAAATTTATTAATTAAAAAGAAAAAGGGGAAAAAAGCTAATTTTCTACACTTGCCAATTTGAGTTTTAAATGAAAAGGTGTAATGACCCTTTTCTTATTACTGTGAATAATTTCATAACTAATCCTAAACACTAGCTAAATTATAATTAATTATTATATAACCTTAATAGATTACAAGTTATTAATTAATTATTTTGATTATACTTAGCTGAAGTATGATTAA